>CM026204.1:23396631-23701631 GCA_014839995.1 Xenentodon cancila | reverse complement strand
CAGTCTTTCAAAACCAAACAGGAAGCAGGTCACAAACAACACCCAAACCTAAGAACAAAATGACAAAAGTATAACAAACTTACAACCCAACCCCAATAACCCTACGCCATAACAATGTGTTTATTTTCCAAAATAAAACGTCTTTAACACGGACTGCATAAATAGAGAGGTGTGCAAATGTTTTGGCACCAAAATTTCAACAAATGGTAGCTGAAGAACAAGCCTGGGCCAAAATTCTGTCAAAGCAGAAAGGATGTGGTTTTCAGTGTGGTTTGATTAGTTTCCCATTTTGTTATTCTACAAGCTAGAAATAAATCATAGCCATTATTTTTTTTCCAAGCATTGCTTCTGCACTGTTTCTCTTGTTTAATATTTTATGACAGGTGCTGTTTTTCATATTGGCATGTATTTACAGAAAACCTAAAAGGTGCAAAGCTGTTGTATCAGTACACTAAAGGCATAAATGTCTGGAAATGTCCAGGGCCTGACGACTTTAAGACATGCAACTGTATGTAAAGGAGCCTCCTCTGACTGACCGTCTTATTTTTTAAGGAAACATCATTGTTGACTGTTTTATGCACTGGAGTAACAGGATTATTGTGGAAGTAAAGTTTAAGTCGCTGCGCTCTACTGTTTTAGTATGTTGCACTGAAGAAAATAAAGTTGGACTAGATTGTATACAACCACAGATTGGCTCCGACAGAATCCCACCGAAGTGAAATCGCCTCCGTTTGTGTGATGTCAGTTCATGTAAATTTAAAGGTTTTTATGATACGATCAGATTCCAAACAAATGTTGAAGGAACAAAGTATTACAGTGAGGAAATGTGATTATATCCACTGAGCCAGAAAGAGTTAGTACGTCTGCAGAGCACACAAGAGGCAAACAGGAAAGTCTGGGTCCCACGTCCGGTTTCGTAGCGGGTTTGCTCTGTCCTCAACATGACCTCTGATGCCACCCGGAGCATTTCAGAAGCAGAGTGCCTCCGAGCGCTGCCTGCTCAGCTAAAGTCCAGAGATTATGAGTTTACCCAAAGGTTTCGCCATCATGTGATCATCGCAGTAATCTGCTTCTTTAAGACATATTTCTCACCATGTCTTTTCAGATATCATTTTAAAAAAGGATGGGTGGAGTCAAGTAAAATGTACTTTTCGTACATGGTTGAAATCTTTTGATAATGTCTGAATTTGTTTATTTCTTTTTGTTTATATGAGTTAACGTTATGTTGATGTGCAACTCGAGGCCTGCAGTGTTTTAATTGTGAACATTGGCCAACGTCTCCACGCCATTCTTGTGTCTGGCTTCCTGCCAGCTTGATCTGCTGTGTGTAACATGACGTGGCTTTGGAGCATGCCAAAATAAACCACCCTCCGCAGAGCAGAGTGGACAGTCGCTCCTAGGATGCTCCAAAACTGCTCCAATGCAGTCCTGGACCGACCAGTCTCATCCACAAGAATGTCTCTAGAGAAATGATCTCGCTGAGAAGCCAAAAATAATACTTTACTTTTAAATGTATGCTTTGTAGTTCATTTTCTCTCTTCATTATTCCCACCATCACACAGTTGAACAGGGATGCCCAAACTTTTTACATAGGAGAGCATATGTGGAGCAAACTAAACTAAACTTAACTAAATTAAACTAAAATGAGGTGCGTAGTGAAGCTATTTTCTCACATGTGCCAAACAACAAATGTGCTTTGTGAATCTCATAAAGTGGCTGTACTCCTAGTGAACTGCGTGCGCCGTGTAAAAGCCAGTTTGACGAGCATCAGCGGAAGTGTCCTTATGTGTAAAAGGGCCTCGACGTGAAGAAATATAACGCTTGAATCCACGGAGTGTGAAAAGCGTACTAGAAGTGCGCTTCAGTCAGCCAGATGGCTCAACAACTTCTAATCGCTCCCCTGCTACAACTTTACCACAAGTATCTGATGGTTTTTAAGTGACTAAGCTGTCTGCGCCGTAACTAAGACGAGGTCGCAAAGTCAAAGGTTAAAACCACACCGACTCCAACTGGGAGATTCAGTTTCCTAATGTGTGTGTGGTGTGTGTGTGCTTGCACATGCCTTGTTTAGCCAATTCACCTCTCCATAAAAATTACTTTCCTCCTGCTGACCAGCAAGTCAATATCCTGTGTGGTTTCGTATATTACTTCACAGGTTTTTGCTTTATTTTTTCTCTCCCTTTACATCCTCTCGTTTACGTCTTTACCGAAGATTTTATTCTTTCTGTGTAAAAATACATTATAAATAAAAATATAAATGCATTATATGTATTATTTCTTTCTTTTACCTGCATTGTAGTTATCTTCTTTGCTCTCTCCATCTCTCTGTAGCTTTCCTTCTTTTTTTTTTTTTTTAAAGGACCTTTCAGCCACTTTTGGACTCAATCATCCAGACCTACTGTCAGATCCTCTAATGTCAACTGGCTTTAAATCCAGTGCTAAAGTAAGAGCAGATTACACTGCAGCTCTTAAATCAGGGAGATGAAGAGAAAAGGAACAAGAGCCAGGCCACTTTTAAAGGATTATCAGTTTTAACCCCTAAAGAAAGAAAAGGATACGCTGCCAATTTAAAAGGATTAGGCCTACCTTTCTGCCTTGGAAATTGGACAGCGGTGAAGAGGAGGAGCGCAAGAATCTCTCCATTTTACCAGGATTATAGTTGTATTTCACCTCGTCGGTGGCCTGCAGGTGGTCTCGTGGAAAACAATCACTGCACGGATTTCTCCCAGGTCCAAAATAGTTGGGTCGCTGAAATATGTTTGTTGAAATGTGTTAAAAACAGAACCCAATGGATTTGCAAATCTCATAAACGCATATTTTATTCTGAGTAAACCATTGAGAATTAAAAATGCAATCTTAGGGGGAAAAACATGTAATTTTGAATTTGTCTCAAAATATGCAGCACCACAGGCTTTTTAAAGTACGTCGTCACGTTTTCCAGGGGATGGACCTAAATGCAGGACACGAGACACAGGAGAAATCAATAATAAGGACTTTTATTTGAACAGAAAAGTTCAAAACTAAAAAACATAAACCAACAGACAATACAAAGAAAAACAAACAAAGAGCCAAACAAGAGGCAGAGAGGCTGGAAGAGAAATAAAGGAGGGAAGGTAGGAAAAGAACATTTAAAATGTTAACACGCAGACTAGAGAGACGCAAGTGTCAGCAATCAGGGCAGAGGACAAGGAGAGTCAAATGAAAGGTAACAAGGGACAACTCTTTCAAAATAAAATAGGGAGTCACGTAAACAAGAAGCACAAAACACACGCACTCCTTAGGAAGCACAGGATGACAGGACAAGACTAAAGCGTCACCATACAGAGCAGGTCTGAAGGTCAAAGGCATTAAAAAAAGAATTTTGTGTTTTAGAGGTTTACACTGAGAACAATATTCTGAAATTGCAAATTTGAAGACAATTTTTCACAGACTGGTGAACCTCTGCCCGTCTTCACCTCCGAGAGGCTCTTCTTCTCTAAGAAGCTCTTTTTGTTGTTGTTTTTTGTTGTTAGACCCAGTCATGTTGCTGACCTGATTCAGTTGCAAAAATGTTCTTCCAAGTCTTTAAGTACCAGTTAATTTTCCATTATTTTGTTGACTATGTCCCAACTTTGCTGCGACTTGTTTCTGCCATCAAATTCAAAAATAAATGTTTCTTTATTTGGTTGTTTTTTTTATTTATGAAATGGGAAAATGTCTCACTTTCAACATTCATTATGTTTTTCTATGTTCTATTTTGAATTAAATATGGGTTAATAAGCACTCTTATTAGTTTTATAATGTAAAAAAAAAACAACTTGCAGCAATAAACTATCATCACAAAATACACAGTTAATCATGTTGAAAACCGAACACGTTTAGAAAAATGTTCTCTCTTTGAAGTTGATAATACACATATACATATATATATATATATATATATATATATACACACACACACACACACACACACACACACACACACACACACACACACACACACACACTCAGAACTTACTGTCATAAAATAAAATGAGCAGCAGCTCGGCTCCCTGCAGATTCAGTCTAAAGTGAAGTTTTTGGAAGAATTCCCAACCGAACATCCACTCATCCGCTGCCAGAGGATCTTAAGCACACTGGGTGACTTTCATTTGTGTAATCTCACCCAAGTGTTAGCTTCATATTGCAGTGGAAATGGCAGGTGTGGCAGGGTAAATTTGGTTGGCAGCAGTAACTCTCTGGTTGCCTGGGAGACTTGACACTTGAGCTCAGTAAAGCAGGACAGACGGATGAGTAGAAACCCGACTTTGTTGCATCCCTGCAGACACCTGGTACTTGAGCCAAGGATCTAGATGTGTCACCACTGACTTGACCAAAGTTGTTTTGATATAAAATAGGGACCTTGGCAGCTTTGAGAGACTCAGAATTTAATTAATAGTATTGAAAAGTTCCATAAAAAAGTGAGGCAAGGCGCATAAAAACAAATGTCGAAGGGGAAATAAGAGAAGCATATTAATACAGAGGGAGGCCTCTCGGCATCCACGGAGGTAAATATTGAGAATCGATATGGGGCCCATTTTTTCTGTCCCCTGCCTTTCTTTCTCTTTCTCCTCTTTTATTCCACCCCTCCTCTTCTTTTCCTCTCGTTGTTGTTTTCATCTGTGCCTCTCTTGGCTGACCCTCTTTTGTCCTCTAAAATCCTTCCTGCTTTTCTCCCACCCCGCCACGCACACGTATGAATCAATCGGCTAAATTACCATAAGAAAAGACTTTTAAGAAACCTTCCTCAAGCAGAGTTGAGTCGCTCATTTATGATTAAACAGATTAAACAGCGATTATGCCTTTTGACTCTCTCCTGTCTGGAATACCATGAATAAAAGCATAATATGTCAAACAAGCATGTTTTTTTTAGTTTAGTGTGATTGATTTATAGTCACATTCTGAACTGTATGAAGTTTAGTTGGTTTTAATTAGTACAGAGCAGAAACATCGTTAAATAAAGCGCTTTTGACCTTGATCTGCTCTTTTTGTGCAAACAGAGCCTTAAACTTTGTACCCTTTGTTATAAATCTACTGTTTGATGAGGGTTAAACAACTGTTACAACTGTTTGATTTCATTTTTTTCTGATTTGATCGATCTACTGGTCACTAAGATCAAGGAATGTGTTATCTCAAGAAAATAAAGATTAAATATAGACAGAAGAGGGACAGCAAAAAAGAAAGATTGAGAAATATGAACTATTATTTAAGGCAGGATAAATGGTTTTGATTACTAGGGGGCAGTAAAATACATCTGGTGGTGATTATTGAGGTTTTAAAGGTATTTAAAAATCAACAGCAGAGGTGTGATGTTCTGTGGGCGTTGTGGTCAACCTTCTCCGCCCGTTCACTTTCAGGTCCAGTCTGGTGTGGCAGGTGTTCACGAAACAATCTTCAGCTTTCTTTGGCTCGATAAATGTTGAACTTTGGTTTTCAGCTTACTGTTTACTTTGGATTCCCGCAGTAGCTTCACTTTTGTTTTCTTATTCAAGCAGCAAAGCTGGTTTTAAATCCTAGTTGTTTAGTCAGTAACGTTGGATGGATTTTGTGATTAGATGGTGGTTTTCTGTTCTTGCTATCTTTTACATTGAATAAAAATTTAAAATCAATGGAAATTTTGCAGTTTTTAGCTCAGTGGTCCCCCTGTGGGCTGGAGGTTAAGTCACTTTTACAACACACTGGCTCTTTTTCTTGTTCAGTTCTTCTGCCATCACTTTTCCGAGTCCCTTTGTGGTTTCTGATGTCCTTTGTAGCTCCTGACCTTTACCTTGCGTTGGCGATGCGTGACTAGGTGCCGCAAAGCTAGACGCAGTTCTCGTGAGAGACAACTGGGCTGGAAGTCCAGAGTTCATTTAGGTGTCTTTTGCCAAAAGTAGGGACGGAGGGGACTGCAACACGCTGCAAATGAGCTCAAAGCTAAGACACCTCCACCTGCAACAGTGTAAAAACTCTCTAAGCAGCAACTAAAACACAGAATACATGAAATTACAACAACAAAACACACTTAAGTTTCAAAATCCATGCTCTGAATTTGACCGTGCTCACATCTTTGTAATGGTGTGTATTTTTGAAGATGAGATCATTTGATGATTTAAGAGTGTTTATAACACCGGATTGACTTTTGAGTCAAATTGCAGGTTGACCTAAACCTCCTGTCTGGGCCTGTAGCCCATAATTGAGGTGTCTTCACTTCACGGTCAGCGGGGGTAATCCCCACCTCCAGGAGAGGATAATCAGGCACATTAATCTAAGGAACATTATTTGCAAACGGGCCGTCTTTATTTTAAATGGTTTCGGAGGGTGTATGTGCTGTAGTCGGATTCATACCTGATGCTTCTGCTCAGCATGGATGCAGTTGTAAAGAATAAACTGACCTAAATAAATAAAGAATCCAGGCAGAAATGCTAAAAATAAGATCTTCGTTTGTGTTTTCCCTTTCCCAGCTAATGTATTGGCTTACAAGAACAGAAAATGTTTGTGTGTAGGTTTACAGTATTAACACCAATTAAGCACACTTTTACTGCTAAATTAGAGTATTAATCAAAGGCGAGCTGTGTCTGCTCTAACTGACACCAGCCTGGAGACACGGAACAGTGCAGCTCCGTGAATGGCCACTAGGGGCTGGCTCCATACGGCTCAGTTTCTTTTAAGAAGTTACGATGTCCAACTTTAAAAAATAAACATGGTTTAAGTCTTCATAACTAGATGTCAACAGCTTGTTCTAATCGTTCTTAATTGTTAAACTTGATATCTTACATGTTACATTTGTACTTGAAAACTTTACAATATTCACAATAACGTTAGTAATTTAAACTCTTTAGCACACACAGACTTTTGCCAGTCAAAGACTTTAAGTGTGTGTGTGCATGCATGTGTGTGTGTTAACAAGCATTTAATCCCATCACTTAGCAATACAATACTGTCTCTTCACACTACAAACTACACTCAGAGACACATTTGCATGCACATATACACATATTTGTAAGGTATTCTCACGCACTCAGACCTTCAGTTCACAGACACTCGACCTTTCATGTCACAACAAACGCATTTATTCTCAGAAAGGGTGCCGTCTATAACCTGCTGCATCAACACTCCTCGTTCCCCTCCGTTTCTCATCCCTTTCACAACTAAACCCATCTTTGTTTGGGGTGTGTGTGAGTGTGGGAGTGTGTGTTTTTTAACCATGCTCACCCCTGCTGAGTGACAAATCTCTCGGCAAAAGAAGAAATTTGTCAAGCTCACCCATACACAAACACACACTCCCAGAGCCACTGTGTGTTATGATGCTGGAATATTGCGTTGGCTCAGATGTCCGAGCTGATTTTCACCCTGAATTCCTGTTTGAACAAGCAAATGACACATAGAACATGGAAAAATGCATTTAAAAAAACATCACATGCAGACATTTATTCATATGTTGATGGAACATGTCCGTGTATTAGCACACACTAATACACGGACATACTATAGTTGGAGCAAAGCGCTGTGATTCGGTTCGCTCTGCAGGGAATCTGTTGTTGCAGTAAGGTTTCCCATCGCTGGACTCTACAGGGAAAGTCCAGCTCAGAACTTTCACATCTAGCATTGACGGAACAGATGATGAGAAATTGCGCCAAAACCCAAAACCTCAATGTCATGTTTCAAGGGTATCAGTTCAGTTCTTTTCTTTTATTGCTGCTGATGTCGTTTTCACTGTTTTTGTTTTTATTTATGGCTTGTCGGAGATGCACCATAAAGAAAAGGAAAGTTACATCAAAAGGCAATTGTCTTATTGCACAGAAGATCAGAAGATCTAGTGTGTAACAGAAGGTGGGATCGAAATGCTGGGTCGAGCTTCCCAGTCGGAATCAAACCCAGAACTAAGAAAATTACAGTTCCTCAACTGACCAGTAGGCGCTGGTGCTAAACTACAAACAGCTCACTCTGGGTCCTCCAGGTGAAGGACCTTCGCCTCAGGTCATTTCAGGACGTCTCCATCCAGACCAGTACCCAGTACGTATTTGATCACAGCATTGCTTGACTGTCTAAGCTGCTACAATTGATCAATCTGCTGGCAACTGCAACTGGCCCACCCCCAGGCCATTTGCAGGATACCCAGTGACCACTACCCTGATTTTTGCTTGTACGTACATCGACATATTGTTACATTAAGTGGCTGTTGTTTAAAAAAAAAAAAAAGTGGGTTAAGACAATCGGAATAATGAAAAACAGTGCAGAAACAATGCCATTGTACCAATGCGGACTCGTTTTTTATCGGAACAACGCCATATCTTTGAATTTCTGGATTAGGCCTCAAGGGCCCTTAAGGGACACTGGCATTAGTAGTTGATGGATTTCTTCACTCATCTCATGTGTCTTTTTGTCCCAGATGTGTACGTACGGTTCAATAAGGGCTCCTCATGTCAATAAGCTGCAGGTGGACTGCTGAGTCTTGACCTGAGAAGCTGGCTCTCCTCTGTTCTGCCATTCTTTCATCAAATTCTCCTGCTTTTTAGAAACCCAGGATTTCTGTAAGAGGGAAGGATCTAGCTGTCTTCCATAAGCTCGTGTTACCCTCGTAGTTTTGGTAACTAGTAACTAAGATTCTTAATCACAGGTCTTCCCTTACAACTTTGCATTTTCATAAAAAATTCAGCTGTTTATTTTTTTATCTAAGTTTGTGGAGCTGGTATCTGTTGTTATACCAAAATATGTCTAGTGTTTATTCTTGTCCGTTGTTCCAAACTTATAATTTGTTATGGATTATATATACTTTTGTTTTTACTCACGCAGTCTGTAAAGGATACTGCAACACCCTGAAGAGCACGAGACCTGGCGCTTCGATCTGGATTTTCTCTTGACAGTCTTGATTCAGTGGATATTGCTGTCACTGACCATAAAACTGCAGGTTATTCAAGTGCTTCTTCATTGGTCTCTTTCTTTGCCTGTACATGCATTTGCATTTGCATTCTCAAAGCTGATTCTGCAGATAAATTTTGCAACATCTTCAGTTCAACATTCTCAAATTCCCTTGAACCACAACTTGAGCCAAAAAGCTGTTGCCAAACTCCTGCCTACTTTTTGCAGCAAATATCAGTGACCTCTGAGGAAAACATTTTTTTTTCTTTTTACAACAATAAATAATGCCCCAATCAGCAATAAACCCGTCTGCAGCGATGCATTTGAATAATCCTCGTCTCAGAATTTTGTCCTCTGAAAGGGAAACTCCCATGAAAACAAATCCAACAGGACCACAAGTTCATTGTGTCCACACTTTTTAAGGATTAACTGGATATCAAACAAAGAAAATTGTTTTTTGAAAGCCGAAACAGAGCTTGTGTCAGGTGCAAAGCAATAGTAAATCTGTCCTTAACACATTTTTCTTTGTGAAAGCCTTTAGATATGCCTGACATTTATGATACATTTGTTTTACTGTAGTCTTTTTAACATCCTTACGACCTTCCTTGCCTTATATCACTTCTTACAAGGCTCTTGTAACATTATAAAAAAAAATGTGCTATTGGCTACAAATAATACACTTATTATTGTAATAATACTTTGCCTTGTTGTAATGTGAACCAGATTTCAGAAGCCTCACAAGCAGCTGCTACCATCCTGAGGAGGTAGTCAGAATTGTATCTCCAAAAACACTGAAGACCTTCAACTTTTGAAGTCTGAGTAGCTTCAAGATAACTCATTTATTTAAAATCATTGAGAAAACAACATGAATATTGTTATGTATCTCTTTAAATAATGTATTCTTAAATCATATTTAGCTGATTTTCCTCCGAAACCAACAATTTTAAAGTGTAATTTGAAGGTAGTTGCTTCTGGCTGCTCTAGCATTAACTAACCAAGCCAGAGCAGCTTGGTTAACATACACTAACATTATTATCTTTAAGATAAGATTGTTTATAGCTCGCTTAGGTTTTTATTCACACCTCACAGGTCAAGTTCAACAAAAAGTCCCAAGTAGCTAAAGTGATGACAGCTGTTTGACACTATAGACTGGAACACGGCTGTCAATTTAAAAATAATAATAATAATAATTATCCAAAAGAGTTACTAACCTTAGCAGCCGGCTTCCCCTGGTCACATGGGGAATTGACACTTTTGACACTCCTGCATTTTCGTCAGTTTTGAAACCAGATGTTATCGCTCACTCGCCACTGCACCTTTAATGCCAGAGTTCAGTGGCCTCCCTGACCAAACGCAGACTTTCACATTGGTGCTATTTTATCTACGAATCCATTCGCAGTCTGCTTCCCTCTGACCTTTGTGATTATATTTCATTAAAGTCGAATAACCAATGTCTGCGCTCTAATAATTTCCTACGGTCCCCAAAGCTCACACTGAACTTGGCAAAAAGGCTTTTAAACCCTCTGCCCCTGCAGCGTGGAACAACTTACAGACTGGCTCCTTTAAAGAAAGAGATCTCACAATCTCAACGGGACTTACCGGGTAAAATAAAGGTTATCCTTTTTTTATTTTTTTGGCTTTTTTTTCACTACCTGTGTGACAAATACACAGTAGTGTAGTGGTCCCTGGAGATGTGGGTACACTCTTAATTCAAACCCTTTTTTAAGCAGCCTAATCAGCAAAGGATGCACACCTGTTTTATAAACAGTGATATCTAAGACTACACTACTCTATTTAGTTTACCTAAAAATGGGCTCGTATTATTTGCACATTGTCCAGTTATTTGTTTAATTTGTTTAATTTTTACCCCTTAAACAGTTGGCTACTTCCAGTGTAACTGTCAAGCCAAGAAAATACATTTTATTAACATAATTTACAGCCAGCAATAAAAAGAAAAGAGCCCATCATCTGATGTTTCACTGGCATCTTTGGCTCTGAATGAGGAGGCAGCACCTCCTTCCCTGTCAGTATCCTCTGCTAAGAGAGTGGCGGATGGAGAGCGCACAGACGCCGGACTAATGTCCTTTATCATTTGCGATTGATAAAGGACATTTTTGTTTTAATAGCTCTCTTTATCTTACTTGTTCCTAATTTAAAGAAAACTAACAAAATTAACTGTAGACAGTATTTGTTTTCCTTGGTGTGACTTGATCTACTCTGATTGGATCATCTTGCCCTCATGCCTAAACCTTACCAATTTAACCAATAAAGGCAATGAGTACTATCAAATTAGAGGCAGATTAAGTGGGCGATGTCTCATCATCCTTTAAAAGAAAATTGGGAAATTTGGCTTGCAGATGTTACTAAATGAGGATCATCTGAGGGGATTGAGAAGTGGGCATACCCAATGCTGACTGAAAAACAAATGCGTATACTGAGTGTACCTGCGTATAACCGGCACAACACCACTGCAAATACATGTTATTTCAACCAGTGAACACATCTCTATAGTTTAAACTGCTATGTAGTCAAAAGCTTGAATATAAAGTTCAGACAAGCATTTCCCAGAAAGTCAATATACCAGTGTGCAGTGCAGCCCCTGGTCATACGTCTTAATGACACAACATTTGTTTCCCATCCTCTCCTCTTGCTCCTGTGGTTTTGCAGCAGAGTTTTGGTCTCAGAGGTTGAACATGTAAGTCCCAATGTCCTGAGTATAAATACATTTCACAGCTGGTATGTGCTTTTCTGAGTGCAGCTGGTAATTCCTTTCAAGGTCTCACCATCATTTATATACACAACACTGCAGAAGGGCAGCAACCTCCTGAAGTGTTTATTTGTGTATTCAGGGAGCAGGACAGTCACACAGTTCTTTTTATAGGGCCGGTGAAATCTACTTAGTTTGGAATTTACAGAAAAACAGAGCAACTATTCACAATGATCTTTTTATCATTGTCCTGGACACTGAACCAGGCTGTTTTTGTCTCTCTTGAGACATAAATGAAAATGCCTGACCTTTTCCTGTACCCAGAGGTGTATACTGTACAATACATTCCAGAAACAAACTCCCACAAAGGCATCAGCAGCGCGGAGTCCTGCACTGAGCCTGCAGGTATGTCAGACAGTGAATGGGAGTGATTTACAGTTTTACACTTTGAACATTTTGGACATCAATCACTCTTACAGAAACATGATAATCATTACCTGGGTATGTTGCTCTGCCCTGGGGGGATTTGTAGAGGTTTGGGAAGCTGTTTTGTGGGATTTTAGCCTCACATACCAAATCAGTGATTAGTTTATCTGATCTGCGCAGCGCTGCAAGAGGCCAAGAGCTTATGTTGGACATATGAACCGGCTGCTGCTCCAAGGGTTTTGTTTTAGTCAATTTTGATTTAAATCTCTGAAGCTATCACTAGGGTTTTCAGCTTTGTATTCTGTATTATGATTTATCCCATTAAAATGACTTATCAAGCCAGAATTTATTGGTTGAACAATTGATTGTCTTATTTTTCTTTGAGTTCAGTTCTGAATCATTTATATGTCTGTACATAGAGAAAGACAGGATTTTCCTGTCCCATCTCAGTCCCGTATCATATTCATGTTGTTTCACCTATTTACTCAAAGAGAGTAGTGATATTTCCTGAAGTTAAATCACAGTCTGACCTTATTTCAACTTACTTCAGGGACTGCTGATGTTGTAAACTCTCATTGACATTTTAGATGCCGAATGAGCAAAGTTTCTTGAAATTATATTTTATATAACAAAACTCTAATTCTTGTTTTGATTTTGTATAGGTGTAAAAAGGCTGTAAATAGGTGGAGTAGATTTCTCAGGTAAATGCTTTCCAGATTAGCCAAATGTAGAAGTTGTATTTGTACAGTAATTTTGTTGTCAGTACATAGAGAGTTTTTTGAGTCACAATCAAAGTAAAACAATTAAAGTCTGATCTTTTTTAGCCAGGCTGTAAATTAGTTTTTTTCTGCTCTAACTTTGGACATTTTAACATGGGAGTTAATGGAGGTTGACTCGCTTTTGAAGCCAGCCTCTAGTGGTCAGTCGAGGAACTGCACCACCTCGTGACCCTCAACCCAGAAGTTAGATGGTTGGCGCTTGGTCGTCTACAGTTGTATTTTCAACTCAAGCCACCAAGTCTGATTTCCATCCCTAAGGACAGAGTCATCCTTGTTTCAGATGTACTTTTGATAGTAATTTCTCAAAGACAACCAGCTACAAGGTCAGCTGCTGTCCAACCAGCTCGTCTGTAGCCGCAGGCGGCAGCAGCTGCAGCAGCTCCACTGCAGCCCGTCACCTTCTTCGGTTAGCCCAGCAGTATGATCTACAGCAATCACTTATTACTCAGCATGGATAAGACCAGAGAGACGGTAATTGATCTCTGGATGGAGATTATGCTTATGCAGCCGTTTTACATCCAGCATGTGGACACAGCTGATTTCACAAGTGTTAAAATCAGTAGCAGACCGGACTGAAAAAAAGCAACATTGCAACATTATTTCCAAAGGAAGCTCAGGTGCGTGGGCAGCAAAATGTTGGAAGTATTCATTGTGATGTTGCCAGCTTGTTTTACTCCTCTGTAGTGACAGCAACAGACTGAATTAACTGATTTAGAAAGTTGGCTCCATTATGGTTTATAAATAGGACAGTGGAGGAGAGGACTTTGAACAAACCTATTGATAACGGACACTCAGGTCCAGCCTCTCCACCACACATCTGTCGAGCAGCAAAGCACTCTCCCAGACTTCTGCAGCTTTGATGTCAACAGGACTGTTATAGAAAATCATTCCTGCCACATGCAACAGCATTGTTCAATAGTGCTCACATGTCAGATAGTGAGAACTCTCACCTGTGTTACAAAACTGTAGGTCACTTCTGTGAATGCTCAGTTTGCACATTCCACTCCGCTGCTCTTACCTAAGTTTTCACTCTCTTCAACTCCCCCACTGCACACTTTATTGAGTACCTTGTTTAATTTTATTCTGTATAAATATATCGTGAAGTGGATGTTTCATGCTTTTCTGTCTTTTTGGACTCATCTAAAGTGTTGTGACAGTGAATTCTTACCTTAGACGTCATTATTGGCTACAAAAAATAGATCTGCAAAGTATTGTTGCATTTCTATGCTAAATAAAAACAATAGAGCTGGTTGAAAACGCTCTTGACTGTTAGATTTTGCCATCTAACTGGGGCCATTGCACGTTCATGAGTGTTAAAGCTACTCTCTATCCCCCTTCTCCTTCTGGTGGGGGGACTGGACTTGCATGGTTGTGGGTGTTTTATGTGTATATATATATTTATATATAGATGTATGTGGAAATGCGTGTATCTATACATGTATGGATAGTAATAAGTATATGTGTAGATGTATGCTTTAATGCGTATAGAAAATCTATGAGTAAGAATGCTTGTAATGAAAAAGATTGTGCAAGGATGTATATAAATTCACATCGTAAATGAATGTAGGCATTAATGTATAGATGAATACAGGGAGTCAGGGAAATAGTGTTCATGAGAGTGGCATGTAACTGCACATTTATACTGTGCTTATTTCTAACTATTATGATGTATAACGTCTAAGTACATTGAGATTTTTTGACATTTTAAACCACAGAAATAATGAGGGTCCATCTGAAACATGGTATTGAGTTCAAGAGGTAGGAGTTCATAAGTTTTTTACTTCTTTCTGCTCCTTTTCGAACATGTCAAGACTCCTGCTGATACAAAAAATGTGTGTCTCTCGCATTCCTTGTTAAGAATGTTTAAGCATGTCTGTTGCTTGCTACCATGGTCGAAATAAAGACTTTTAAATTCGAATTTGAAGATGTAACAACAACACTTCTGGCCACATGAGGGAATCAGGATCTGCTGTGTTGGACAAAGAGCCACCGTCGACACTGTCTTTTTAAACTATTTTGTCCTGTTGTGTTTGACGCAAGGAGTTGATGCATTAAACATCTTGTGCCCCATGTGGTCAGAATAGGTAGTGCAACATAGAAACAGTTTTACATTTACCTACATACCACTTTTGTTTTTTAGTTTATATTTTATTTCTTTCTCTACAGCACATCAGGGAAGGGATGATCAGCTTCTGCTGTCAAGTTTGTCTTTCCATAATATCAGTGAAGAGATTCGGATTAGAACATTTAAGGTGAAAATGTAAGTTAGGGTTTGGTTCTGGGAATTTTGCACTAGTACAAAATGATAAACAGACATGCATACTCATGCACAGCTCTTTAAAAGTAACTCCACAAAATCTTTGCAGTATGCTTTGCTCTTGACATTTTGTGGAGTTTATTTTGGACTCATCACATTTCTGGCATGGACTGAGCCCGAACAAAATCTTTATCCTGCATCTCTGTAATTTAATCAAACTAAACTTTCCCATAGTCTGGCTTCAGCTGCGCTTCAAGTGTCAGCACTCTGACCTTTGCACCGACCAGTTACAATAAGAGAATTTGTTCAGAGAAAGATGAGAGGAAGACTGAGATGTTTAAAAAAAAGACATATGAAGAGAATTAGACAGATTTTCAGTGATGACACACAGAATCTCCATGTCCCAGTGGGAGCCGTACAAGGCAGCGTAACAGCAGCACTGACCCTCAACACCGTTCATCCACACCGCTTCACTTCTTCTGATTTATCACCACCTCATCCATCTTTCCACAGTAGATGAGGAGCAGAAGGGAGCCACAGTGAAACCAAACTGAAGAAGAATGAGGCTTTGAAACTTTAAAGGTATCGTATGAAAAGAAAAAAAAATGAAGAGAGAGGAACACCACTGATGGGAATGAAGTCAAGAGGCCTGAGGAGATGGGAGCGGAACAAAATCAGGGGAGGGAGAAAAAGGTAGGGCCAGGATGAAAAAAACATATACTCAGCAGAAGGTTTCCCTTCAAGTGTTTTCTTTGGCTTCTCCTATAGATGATTTCTTGTCATGTTAGCCGTTTGTGTCTTGCTGGATAAAACTGTTAATGCACCGAAGCTTATCCCTTCAGATATGGATTCTGGGTGAACTAAATTTTATGCAGAAAACAGATGTTCGGTAACAAAAAATACTAAACTAAATGTATTCGCCAAAGATATGGTCGCTTCAATGAATGAAATGTGCTAAAGATGTTCAATAATAAGAATAAGACAAAGAGGAGTGGAAGAATCCATGACGTGAGGGAGAGCAGATGAATGCAGGAGGGAGGGATAAAAGAAACGAGGACGGCGCTCAGGGAATACCGGCAGTTTCAGAGGTGATAAATGTTGTTTTGACACGTGTGCATCCACATGCCTGAGGGTAACGGTTTAACAGAAATAAAGTCTGGGTCAAGTCAAATATGATTCCCCAAGTGATACGGGTCAGTGTAGCACATTGTTAAAGGATGGCATAAAGCTACTACAGTTTTCAGGTTTGATTTACTAAACGTTACCATTCCATGATTACCATCTCTAAAACAAAAACTTTCAGCTTGCCATCCAGGCTCCAAGCCCATAAATCCCCCAATATTTAGATATTGGGAGTGATGAGCAACAAATGAGCCCCTATCCTGATCTTTAGACTTAGAGCCCACAGGTGTATGCTGGGGTGGTGGTGGTAGGACCTTTTGGAGCAGCGAGTTTGGCAGTTATGGATTGGTAGGTAAGGTGGGGATGGGAATTGTTTTGCTCCTATAAAAAGATCAGTTAAGCAGTTGGGTTGACTGGGAACAACCATATAGATGGATGCACGTGAACATAAAAATCAGGCCAAAGTGCGGCGGTTGTGCAAAGGTCAATCCTTTTACTGTTTCCATAGCAATTAGGAGTCTAAGCACCATTTAGGTGCTTTCATTAAAGGTTCTTGCTAAATTCATACCTTGTACAATTTGCAGGTCTGGAACGTTCAGGTGTGTCCTAACTTGTGGACACACCTGAGTGCAGTGAGGACCTGGGTGATTGAGTGAATGGTCATATATAGTAAAGTTCGGGGAGTGGTTCTACACTGGGTGCAGTGAGGACCTGGACTGAAGACCACTGACTTTGACCATTGTGGCTTTTGGAGTCTATCAGTCTACACTGTGAATGATTATTCACATAATAACCAGAAGTGAAGAAAACTTAGACAAAACTCTGGTACCAACAATCATGCATGGTTGTGGACGGGTTATGATTTGGGATCATTTTAAGACCAAAGCATCGTTGCACCTGTTGACCAAGAACTCCTCTGTAAACCAAAATACTCTAGAGTCATACATGAGTCGAGCTGTCCAACAGGTTTGTCTGAAATTCACTCAACCAAAGCAACAATTCATTTTTTGTACCATGCCAGGAGTTTATAAAACATTACATTTATTTCTAATATCATTGATTGACAGTCGGCCCAGCCGATGGCTAGTCATTATCACATCCTCATCTGTAAACAACATGTTACTCCTCACAGCGGAGCAACCAGCCGCTTTTACAAACCCAGCTTCAGCTGAACGGGACGGTCATTTTTGATTTCTCCATCAAGTTAACAGACTAACTGTTATATTCCGCTGGAAATGTCTCCCGGCAGCTCTGCAGATATTTCAGCTTAATTGACATGCAGTGGGCGTGTTCCCGTCAACTACATGACTGCACCGTCTTCGGTCTTCAGAACCCAAAAGGTCACATGACTGAATGCTTCATCCATTATTTTATACAGTTTATGCTAGAGCCACAAAAAAGCTCTAAAAAATGATTAATTGGAGCATTTAAAAGAAGAGTGGGCCTAAATTTACCCACAGCAATGACAGAAACTGATGATGCAGTGGAATAACAGATTATTGTCCAACATGAAGAAATGGCAGCGGTCCCAGACACAAACCTAGTAGCAGATCAGCTTCCTGTAAAACAGAAGCAAACTTCAGAAGTGAGAAACACTCATTTCTTTTTTAACAGTTTAAAAGTTCTAGGAAACTTCCAGGAAAGTTTTATACAGGAAAGTTTTCATTTTGTTTTTTTTTTTTTTCATTTTAGGAAGTGGGCATGAATGAACTGTATTAGGTTTCATTAGAGAGCATTATTATCCTTTATTCTGGCTGTGTTGCCTAACCGTTGTTGCACATCTTGTGCCTAAGGACACACACACACACACACACACACACACACACACACACACACACACACACACACACACACACACACACACTTTTTCCAAATCTGGAACTGATTACTCTTTACCTGCAGGCTGCAGGCGTTCCTCAATGGTCTGCGTTGTGTTTAGACGTGGGTAATCAACACTACTCTGTGTGCATGGCTATGTATTAAGCATCTGTAAGTGCACTTGCATTACTCATGTTGTGGGAAAAGACATCTGTTTATACATTCCCTTTGTCAGGACCTGTCTTCATTTAAGGCACAGAAAACAAGTTCCTGTGTTGTCAGGCATTGATTTTGACCATAAACGTGGTTCAAGTTAGACACCGAAGACTCGTCCTCATTACACACATTGAAACAGCAAAGTCTGCAGTTTATGGTCATGGCCACGTCTAGCCACCTCTTGTAATATTTGTCATGTTTGTGACTTGCATTTCAGCCAGTGATTAACATAAATTAGCTAAAAGGCTTTAATCACAATCACAACATTGGCCGTCTCCATTTAGCTTAAAGTTATCTATAACAGAGCAGGTTTAAAACCATTCTGAAGTATCCTCCACATATTTTCCTTTGTGGTTTTGCTTTGGACACTAAGACCCTGTTTAGGTCTGGCATTAAAATGCATCCCAGGAAACCTGATCACGGGTGGCTCACGTTAATGAAAGGCCTGACCGCATTCCAAGAGGGATTCAGGTCTGATCACTCCAGACGCATTTAAAGGTGGTCTGGGACGCTTGTGTCCAGATTCTTTCATTGTCTGAACATGAAAGCATCCTGGGACGGATTCAGGGACCATCTAATAATGATCATCATTGGCTTAAAGCTCTTTGTCATTTGATTTTTACATTTTGACAGATCTTTACTTGGCTGTAAGCACCTTGATTTCTATTGAACATAATCCTTTCTATAAAGTTTATTTTTAAAAAGTCTGTTTTAGATTGGCTTGTTGCTTCCAGTTCCTTCTTAGTCTTGCGTCTTCTTTTAATTTATTTTATTTCAGCAAGTTACACCAAGTAAATTATAGCTGCTGGCTTTGGCAATTAAAAATTGGTGTTCTGGACTGAAAAAGAAACGTGTTTGTTTACACGTTGAATGTGATGGTCAGATCCAAGAAGCAACATCTGGTTGCAGAGCAGAAGTCAATGCAGAAGTAAGAAAAGTTGCAGTTCATCAACAGATCTCTATGGACTGGCTCCAAAAGCAAGTCAGTCGCTATCGACCCACCAGTTAAACTGTTCAATTTTGCAGTAAAAAATAAACATATTTATAGCCCTTTTTTTTTAATGGCTTTCGAATTAGTTAGATTTCAATTCCATGACAAACCTAAACAGGGTTAATGTTCATGCACCTCATGTCTTTATATTATATAAAGACACCATCTACATATACGGTGACAGCGGTCACTTAGCGGTCACTTTATTAACTTGGTATCCTATTTGAACTTGATTTCTAAGCTGTGAATAAAGATCTATGTTAGCATAATCAGTCATAAAGTATAATATATCGTGTTGTGAAGTTAACTGTACCAAGAGGCTGCTCTGATTGGCTTCGGGTTGGCCTCAAAAGGAACTTCATCTACATCTGTCTCAGTCACCCTAATATAATTACATCAAAACTGATAAAAGGAAACAGTAGTTTAGTAGCAGGAAACCAATGGGTTACATCACAGGTGACCTGTCCAGTTCTTTCTTTACACTCTGTTGTCAGATTCGATGACCGTTGATTCACATTTGGGTGAACATTTATTAGTAGCTAATAGCCACTAGTAATTGAGTATTTCAGGGCACACGTTAATGCCAGGTCTGAACAGAGCCAGAAAGACGTCCGCCTTGTATAGCTTGACCTGACCTTAGAGTGAGACTCAACCCAAAACTAGACCCACTGATCCTGAACTCGGCCACACTGGATCAAAGTTCACAATTCTATGTATCATCTTTTCCTTACACGTGATGGGTTTAAAGCAGGGTCAAGCAATTATCACTAACTGCCTGTTGGAAAATGACTTTATGTTTCCAGTTACTGAACAGTACTTTTCTTCTTTGATTTCAGTTTTCCATCATGGAGGTACATTAAGTGAGGATAGTTAAAAAAAAAAAAACTGTGTTTCACCATGGACACAGTGATTACTGGTACAACTTAGAACCAAGAAAAAGTCATTCACATAGCAAAACAAATATTTCTAAACACTCCTACTTGAAGGCACTCAAGCTGTTTTTTTTCAGAGCTTTAAGAGTTTCACATTATTTTAAAACTGACAAGTTTTCAAGGCTGTTGTGGTTTAAAAAGTCTACACGTAAAATCATGACTTGGTATTCACATCTGGTTTTGAACTCATGACAGCATAATGGAGGTTAAATTTGGTCCAAAGCTCATTAGACATCTAACTGTGCAATTGTGTTGTTTAGAAAAACCATGCAACATGTGTCTTTCTTCAACATTTCTCTTCTCACTGATGGAGACAGAATTTTACAATGAGCTCTCAGGGTTTCCTGTTCTTGGCAAGACTCTGCACCACATCTCCCCTCAAGAGAGATCCACATAGGTCAGTCTGACAGTGAAAAGTCTTGGTCATATAAGAAAGATGTCTGTATGAAATGAAATTCATCACCACAGAGAATCAATAATTATGGACACACAATTATTTTTTTTCTTTTAGAACCCTACAGTCAGCAGTCTTGAAGATATCGCAATCTTATATTGTACACACTTTACTGTCTTTGTGCTATTTATTTATGTATTTAAACCTCATTCTACTAATATCTAATCTAGAGATAAATATCATAGAGGCCCTTTTACTCATATGAGGGGCCACAGGAGAGCTGGTTTTCATTGTTTTTGTCCAGCAACGATGATCCACTTCCAGTTAATGGTGCAACTGTGTTAAATGGGAATTCTCTCTGTTAATAAAGCTTATACAAGAAGAAGGAGGAGGTTTAGATTATACTTAAGGGGCTACATCTAACTTGTTAGATTGATGCCAAAACCAAAGTGGAAAAAAAATTGTGGTTCCTTCTTTGGCCTCTGTGATTAACTCGATGTCATTCTGTATTGCCGTTCTCTATTAAAAATGTCAAACTTTGCCGCAAAAGAAAGAAAAAGCCAATACATTTATAACCTGCTCCAAAAAACAGTTTTCGTAGATAGTTTTCACATCCATGACAGTTGTCAGGTGTTGTACAGGTTGTTGTGCTGTTAGCTGTACTAAGAGACCTCTGTCTCTGGAAAGCTTCAGGGAAACGCTCATCAGTTTGAGTAATGTTTGAAAGCTGCCGACCGGAGTGACCGGAGGACTCCAGCTTTATGTCCTCTAGCTCATCGGCTTCTATCTTGTGCAGCAGCTGGGTCCTCCGGTCAAAAGCAGCTTTCCCTTGTATCCTTTCAGGACCCTTCCAGGTTGACCAACCAAATCACCAGCCAACTACAACCAAAACTAGTGGAGGTCTGACAGCACCTGACAGGGTGTTATTTCAGTTGCAACATTTGAAATGAGGATGTTTGGGTCAGATTTGATCAGAATGTATGTAAAGTAATATGTATTTGTTAGCACCATTGGATACCATAAGAAAAACTAATATTGTGAACTTGTGGTAACAAGTTGGGTGTATTCACACATTATACCAATCTCAATCGTGCTTGAACATTATTGCCTGCATATACTGTTTGCCATCATGTAATTACCTAAATGTCCTTCAGGTAATTGCCACCGGAAACTGTCCTACCTGCATGTTACGGAGACGATGGACACATTCCCTGGTACACTATAGTTGCATCCGTGCCATGTCCTGGAAATCATGGCATGGTCAACAACAGAACAGAGCATTCATACTCTGGACTGTGTGCATGCGAAGGTGTTGGATAAATACTTGTTGAAATGTTGCCCCTTAATGACACCTTGCTTAAAACAATTCCTTCTCCGCCACTGCTTCCACTTGATCTTTTTCCTGCACTTTGCTTTAATGTAATTGTTTGGCATCCCTTCCTCACAGCTCTAGGAAAGTCATCCTATGAGTATTTTTTTTTCTCAATTAAAAAAAGGAAAATATTGGTATGCAATACCATTTTACATATCTTAAAGGCAAAAATAAAGTGCTTAAAATGTATGTGCTATATATACACACTGTATATAGGTATGGTATTTTTTTAAGTGCATTTAATATCTACATGCATTTTTCTTTTAACTTTTTTTTTAGACACATGGTAGCTAACTAATTATTTTACCATCTGCCTTTGGTGCGTGTATAAACCACGAAATAAAATCCCTTGTGCAGCTTTAAAATCAATTTACACAGGGGATTTCTTGACCTTGCCAGTGGCCTAGGATTTAACAGTTTCTAAATTCTGGATACGTTACCAAACGTATGCACTGTCAGGCCCGTGTCTCCAGAGCTGCAGCCTTGAATGATGTTGAGATAGCTCCAGACCTCAAGAAATATTAACGCACAGATTCCAGTCGTCATTAAACCCACAGAGATAATAAAATGGAAGCGGTTTCTCTGTATTTCGTGTCAACAGCATCTCTTCTAAACTATGTTTCATTTCCTGTCATACGTGTTATTAGCGGTGGTGACATTTTTTTATTTCTTTTTTCCCTTTTTTTAAACTAACCAGAAACAATTTAATATAAAGACACCTCATTTATAAAAGTAGTTTTTCCAAAATCAACATTTACAAATTCATAGCTATGTAAGACAGAACTATTGTGAAAAATAATGTTTTAGTAAAGGAATTGTTTTAAATTAACAGCAATTAAAATCACCCAATAAAATAAAGTAGCGCACAATTAAATTACATCCTAAAATAAGAAAATAGTTGAAAATACATACTTAAGCATAAGTTGATCTATAAAAACAAAAATATAAAAAGTAAATAAAAAATAAAAATAAAAGCCCACTTTGTAGCAATACCAGTTCAGTCCACAGTAGGAGCATCTTAGAGGTAAGTCCATGCGTCAGCCTGGCAAGTGCCCCTCTAGTGGAACACAGTGGTATTACAAGATGCACTGTAGGACACCAAAAGACAGAAGCTGGACAGATGAAGAAGACGACAGTTTCAGATAAAATATTTTATAACAATTCAAAAACAACACTTATTACAAAATTGATATAGAAACTATTGGACATAAGTTTGAAAATCTAAAAAAAAAATTATTGTGGATGAAAAGTTCTACTTTCTTCATAGTTGTTTACTTTATAAGGTAAAAATGACAATAATTAGCTTGACATATAACCCCATGTTCTTTTTTTTAATGTTTAAATTTTTTTTATTTCAGTAGGGTAAAACAACATATGGACATCACTAGCACATCATCTAATAACATTAAAAAACAAACTGATGTATCACAGAATTGTACTTAAGTGACAAATTCAAACAGTATTTAAAAAATTATATATTTATTTAGCTATATTAGACCCAGGTTGTTTTCCTTTCATACATGCAGTTTTGTGCACATATGTTTGTAAAAATGTGTTTTTATGTGAATTTGCTGCGACAGACAGTATGTTTTTCAGCACGCTTCCCCTCTTTTCTCCGCTCTGGGAGTCTGTACTCCGTCTTGCAATCAGCGAGCGTGTTCGCATGTGTTTCAGTGTGTGGTTAGAGAAAAAAACAGGCCAATAATGGATTATAAATGAAAACTGTGTTCTTAGTGTGTGTTTTCGAAAAAAAAAGGCAGGGCTGATACATGGAAACACGTGCTGCCTGTGTGATAACCTCTGCTATAAATCTGCAAGGAAGAGGGAAAGAAGAAACAAAGCAAAAGAGAGAGTGAGACAGGCTGATGTCATTTTGACTGTGAGTCAATCAATATCCAGATTATATTTTTATAATATTGAGTAACAGTCAAGAGTCAGCCAGGAAGCAAATGACAAAACAGAGTAATATCTTACTATTTTAGTCATCTTCAATGCCTTTGTGGCATTACTGATATTATGAAAAGGCTCACAATTGCAAACGTACTCACAAATATTCCAGTTTTTCTGGATTTCTGGAGTCCATTGGCAAAAGACATCCTGTCACCCCTCACCTCCACCTCCTCAGTGGAATACTTAACCCCACCGCTAACCTTACGCTTAATCTATGTCTAATCCTGAACCTAAAACCAGGTTTTGGGTGTCAGCCAGCCCGTTCGAACAGGTGGGGCATACACTAAATCAAGACATGTACACACAGTTTCTGTCAGCAGTGGACAGTCCGGTTGTTTTATCACTCTCCGAGGATTAACTTTTATACTTGCATTGAGTAGTGTCAAGAGCTTCTCAGACACTTTGAGATTAATGATTTTACCCCATGTGTTCAATACTGGCAACAAAAACCACACACACATATCCTCCATCCATCCATCCATCCATCTAGTATACCAATGTTCAGGGCTGTGGCGGAGCTGGAACTCATGGTGGTTGTGTATGAACGCAAAACCGTTGTAAAGCCCGTAAAAGCAGTTAATTCTGTACCATTTGCAGCATTTGCAAAAGACTTACCTCAGCAACATTGTTGATACTTCATAGATGGGTGCCAGTCGTGTTTTAGACCATCTTCATAGACTCCTCTTCTTGGGCCCCTGCACATCATCTTTCATTGTGAAACGCTTGTATGATGTTCTTTAAATCAATAATTAATGTTTATGGACGAGGTGAAGAGCTGGGATACGTTTAAGGAGCTGCTGCTCAGTAAGATCGAGAAATAGTGACATGAGATGGCGCTGTATCTGACCCTCGACGGGCACGTCGTAATGTTCATGGAGTTCTGAGGCTCTCCGTTATTATCAGTGGGAGCGCTCAGGCAGACCTGCAAGATATTAATATTTACGGATCCAGTTTACAACAGAAGATATGCGTAAGGTCATTAGACAGAAGTAGATTTCATGCAGAAAACAATAATAAAGTCACAGTGAGGCAGCAGACCTATCATAAAATCCAGATGACAAAAAAAACCCTTTAATGAAATATTCTTTATTTTTAGTGGAGGTGAGGAGGGATAGCAAATGTTAATGATTCATTTAAAAGTAGAAAATGCTGTGAGACACTGTGACGACCTAAACCGAGACGGCTTTATGGGTCTTTCCTTTAACATGATCGCATTTCTCTTTTACTGGCTGTGAAAAGAAGACAGCTGGCAGTAAGCCCTCTGACATTAAACATCATTGTTTAAATCATGTTGGACAGGTGTCCAAGTTGCTCACTTGCTCATGCTGCATATGCACACAAAACACAGAGAGGACAAGATGGCTTTATTATGTTGAGCATTAATCTTTGTCATTTGATCTTTTCTGTGTCATTTATGATACTTTCTACCTTTTTGTCTTAATTATGTTTGAGAACAGAGACTCGCCTCAGCAATCCAAAGAAATCACTTGCTTTGGACTGGATTTAAAGCAAGAATTGTTTTTTTTTTTTTTTATGTTGTTTTTTTTTTTCATCTGGGGCGCCATCTCCAGTCCAGATGTGGTACAGTATTGTTGTAAATGAAAGTCAAGTTGATTACTAAATTTACGTTACAAAGCTTAGAACCGCCTGGCACAAAGTGAAACCTGCTTGGCATGAAATATCTTACACAGCTAGACAGGAACTGACAGAAAAACAGAACAAAAAGGTTTTAGTCAAACACGTCACACTTGGACATCAAGCTGGACTTTAGTGTGAGTGTGCTACCAGTTAAATCCAGCATTACAGAGCAGACAACTTAATTACCACATCTGGAGACCACTTCACCAAGCAAGCCAGCTACAGACGATACGATATTTATTTAAGTTCAGTGCAGTCGTGGTTCCTGTGATTCTTTTAGCTCTGTCGCACCTTTGCCGGTTAGCTCGTGGCTAACTGAGCGGGCTAGCAGTGGTGTTGATGCTGATATTCAACGTCGTAATGCGGTACATCGATTCATGAGAGTCATTCAGTCTGGACCATTTTAGTCCAGCTTCAGGCCAAATGTGTCATGTTTGGGAGAAAAACAAAATTTAATGCCACTACCAAAAACTCAGCAAGTGAATTTCTGTGTGTGTGTGTGAGAGAGAGAGAGAGAGAGAGAGAGAGAGAGAGAGAGAGAGAGAGAGAGAGAGAGAGAGAGAGAGAGAGAGAGAGAGAGAGAGTTTGCTCTATCATGCACCAGGTTGGTTCAGTAAAAATGAGAACTAAGCTTCAGTTTGAATGCTACAGTTGGCACCATGTGTCAACGAAAATCCAACAAACAACATAAGAGCATATCTAAAAACATGATTTTTTTTTAATGTTCCTGTTCCTTTTTTCCTGCTCAACTCACCCCATCTGCTCTCATCTAATCACTGGTGCACTAAAGTGGAGGTGACCCCATCACCCTTTGCCATGGTAACGCCCTGCAGCCATGCACCCCAGGTCCCCTGGATCCTGGGAAGGTGCAGGAATGTTAGTGGTCTGTGAGAAGCTGAGAGGATGCACAACCTACAAATGTATGGATTGAATGACAGCTGCACGCACGCTCGCGCACACACACACACACACACACACACTTGTTCCCTCCACAGCTGCAGCTATCAGAGCAGAATTTATTCAGTCTTTCCAGCTGAAGGGTAGAGTTTGGAAGTGGTGAAAGTTAAATTTGTAATTTATTTGCAGGATGCCCTGCTTGCAATAATTTTAATAGTCAAGAACCACTTATTTTACTTAGTTTACTTAAGCTTCAGGTCAATATACTTTCTCTTTAACTGTTAAACCAGTTTTTATGTGCCTGTTTAATCATGTTCACCTCACACGTCTGACACTGCAGTCAACAGACTGGTAAAGGGACACTGACGAGAACGGACAGTAAGTTTTGGAGTTTTGCACTTCATAAAATACATTAGACTTTTTAAAAACGTTATGATTAAAAAAAACAAACAGATAGAGACTATGGAGAGATCATTGAGAACAGAAAATTACAGGTTTTTGCTTTTCTAAAGAACTTAATGATGAAAAACATGTTATGATTAGATTTGAGTTCAACACATAAGAGGAAAATATCAGGGTAAAAGCCGGAGTTATTTAAAACAAAACTAAGACTTTTAGACATTATTTATTTTACCAACTCCAACAACCTTTTACCTTCATCAGAGCCACCAGGACCGTTAAATATTAACACATCAGGAACAATAGGAAAGTCATATATCACAATAAAGAACTATTTTAAAACCTTTTACTTAATTGTTTAACTTGCAATTAACTTGTGTAACCCCAAATGTTTTTATTTGTTTCTTCATTCCAAAGTTAAAGTTTGTGTAGTGTGATATTAATCATAATTTAGTTTTTTTATAAAAAAAACAACACTTCTATTCACTGAGCACATGAAGTCGGAATTATTTCCTCTTTTTTCTTTGTAATCACTTTTTTCGTTTTTTTATTCCAAGTTTATGGGTAAGA
Organism: Xenentodon cancila; assembly: GCA_014839995.1. Classification (NCBI taxonomy): domain Eukaryota; kingdom Metazoa; phylum Chordata; class Actinopteri; order Beloniformes; family Belonidae; genus Xenentodon; species Xenentodon cancila. The sequence continues at coordinate 23,674,304 of CM026204.1, read as the reverse complement.
GTATATTTTCTGTAAACTTTATTCATTAAATCTACTTCTTTTCTTTTCTTTCCTTTTCTGTTATCTACTATTTGTTTGGTGCAGTGAACGAGAACAACGAGAACAACAATAGAAATAATGTCAAGCATTACATTTGACCATCATGACTATAACCCTTTCTGACATTATAAAAGTACTGTTCTGTAAAAGGATGTTTAAAGGCCAGATGTGGAGACCAACCACCGCAGCTGCATTCACTCACCCATCTGTTTATCTCCATTAACGGTGCTTCTTCAATACATGAGACTGGACAATAAAACCATAAAACCACAGGATCCGCATGGACAGAACTGAAAACAGAGTGTCTGACAGCTGAATGCAATGATGTGAGAAGAGCGAGAAATACAACTGGAGATGAAGGGACACAAGAAGGAAAATAAATGCTGAGCAAGTGATGAGCTGACAAAAACGTGAGGAGCATTAAGTCGGAGTCATCTGGACAATGTTGGGGCCCCAAGTATTTTTACTTTACCAATGATTCAATGCCAAAGGTAATATATTATATTACTTTTTGCTGCATACATCAAAATACTAATTCTCTTTTTTTTTCCCTCAGATTTCAGACCTGCATGCGTGCCTGTAAAACTATCTGAAACTGTACTTGGGATGAATACAACCTGGGAAATATAACTTTCAATAGTTATGAGATCAGCTTTTTCCTCAGCTGATTCTGGCCCCGAGTGAAAAGGGGTTTAGGATTAAAACTACACAGTTTGACATATTTCCAAACAGCGCATGTGGCTGAATCCATCGTTTTAGTTCCCGTCCGTGTCTGTTGCTTTTTCCTTACTGTTCTTTCAATTGCAAACGAGTCTGCGTATTATCGACTGGTCGGACAATCTCTCAAGGTGTTTCCCCTCTCATCTGTATTTTCCGGTTGACCCATTATGTCACTTCAGTTCAGCTGGCAGATGCAAAATTGCTATAATAGTGTACAATGAACTGAACAGACTTAGAGCTTTAAGCACTTCGTACATTGCTTATATTGGTATCTTTTACGGCTGACTGGTCAAAGCCCGGGCAGGAACTGTGGAGCACGTACCAACCATGTAGTCCAGTTTCAGTCCAGTTGGGTTTGTAGTAGTAAGGTAGTAAACATGTGAAGGTTAAAGTGCAAATCGTGTCCTTGTTTAACGTTATAGGACTCGAATCTGTGTGCTGTTGTGTCACTAAAGAACATTAAGCTGGTTTTCGTCACTGAGGAGTTCATATGTCACACAGCGTGACGGAGCCCCTCTGAATCCAGAATCCCGGGAATACGGGTTCTGTAAATCTGTGTGTGAAGGTGTGGATGAGGCTCAGCCCCTCTGATGAAACATTGTAATACATCAGTTTTCCAGCCTCCCAGTCCAGAAACACTGCTATTTTCTTGCATGGCATATGTTCAATACATTTTGCTTGCTTACCAGCCCTGGCAGTGCCTCCAGCGCTGGAGCACACCAGACTCCAGGACTTCTCATTGCATCCAAAGCCACCGCTGCTGTCCAACTGTCTACTTACTCCTTCATATGCCACAGCAATCCCGACTGTCCCCTCCCATTCCACCTCCCAGTAGCCGAGGCAGTTTAAGCCCTCATCACAAAGCACCTGTGTCCTCTTAAACCTGTTCTTGTTTTCAGGTTGCCTAACATGTCCGTCCACTACTTCAGCTGTTGCTTTTCTGTTGTCTTCACTCAGAACAAGTCTTCTGCCCGCTGTGTTTCCATCAAGCTTCAGACCTGCAGCATCTAAAGGAAAAAAAAATTACATAAATCTGGGTGCTTTGGTGAACCTGATAAAAAAGAAATGAAAAAATATACAAAAACAAGTGTAAAAGATGCATGTAAAATACAGCGAGGTCTGTAAACGTCAGATATTATCAGGTGGATCCCTCTTGTCTGCCAGAGTGTTTTTCACAAGGTTGAAGTTTCTAAATTTTGATGTAAAATCCTTCATTGAACAGCAGACAAACCTTTTCTTAATATGATGCCCAATTGTGTATTCCATTCATTTTTTGTAGTAGGCAGTTTTTAAACAGCCGTGTTCCTGAAATTTCCTGTTTCTTAAGAATGGGTCGGCTCGACCAACAGGTAGCGTACACAAATATAAAATTCCCGAAACAATATTTAAAAAAAATCAAAGACAGTGTATACTATATCTCAATCTGGAAAAGAAAACAAAACCAAAAAATATTAGAAGTTATTAGAAAATCTTTGGAGAAAAGCTTACATTTCTGTATCCCTGGCTTTAACCGCTGTTCTCCACAGTGGTCAAAACTGTTGAAAACAAAGACAAATCTTTCATTTTAATGCAATATTTTCAGTCGATCAGTCATTATACTTCTTTTGATCCCTGGCCACAGCAGTTGCCACGGTGGATCACCTGTTTCCATCCTACCATCTTAGTAAAGTAAGCAGCGAGGACCAGCACGTGAAACCCTACATGGGGGGACAGTTTCTAACTAAGTGGCATATTTGTGTAGCAAAAAGTAAGAATTTTGTTTGGTTGTTTATGGTACGACAAAAGAACCACAGAAGCACGACCCACTGAGCATTAACACAAAACTGTTGTGTGAGCGTATCACAAAAGGATATCTGCGTTTTTTTTTTTTTTTGGTCTGTTTGGTTTTTTTTTCCATCTTAACAGCTTAACATACCACAGTCTCTCCAGCTTCGTATTTGGGTCACCAGCGATGGCAGAAAGAAGCGTCTTCCCATCGTCTCCAGGATGGTTGTAACTCAGATTGAGCTGTTTCAATTTGGAGGCCGTGTTAGATTTCAGAGCTGATGCCAAGAACACACACCCTTCCTCTGACACCTGACAACCTGACAACCTGCAGACCACACACACATACAGGTTACCAAATCTCACATTTTTTATGTTTTGAAAAACAATGTCAACCATTATTTATTTAAAAAAAATTAAGACAACAGCAAAAAACATGGGGAATACTAAGTAAAGCAAGGCAAGTTTATCTGTATACCAGCAAGGGGATTCAAAGTTCTTTGTAGCGACATTAAAACATCACACAGTAGAAATAAAAAGCATGATTTAAAGTTTAAACAAAAAAGAAAGAAAACAGAACAGCAGATAAAAACAGTAGCCAGTTTCTTGGCCAAGAGCACTCAGGTGCATGTTATCAATGACATGAAGGAAAGACACAAGTAATGATCTGAACGAGCCAACAGAACATTTAAGAAAGTTGATCATTTTCACAGCAGTGGATGTCACCTTGCATACCTTGAGTCACTTATGAAATACTTTCTAAACCAAGTACTATGAAGGCAAATGTGAAGCCATCTTCCCCGTAGCTATAGCTTTGTCATACTAGGATCATACAGGGCCATGAATCAGTGCACATCAGCAAATCTAGTTTAGGATGGTGGAAAAACCAGAATTAAGTCCAGACCTGAAGCCCAGGTATATGTCATGGCAGGACCTCAGGAGAGCTGTGGATAAACAGTTTACCAAATAACTCAGTGAACTGAACAAAGGCTGAGAGGGTGCTAACTTTTGCATTCCAGGTGCATGCATCATAAAGCCATTACTGTCCTATCTGCAGATATGTTTATTGTCCCCTGCACATGAGTGTCAAAAATAGCTGGTGAACATAATTTGTCTTGGTAAATCCAGTGTAGTTTCCTGCCTGGGTAGAGTAACTGCTGTGTTCACTTACTTGAGAACCTCCAGTTTACAGTGTAGACTCTTGAGTCCTTCAGCAAGCTGATGCACACCTAAATCCAGAAGATCATTATGACTCAGGTCCAGCTCCGTGAGGTTTGAAGATGCAGAGCAGAGGACTGAGGATTTCAAACCAATGCAAGATGTTTCGGTGAGTTCACACCAACTCAGCCTGTCAAAAGATTGCATAATATGCTTTGAAGTTAAAGTGAAAAAGTACTCTCCTTCCAATTACACCATTATTTGTTTTATTTGTTTAAAACTGTTCACTTTTAAATTTATCAACTCAACTGGTTAATTTGTTAAGTACCATTTGTCAGTTCATGTCCATTTTAACTCCTGTTTGCCCATCCTCTCAGCTACATCTTTCAAATTTTTTGAGGCATAAAATCCATAAAACAAATGATTTAGGCTCTTCCTATGTTTTTCTGTGGAGCTCAAAGCTACTGATGTCCAAGCTTGGGTTACATATGGTATATATACATATATAAAATTACTTACAGAGCGGTTTGTGAGACTTTAACCACTGGCAGCATCCCAAGAAGCACATGTTCTGATTTCAGGTATTTCTTGAGGTCAAACACATCAAGTTTCTCATCAGACATCAACAGAACATAAGTCAGAGCTGACCATTGTGAGCGAGTGAAATTTTCAAAAGCCTTCTGCTCTGACTGGAGGTACTCTTTGACTTTTGCAACAAGAGTGTGGTCATTCAGCTCATTCAGACAGTGGAAGAGATTCAGGCTTTTATCTGGGTCACAGAGGTCTTCGTTTATCTTCCCCTTGATGTACTCAGCTGTTTCCTTGTTAGTTTGTTCATTGTTTTCCATCTTTTTCACCAGCTCCTGGAGATGATCCTGATTCGCGTCCATTGAGAGGCCGAGGAGAAAGCGGAGGAACAGATCCCAGTCTCCACGTGCGTTGTCTAAAGCCTTGTCCACTGCTTGCTTGTAGAAGTCTGAAGGATGCAAGCCCGAGACCACTGGGTCAGCGAGCAGATTTTCCCCTTTGTCACTGAATGTGTGATAGACGTGGAGAGCAGCCAGGAACTCCTGAATGCTCAGATGGACAAAGCAAAAAAATTTCTGCTTGTAAACCCCGTAGTCTTCTCGCTTGACCTGGGAGAGCAGCCCAGAGAAGACTGCAGCTCTTGTGATGTCAATACCACAATCTGTCAAATGTTCTTCTGTAAAGAGAAGGTTTCCTTTCAGTAGCTCCTCAAAAGCCAGTTTTCCCAGAGACAGGATTGTTTCCTTGTTTTGTGTATTCCAGCATGAATCTGTCTCCAAACTTTCATCCTTCTCACATCCAGAATACTTGACATTGGCCTGTTTGCACTCCAGCAGAAGGAAATGTGCATACATGTCAGTCAGGGTCTTCGGCTGCCCCTCTTCTTGGTCTTGTTCTACAAAGTCCTCGAGAACTTTTGAGGTGATCCAACAGAAAATCGGGATGTGACACATGATAAAAAGGCTTCTGGATTTCTTCACATGTGTCAGGATTTTTTCTGCCAGATCCTTATTACTGAACCTTTTCCTGAAATACTCTTCCTTTTGCTCATCATTGAATCCTCGAACTTCTGTTACCCGGTCAACTTTACCTTGTGGAATCTTGTTGGATGCTGCAGGTCGGGAAGTGATCCAGATTTGAGCTTTAGGGAGCAGATTTCCCCTGATGAGGTTTGTCAGGATGTCATTAATTGATGCTCGCTTTGTCACTTCTCTCAAATCATTTCTTTCACTAAAATCAAGATCAAGGCGACATTCATCAAAGCCATCCAGAACAACCAGAATGTTGTACTTGTTGAAGTCGCTTATTTCTGAGGTCTTCATAGCTGGGAAGAACTGATAAAGGAGTTCCTCAAAACTTTGTTCTTCCTCTTTTCTTAGATTCAGCTCTCGGAATGGCAGTGGAAATATATAATAAATATTTTCATTTGCTTTGCCCTCACCCCAGTCCAGCATGAACTTCATGGATGCAAATGTTTTTCCGATGCCTGCCATTCCAATCGTCAGCACAGTCTTTATGGGTTTATTATCAAATTCAGATTTGAAGATGTCACAGTATTTGATGGGTGTTTCTTCTTGCTTAAAGTTTGCATCTTGAACTTGTCTACATTCATTTTGAGTATTGACTTGTCCTCTCTCGCCTTCTATGATGTAGAGGTCCGTGTAGATCTCATTAAGAAGAGAAGATGTTTTCTGCCTATCAATCCCCTCAGACACGTAGGTATAATGCTCCTTTAGGTGAGTTTTGAGTTTCCGTTGACTTGCAAAATCAGGCTTCTCTGCAAAGGAAAATGTTTCTGTTAATGTTTGACACAACTGAATCTTTTACAGTGAAAATTCTTATCAAAATGTTATGGATTTGTCACTTGATTACAAAAGCTTTTTACTTATCAAGCAGTGTATATCCTACATGTTCTTCGGTCAGTGGCAATCGTGTCAGGAACTTGTAATCTGAATTATTGGGTCTATTAGGTAAATAATTGTCAGGTTTTTTCCCTGTGCATGTGCAGGTCTTCTCCTCACATTGTGGCTTCCTTCCAGTCCCAAACTTTCCATTAACCTTTTCATATAGAGGACAGAAGCCATTTATAGGACAAAGGTGGTCTGTGTGAATCCGTCCAGAATGCTAAAGAAGGCTTAAACCTGGGTCCTCCAAACCCAAGCCCACCTCTGTAACCACTAGGTCATCATTCCTCACGCAGCAGTACATACAAATAAAATTAGCTGAAAAGGTGGGAACTTATTTTTGCACATGACTTTAGATATTGGAAAGGTTAAAATTACTCATTACAAACTATTGACAAAGTTTGACCCGTGCAATAACTTGTAGCAGACATTTCAAAAAGAAAACATCTATTGAAGGATGGTGGCTTCATGTAAGAGTTATTAATCTTTGTAAGAACTCTATAACCTTACCTCGTATTTCTGTCATCCTGTCAATGCAGTCAACAGGCAGCTGTTCAACAGCTGATGGTCGGGAGGTTATCCAAACTCTTGCTGAAGGAAGCAGGTTTCCTGTGATGAGGTTTGTCAACAGCACATTGACTGAGGCTGGTTGTCTGACATCATTCAAGATCTCATTGTTGTCGAAGTCCAGAATATGTTCATATGCATTCAGGCCATCCAAGACAAAGACAGCTTTGAACTGTGAATAATCTGCGATCACACATTTGTTGGTCTCCTCAAAGAAGTGATGAAGAAGTTTCACCAAACTGACTTTGTTGTCTATCAATTTGAGCTTTGAGAAGTCAAGTGGAAATACAACTTCTATATCATTCCCGTTGTTGGCCCACGCTTTAAGGAATCTCTTCACATGAAAGGATTTTCCAATGTTGGCTTCTCCAGTCGTCAGCACAGTTCTGATTTTCTTTCCTTGTCCGTCCTTGATTAACGACCATACATTCAGCAGCATTCTCATTATTTTTCCTCGTCTGTCCTTGAAGATATCAAAAGGTGCGTTGACTTGTGGTTTCTTGGATTTTTTTATGGTCTCTTCACGTTCTTCATCATTGGTGTTCTCATCAACACTGATTTCTTTGAAGATGTGCTCTATGTTTTTGTGGGTCAGATTATTGATTTCATCTTCATTTCCATCTTTGTTTTCTTCAAGAAATGTTTTTTTCAGGTCCGATACCAGTTTCTTCCGCCGTACTAACGTCTCTAAGAAAACAGAACTTTTATATAAATGAAAGGTGGAATCACATATTCATGCATGCAACAAAAGGTTATTTTTAATATTCTTAGTTAAAATGTTTGCTTGCGAAGTCATTTTTTCTGATTCATCAAGATTTGTGAAATACTTTGCAATAAGGGACACAAAAGCTTTCTTAGCTAAGAAACAAATGAGGAATGAAAAAAGTAATAATTAGTTCGAGAGTAACAAGTAATTATTATCTATCAATGAATGGTTGTATAACAAAGGAGTGACAAACAAATCAGGAAAAATCTAATAACTGATCAAATTCTTAGAAGTAGTCTTCCATCCAAGAGGTAGATGTAAGATGCGAAAACGTCCCGCTTTTGGAATCGTACTATAAGTGGGATGGAGTAATTGGAAAAAATCTACTCATGGGTGAAAGTGAGCGTAAGCGTAAAATGCTGCCTGGACTAGTTCCTAGGACTAGGGCTGGGCGATTAAAATCTGTGTAGCATATGTTCTTGAAAAATTGAAAACTGTAAAAGCAGTTATTTTATAATTTATCTAAGATTTATTACCCAAAAAACAATGAAATTGGGTTTGTTCTGCATACTTTAGACTCAGATCAAAAATACAAAATGAAAAAAAGAAATGAGCCATGGACTGAATTTGATTTTAATATTTGGCTATAACATTTGGTCAAGTTTATGTGACCTGGAAGTTATAAGTTACTAAGGTTGTTCTGTGATGACTCCACCAACAACAAAAGGACCCTAAAGCTGCACTAATGTATATTCTAATTTTGACTTCAGCGACTTTCACAGTCTTGATGGCAGCTCGAATGTCCAGAGGCCAATTAAATATTAAAATCAAATTCTAACCAGTGGCGCATTTTTCCATATCCTATTTTTGACCTATGGATGACCTGAGCCTGCTTCTGGGCGGCCCCCTGGTAGTGTCACCCAAGACGGACCGGTTCTAGGTGAAGTGAGTTAGCCAAAGTGTGGCTCAAATGACATGAACAAAAATGCAGATCGCCATTTATCCTAAACCGGGGCCCCCATCTGGAGCTAGGCCTGAAGGTGAGGCTCAATGGTGAGTGCCTGGTGGCAGACCCTGCACCCATGGGACCCAGCCGGCTACAGCCTGAAAAGGTAATGTGGGTCCCCCTTCCCACGGGCTCACGACCCGTGGAAGGGGCCATAGGGGTCAGGTGCAACGTGAGCTGGGTGGTGACCAAAGGCTCGGACCCTGGTGGTCTGATCCTCACCTGCAGAAGCTGGCTCTAGGGATGTGAAATGTCACCTCTCTGGGGCGGAAGGGGCCTGATGTGGTGAACAAGATCGAGAAGTTCAGGCTAGATCAGCCAGTCAGACTCACTTTGACACACTGCTCGGGCTCTGGAACCAGTCTCCTTGAGAGAGGTTGGACTCCTCACCAGATGCCACTCTGGAGTTGCTCAAGGTGCGTTGCAGAGTGGGCATACTTATTGCGCCCTGACTCAGTGCCAAAACATTGGGGTTCACACCGGTGGATAAGGGGATAGCCTCCCTCCGTCTTCGTGTGGGGGGTCGGTCCTAACAGTTCTACCAGAGGTGTTCCCATGCCAGCAAACACAGCTGAGGTCAGGCCAGCTGAGGGATGTGATCTCTCTAGCATGTCCTGGGCCTCCACCAAGGCATCCAGTTAGGAATATAATAACAAGAGAAAAAGATGAAATAACCAACATGGCAAGATTGTGTCAGTTATAGGTTTTGAATGTTGGTTTCAATTCATTTTCAATTAATTGCCCAGCCCTACCTAGGACTCCGCTTATTTATGAAGCTGTGTCTGCTTCCTTACTCGATGGTTTCTTAGGGCACAAATTATTGCCTTAATAATTAATAAATTATTGAATAACAAAATATCATTACATTATAGCACATACATATTATTTCCTCATTTGATTTTTCTTAATTTTTTGTATCAGCAAAACAGTGTTAATGCATTGCTTAAAAAATATGCATACCTTGGCATTCGGTAACTTTCATGATATATTCAGGAGGAATCTTGTCAGCTCCTGAGGGTTGAGAGATGATCCAGACAAGAGCAGAAGGAAACAGCGTTCCCTTGATGAGGTTTGTCAGCAGCACATCCATCAGAGCTGGCGTCTTCATGTCAGTAAGCTTCTCGTTTCTTTCAAAGTCTAGAGGAAGGTCACATTTTTCCAACCCATCAAGGACAAAAGCTACTTTGTTCTTCTCATCGAAGAAAACTCTTGATTGCTCATCACTACCTAAGAAATGATTGAGCAGATCCTCCATGCTTTGAACTTCTTCTCTTTTTGCGCTCAGTTCTCCAAGATGAACTGGAACTATGAAGTCAATATCCTGGTTGGATTTTCCTCTTGCCCAGTCGACCATGAACTTCCTTGTGTGAAATGTTTTGCCAATACCAGCAAGTCCTTTTGTTAGCACTCTTTTCACAGCGCTTGCCCGATTTACATGAAAAAAATTGGTTTTGTGAGCAAAAAGATCATCATATTTTTCAATTTGGTTATGATTGTTGCCTCCAGTTATCTCATAGAGTTCTGAGTCGATCACCAAACCATCCAGTTCATTCTTGTATGAAGCAAGGATTTTCTTCTTACTGATCTCTTTAACTCTCTGCTTGGCATCAGATTCTATATTGAGACACAACAGAAATTATTTTTTTACTTTCCAAAAACAATACCTGAACAACAACTTAAAGACCAGTGTTTTGTACTTTACAGCAAGATTCCAGTCAATGTCGGCAAATATCATCTACTATGCTGTCATACCCACAACTGCAAAAGGCCAGCCACTAAACTAAGTGATCATGGATAAACTGGGAGGTGTTGTGTCAAAAAGAACATAAAGAAGAACATAAAACCTATGCCAAATAAATGTGAAGCACAAAGGATCTGCTGTGGTGACCCCTAATTAAATGAATGAATACAGAGTCAAATACAGAAGCTGTTTCTGAAAAACTAAGCACAGCCTTACAGTAGTTTGGTGGTCTTGGAGGCCATGAGGTAAATTACAAACTGGCTTTGGCAAACAAGACAAATGTAAAAGTTCATTGCAGTATACTAATAAAAAAACAATTCATAAGTATGGCTTATTTATATTGGTTGCCAGAAGAAAAACCTAATTTTCTCTAAAAATATCAGCATTCTGTCAACTGGTTTGTGGATTGGCATGTTGCACATGAATAAACTATAAGATTTATGTGTGAGGGAGTTGTAGACTCCCACTCACTAAGCAGGTGATCAGTATTGGGGCACATCATTCATTAATTCTTTAATAATGGCATGTGGGAAGTGTTTTTTGAATAGAGAAGCTTTTTTCGTATTGAATGGTTTTAAGGGACACAGTTGTAAATGCACCTCTTTGACTTGTAAACTGAATATTTTGGATGATGGTTAAACCTTACATTGTGACTACGCTCCTGAGTAAGTGGTGCTTGGCTCTCTTCTACCTACTTGTACCCTTGGGTGGTTCATTTGAAAACATTCTGAATATTTTCAGCTTCTGTAGATTACCTACTGAGTTGGTTACCCAATGCTCTGTGTCGCTACCAGCCTTGATTGCCATGAAGGATTTTTCTTCTTGCCTGTAATATTAATCCAAGCATCTATAGGATCACGGCGCTGTAAATAAGACCACACTGCTTGACCATTCATTTTGCTGTAGTCGAGAGGCCACTTTATTGACCAGCCTGGTGAGTGGACTGCTAGCTGGTAGGTCCAAACGTTGCGTTCAGAGTCTGCCTGAGTGGGCTCCACGCAGGGCTGGACTGAGTGAAAACTGGACATTCCCAAGACCATCTCTTTAAAAGACAAGTTAGATTTGACTCCAGACTAAATTTAAGCTGGTAGGTGGCTGACATAGGCTTAACAACACTTTAAGTGGGCGTAGCTCTCGCCTGTCGTGCTCAGACAGGAGGATGCAGGTTAGGGATGTTCCCAAATTCTTTGGTTTAAACATAAAGTAAGTCTGTAATGTGTTAATTATTTTGTTCATCTGTATTTTAATAACCTCCCTTTTCATTACAGCCAGTTTAAAATGTTTGGCCCAGGTCATACAGTAGGTCAGTGATGAAGCCACCCTTCCTACCAGATACCAAAGTTCACATGGCCATGGGCTCAGCAGGGGGAGTTTAAACATTATTCCTACACATATGGCCAACACATTTATTGACAATTTAATATGGGCAAGCCCTTGCTGATCTAGTAGTCCAATCTTTTAATTACAAAGTTAGTCCGAGGGCTGCCTAATAATAATGATAATAATCATATCAATAAAAGTCATTACCTCGATTACCGGAAGGTTCCTTCTTTGTCTTTTGGCCTGTCTGTTTCTGGTCAGTTCGGGTAGTCTGATTGTTAGATTGACTGCATTTGTAAAACAAAGAACACAACTGTTCATTTTTTAACAATAATAAATAATCAACAGTATTCATGACAACACATCTTTGTTCTGTGATGTGACTTAACAAATTCAGTGAGTGCTTTTTGAGCTGTTTTGTGTTACTTGTATTGTATATGAAAAACTTTTACAGGCCTTTCATGCATTGAACGACAACATTCTGGAGCCATCGTTAAACTTCGCTTGCTGTAATCCTGCTTCTCTACTGTGTTTTTGTTTCTTTCACTTGCCAGAACCACATGTGATTGATACATGAGTCATATAAAAAGTGAGAAATTTCATGAGCTGACCCAGACATAGGGGATCCATTGGCAGCAGAGGTAAAAAAAAAAAAAAAAGAAAAGAAAAAGAAATGTAATTTCTTTTAACAGAAGGCACTGCACTGGTAGTTCAAAAAATAAATAGTTTGCCTTCCAACAAAAAAAAAAGAAAAGAGAAAATCTCAAAGAAGAAAATGGATGAAGTGACCCGAAGACCAGTCTGAAGACCAGTTTTGAAGCCTGTTTTTCTTTGTCAGGGGCGCAGCAAGCCGATGGGAACACACCCCACCGCATGTCAGTCAAAGTTAGCGTTGTTCACAGCGTCTTCAGCTGAACCCCGTCGAATTATCTGCAGAAGTGCTGTGAGACGTTTACAACGCAATATATCGTTTCAACACGTCAACTTGACGGCAAAATCAAAAATGAGCCGAATCTGGCCACTGGCTGAGTAAACTGTCAATTCCTCTTTTTGCTTTTATATTCTTGGTACCGTCACCATTCCTCTTCATGCAATACATCTCAGATTTCCAGTACAAGTCGGACTCCAGAAATACTGGATGACTGCAGTTGTGGGGTGCACCAGTGGTGGAAAAGAGACTGAGTACAGCAAGTTGATGGACCATTTTGTGGGTGTCTGAGTGGACAGACTGGACTTGGCAGAGACGCTGTCTACAAGAAGGGACAGAGCAGACTTTAGTTCTTCAGGAAGATTAGGTCCTCCAGTGTTTGCTGCAAGATGTTGTATATCTTCTATAAATCTGCCATGGAGAGTGTGCAAACACATCTGCAGTCATCTGTTGCGGGAGCAGGTTCAGAGACAGGGACTTAAAGAAAAGAAACAAATTGATAAGGAATGCTGGATCCGTTCTGGGGACTGTTCTGGAGTCTCTGGAGCTGATTGTGCAAAAGACGATACTTCGTAAAATGTAGAAGATCATGGACAACCCTGAGCATCCTCTTCACAACACAGTGATTCAGCAATGAGGATGGGAGAACGACATGTTCATTAAAAGACTTTTTTCGATTTTGTCCCTCTGTCTGTGATTATGACACCATTAAAACCCAGATATCACCATTTTACCTTTGTTCTGTCCTGAAGTCCTCTGGTATTCCCTTGGATCTGTCACTTTTTTCAGGGAAAATGCTGGATTGAAGTGAAGGTGAAGGAAAACTGCAAATGCTACAGAAAGCAGTGACAAGCAAAATCATAAATTTTCAGCAGCAATCACATTAACAACAATAGTAATAATGATAATACAATAATGCAGAATTTATAACAATGCATGGTTGTCTTATTAAATGCTTTGATAAAAGGCAGAGGGGACCTTCTTATAAGTTACATAATAAACATTGACAAATATAGCAGCATTAAATTAAAGCATTTAAAATTACTGACATTTCCCTGTCATTCACTGTCAAAACCCTTCTCTTCTTCAGGAGTCTTTGTCACTATGTTCCCTCATTTGATTACCCCCTGAAGTTTTCCAAGCATGAAGCTATAACTTTTTCAGTAACTTTTCTATGTAACTGTTTTTTACTGTGACTACCAAGAGATGTTCTGACCTCTTCAGCTGACAGATGAATAGAAAGTAGTGCATGTGGGAAAGGGACTTAAATCAGTGACTGTATTGACGACAGTACATATTTGTTTTATAGTGTTTTGATGTGGAGTTTCACCTTGTTTGTTCTTCCCTGAAGTTTTCCGATTCTTCCTTGGAGAGGTAACTAATCTCTGAAACATCGCTAGGCGAAGGTGAAGGTGGTCTGTGTTTTTAGGCAGGGTGAAGCATCAAGGAATACAGTAACAGACCACAAAATGTACATTTTAACAAAAATAAAGAAAAAGAAATTTTATTTCACGTATGAGGTTTGTGTCCAAAATCAGCCTGTTAGAGGCGACATTTTTTAAATATTTGTCACTTTAAGTAGAGTTAGGAAGATTTGGAATGTTTTTATTTGTGTTTCTTTTTCTATTTTGGTTTTTATTTATCTAACAGAGATGTGGCAGATTCTTCCAAAAATCTAATCAAATGCAGAACTATGGAACTGTTTTTTACTACGTCAGTTGAAACTTGGCAAACTTTTACAGATTAACAGCCGAGATGTTCTGACCTCTTCATCTGACAGATGAATAGAAAGTAGTGCATGTGGGAAAGGGACTTAAATCAGTGACTGTATTGACGACAGTACATATTTGTTTTACAGTGTTTTGATGTGGAGTTTCACCTTGTTTGTTCTTCCCTGAAGTTTTCCAATTCTTCCTTGGAGAGGTAACTAATCTCTGAAACGTCGCTAGGCGAAGGTGAAGGTGGTCTGTGTTTTTAGGCAGGGTGAAGAATCAAAGAACACAGTAGCATACCACAAAATGTACATTTTAACAAAAATAAAGAAAAAGAAATCTTATTTCACATATGAGGTTTGTGTCCAAAATCAGCCTGTTAGAGACGACATTTTTTAAATATTTGTCACTTTAAGTAGAGTTAGGAAGGTTTGGAATATTTTTATTTGTATTTCTTTTTCTATTTTGGTTTTTATTTATCTAACAGAGATGTGGCAGATTCTTCCAAAAATCTAATCAAATGCAGAACTATGGAACTCTTCCCTGAAGTTTTCCGATTCTTCCTTGGACCTGTTATTTCTATGAGCGACACAAGACAGTCTGACATTCTCTGACAGACTGAAAGTTAAAACCAATGCATGGATAAACCTTACAGTTATTTATTGTCAACCAAAGGCGGAAAAAAACAAACAGCAACACTGATTGTTGCCTGATTCATTTTTTTTTTCATCTGACTTTTTTCTAAAATATATCAAAATCCATATTTTGCTACAATTTCTCACCTTGAATCCATTCCTGAAAATCTTTGCTTTGATCTTGGACCAGTCTCTTTTCAGGACAGACAGGTTCGGTGCAGGTGTAGTTGCCCTCTGCAGTTCAAAGTACATCCTCTATTACACTTTTACCACAGTCACAAACATCTTAAACAAGACGGCTCATATTTGAAGCTGAATGCGTCACTGCATGATTAAGAATGCGAGAACATTGAGATAATTACTAAAACCATAACTGCAGATCTGTCTGTTTGTAAAAATGTTTATAAATGAAAGGGACCCAATAAACTTAAGTTTTTTTCTTGTTTTCTTTTTTTCCTTTCCACAAATGGAAAAAAAAACAAAAAAAAGGGTGTAGAGGTACAGAACTCCGACAAGACAAAGTCTAAAAGGGAACAAAGTTTTTGAACGAACGAACGAACGAACGAACGAACGAACGAACGAACGAACGAACGAACGCAGTTCACTGGGCCAGATGCACTGTAACTATCTAATCTGAGATTTACCGTTTGAACAGTTTTAAACCCTTATGACCAGGACTCATGCAGCCATAAGAGGGAGGGGTTGCCACCACGATTCATGATTTATCAAAGTGTAAAAAGGTCGTCATAGGAAAATTTGACTCCTTGGAATATCTGGCTGTTGGGCTAAAGGGTCCTTCTTAAGCCATGTTTCACAGGCCTCCAAATCACAATGCAAACGTATTCAATGATTTCAATGACCTGCTGTCATGTTGCAATATGTGTTGATTATGACTGTTTATTCATTGTGGAAGACTTTAACATCCATTTTGACGACCCCCAAAAAAGGGGCTCAACAACTATGTGATGTGCTAAAACGTTTCAGTTTGACTCAACATGTGAAACAGGCATCGCACAAATGGGCTTGTGTGACTGATTTCACCCTGTCTGACCACTTCTCTGATTTCTTTGAAAGCAACATTTTTATTCACTCAATTAGCCAAAGAGAAAAAATATTTTTTTAAGGACAACTCAACTGTAACCTTTATCCAAGTCTACTCTTCCACCTCCACTCTGTCCTGTAACTTAGTACATGAACTACAAAAACTAAGCTCTCAAACTGATTTAAAAGCCAAAGTGAAATATTATGTGATTATGTAAGAGAGGATTTAAAAACGGGAACTGAGTCGGCCTGCCTGATGTGTGAAGGTAGCTTGTTCCACAGTTTTGAGCCAGCGAGTGAGAGAGTGCGGTCACCTCGAAGCTTCCTCTTGTCTGTCTTGTCAGAATTTTTAAATCGATACATAGCTGAACTGGAAACCAATAAAGTGATGCTAAAATTGGAGTAATTTGTTCTCGTTTTCTTGCAGCAACTGAAAGCCGGGCAGCAGCATTTTGAACTGAGTGCAGCTGAGCATCTGATTTCTGGCCAACTCCAATGTCAAGTGCATTACTTGATAATCTAAATGTGCTGCCATAAAAGCGTATATAAAAGCAATTAAGGTCTTCTTTGATTCATCCATCCATCCATTATCTATACCCGCTTTATCCGTTTCCGGGTCACGGGGGTCTGTCGGAGCCTATCCCGACACATATCAGGCGAAAGGCAGGGGTACACCCTGGACAGGTCGCCAGTCCATCCAGGGCCACATACAAACAACCAATCACACTCACATGCACACCTAGGGAGAATTTAGAAAGATCAATTAACCTACACTGCATGTTTTTGGACTGTGGGAGGAAGCCGGAGTACCCGGAGGAAACCCACGCAAGCACGGGGAGAACATGCAAACTCCACACAGAAAGACCCACCGGGCCGGGAATTGAACCGGGAACCTTCTTGCTGTGAGGCAACAGTGCTAACCACTAAGCCACCGTGCTGCCCTTCTTTGATTCAGTTTCGAGAAATTTGATTTATTTTATTACTGTGTAGCTGCACTGTTGAACTTATAACTTCTGTTAGTCTGAATGAATGGCATTTTAACCCTTGTACCTTTAGTCACGTCTTACAGGAATTTCCACAAAATCATGTGACAAGGTAGGATGATAAGTAGGAACTTTCTAGAAGTGAGACAACAATGTTGACCACCAATAAACCTCTGTGCAACACCGCAGCCAACTAATTACCATTAAAGTCAGTAACAAAATGTTTTTATTGAACAGCTGAACATTTGAAGTCAACTTTCAGACTTCCCTTTTAGACATAATTTTCATATTTACACATGTCAAACAGAAACTCTCTTCGGGATTGCTGGGGATCCCCTCTTTGACCAAGCAGCAACGTGTGCGTGATGCCCAGACATTTTAAACAGTGAAAAAGGAAACAAAAAAAGAAGAAGAAGGTTTCAGAGTGGCTTTCAGAGTCAAAGTCCAGACTTAAATCCAGTTTATATGCTGTGGCATGACCATAAACAGGCCGGTCGTGCTCAGAAACCATCCAGTGTGGCTAAATTAAAAATAAATCTTAAATAAGTGGGCTAAACTTTCTCCACAGTGTTATGAAAAGACTCATTGCCAGTTTTTTCGCAAACACGTGAATGCAGATTTAGAGAGAATGAAAAATAAAAAAACAGCAATGCATTTGATGGACTGGTCATCAAATGCAGAACACATGTACCGAATATTTTTTCATCAGTGTTCTTATCAATGCATTGACAGTAGCACAGGACATATTAATGACTGAATTTTGGATTTCGCTGGCTGTTTCAAGTGGTTAAACTCTACAGAAGATAGAGGAAGAAAGGATTTTTCAAATTCAGACCTCTTTTTTTTTTAAAAACAGGCTATAATAAAAAAAAAAAAAGCTGTAATACGGACCACTTTATGTGCTAGAAACACTATTTCGCAGCTTTTTGATGCTGGTTACTAATCAAAACACATTGACAAAGACAAGTACAGGAGTATTCTGCATGTTTGCTGCTCACTTCAAGTGACAACTGACAGAAAAGTTCAATTTACATAAAAGTACAAGATTAAAAAGGCTTAAAGGCTGAACAGCGAATGTGACAAAACTTACCCGCACATGCGAGGTAAAACACATCCCCAGTTCAGATACGTATTTGTTCTGGCACAGTCTGTACTCTTATTACTCATGTCTCTCCGTTTGTGTCGATACGTTCATTTTCTGTTTTGCAGCAACGACCTTTACTCCTTCCTCTTCCTTTTCAGGCTTATATCCACTTCTCATAACTTACTGGAGTTTGCCTTAGCCACCTGCCACTCCCACTGAATAAATCATTAAAAGTTGAGTCATCCTACATCCATGAGAGCTGGTGAGGCAGTGACAGAAACCTGAATGCCACGATGGTCACAGGCATTCCAGAAGCAACCGTCCGCTGCTCACATGCATTCACACACGGCAGAGCAAAGACCTCGGGAGGGCTCAGATACGACATGCTTTCACCTTTGGAGGCCACGGTTAAGCAGTTCACATGGTTCAAGAGATTCCAGCCATGTATAAGGAGAGGTTCATTTTATTTTTCATAGGATAAAACAGAGGGGGAAAAAGGCTAAAATTTAGCATTAAAATAATATTAGATTACTTTCTGCATTACTTTACACGTATACATACATGGAAATGAAACGAAGTCAGAGGTAAAACAATTAAGTAAATCTAGCTTTCATTAACCTCCTCCTATTTATACAATTTTTGAGATTCCTGCTTGAAAATACCCAACTTAAACTATATCTATCTATACAAGGTGTATTTAAATAAATATGGTTGAAAGGCCAGAGTAAGTGTCATGATCCTTCCTGGCTGGAGAGGTGTGTCTTCTGAGTTTTAGGTTGGGCTGAGCCGGCTCCTCGGGTCACAGGCGGAGCCTGGCTGTCTCCTGCTGCCACACCTGGTCTTCATCAGGACTCATCAGCACTCCCTCTTAGGGAACAGCAGAAGCGCTGCTCTTTGCCGGGTTGTTATGCCCTCTCAGTAGTAATCAGGCCGAGTTTTGTGTCCCGGTGCTCCCAGCGGTGTTGTGAAGAGCTCATCCTTTTTTTTTTCCTTTTCCTTTCCCTCTGTTCTCAGTGTGTGGATCTTTGGAAGTCTTGTTCCTTGGTGTTCTTAATTGTGACCTTCTGGGACCATCTGACATCTAACAGTTTACCGTTTATTGTTCTAAAAGTTGCACCAGTGCTTTTTAAAAAATGCTTTTGAAGAGGATTGTTTAGATACTGTCCAAATTTATCATTTTTATATATTTAGGCATTTGTGCCATTAAAGTTTTTCATCTAGCAAACCTATAAAACTTGTTTTGTTTTATATTAAACATATTGATGATTTCCAAGTATAACTGTTGGGGGGGGACTTCTGCTAAAATAGAGGTACGGACTTTAACTAAAGCAACACAGAGGTAAATGTTTTACTAAATTCTTGCAAGATTTCTCCTGTTTCCTGGAGCGCCTCTGCCAGAACATAGACTGTCGGTCCGCATGCTAATTCCTTTGTCAATGTGACATAATGCCGTGAAAACATCTGCAGTCGATGCAAGAAATGACAGCAAGAGCTGGACGAACTGATTAAAGCTCATCAAATGTTGCTTCCGCTGACATTAAAAGTTGTATTTTAACAGGGGGAGAAACTCAGTTGTGCTCTACACCTGTTCCTTTCAGAATCACTTTGGAATCTTATATGATTAATTTAATGCACATTTTCATTTCATCCCTGACAAGCTTGAATGTAATCTGACAGTCAGTTAAAAGACTTTTTCTTTCAGAATTTTTAAAAATTATTTAAGCCTTCATATATTTAAATGTAAATATGTGTTGGGGTTTTTTTTGTTTTTTTTAGATAATTAATCTTGAATAATTTATATTTCTTAGATTGCATGTAAATCTTCATGCTGCTGGATGAAGTTGGGATTTTAAGTTTGAATCTTTTGGTTCTCTCATTTTGCCAGGAGTTTTTGTCCGTGAGAGTTTACTGACAATCCACTTCTTCGGAATCATATTGTTATGTTCTGCTTGACTTATTTTATTTTCAAAGTGTTATTCTTTGTTTGTGAGCTTTTGTTTGACTTCCCCAGGTGTTGTCTGTCCCGATTGTTAACACCTGTGTCTTATCAGCCCCTCGTTCTTCTTTTCTTCCTGTAATCAAATGATCCCACTGCATTCCCACTCCAGCCAATCAAACTATTTTCTTACTCATTGTTCATGTGCAACACAGCACAGTGATTTTGTGGCGTCAAATGCTGTCGCTTCATTCGGTCTCCCCTGGGTGGTAATTGTTTTTGACAGCGTTCTTAACACGTGACCTGAATCTGTGGTCACACACGTGCCATTATGCTTTCGAGCCCTCATGAAAGATTCAACCAGTGAAAACCCTCATCTGAGGTTTGTGAGGAGGGCCGGACATGTCATTTCAAGTTTGACATTGACGTGTATTCCCACTAGATGGAGCAGTGCAGCCACCTCACTTTTGAATGCCAATTTAATTTGGTCTGTTTTTTTAGGCGAAGGAAATATACCCAGTCAATAAAGAGACAAAAGCAACAACAAAGTAGAAAAGAAAGTTTCTGCCATATCTGGGTTAAATCCACAGGGCTGTAACTCTGAATAAAATTACTTTTACACTGCAAACCAGGTACACATATTGCAAAGATACAGCCAGCTTTTGAATAATTCATTGTGTGGAATGGAAAATTTCTGCTTTCTTGATTTTCTGTGAGAACTTCCTGCTTCTTTCTTATCCAACATCACATCTGAGGAGCAGCAAACCTTTCAGATTCACAGGGTCTCTCTTCCCAGTTTTCCTGGCAAACCACACGACAGTTTGTGGATCACTGGCTCTTTCAGTCTCAAGATCTGTGTGATGAGGGGACACTTGTGGAAACTTGCCCCGGGACTTTTTAGTTGTGCATGTGTTAATACGCCGGCTTTGTGTTGTGTTCAGTACAGGAGGTGTGTGTGTGGGGGGACAGTGGTTGTTCCCAGGTGTGTGTGAAAGGGATTTGAGTGTTTGAATGTTTCCAGTGGAAGAATGTAACCTTTGAACTCAAAAAGAAAGTGTGTTGCTTGAATTCATCAGAAGGAAATGGGAAACACTCGTACAGTTATGAACAAAAACCCTAATAAGCACATAAGGGGAAACAGTTAATGGTTGCCATGATGATTTATGATGATAGGATGTGCATCACTCCTCCGAAGGCCAGGCCGCTGACCTCTGCAGTTTCAATAAGCAGTTTAGTTCGTGTAATTTTGTTGTGGACGGACAACGGACACTGGCTGCGGCGGCTAACCTTGGAAAATTCAAAATCAGCTTCCTAAAAAAAATCAGGTCAAAAATACTTGAAAACTTTAGTTAACAATAAGAATCACAGTTTGAACTTGAACAAAGAATAATCAGACAGATAATCAGAGCTCCGAAGCAGACGGACTCATGAATCTGGAGCTCCTCTTCTGGCCACCTGTCTGTCATTTGCATTATTATTATTATTATTATCTTCTTCTGTCAGTCAGCAGGTCTTTCGACTGTCTGTCGCCAAAACAGAAAAGGTGGGCAGACTCCTCTTTCCCCTCTGCTGTAAATTGTGTCCTTTTTTATTGACCTTCAAGAATGCTTCAGAGAGCAAAAGATAACATAGTGCTTCTGAGTTTTTATTTAAATGATGAGGAGGCGTGTCCCAAGTGGAGGTCCATGTAGTCCATCTTCTATTTCACCTGATTCAGAGAAGGTAGTGCCAGTTTTGCACGTTGTCTCCTCGGGTCTAAACCATCATAAATGCAGATGTCAGACATGAGTCACTTTTAAAAGATGAAATAATCTGCTCATAAGAAAAGATAAGATACAGACATTAAATTTGAAGTTTTTGTTGAGACCTGCAGTGTAAATACAACTGATCAAGCCAACAACAAACCTACGTTTCCCTCAGAATGACACATTTATGTGGAACTAAAAACTCGCAGAAACTGTTCACTGAAAAAGCTGAATTGCCAACATTGTTTTCCTCTTAAAAGGGCCTTGACACCAGTGTTGTGCAGCTGTGATTAACTAGTGTAGAAGTGTTTTGAAGTGGGTTCTCTTCACAGCTGGCAGACAATTTACAGTAACGGTCAGATGCAATTTACTTGACTGTGATGTGTGTGTTGTACGAGATCATGTTTCCCTCGCTGGAGTCATACAAGCTTTCATCTCTGCCATTTCCTTTGCTGAGTGACACATATGTCTCCCTGACTCTTAATCCTGAGTCCCACCAGGGTCGGACGTACCGTGGACCGGCTGTGCCACATTTTCCGAGAGGGACTTGGAGTAAAGTTGCCGCTTACGAGGCCTCCACACGCCCAACTGGTAGGAGGTCCTTAATGTAGACTGAGGACACACTGGACCACTGGCCTCCTGGAGGAGCTGGAGGATGTAGCGATGGACGGACGGACGGACGGACGGACGGACGGACAGACAGAAGGACGGACGGAAGGACGGACGGACGGACGGACACCTTCAACGCTGTCTTTTACTAGGAGGTTTGAAGCGTTTCCTTTGGTCCTACAGGTTTCAGGGTGGAGCCTCTGTGGATCAGACTTCTGCTGCTGCATCCTGTTCTGGTGTTTGAGGCCTTTTGTTTGGAGTTTTAGAGACACACTGGAGAGCTTTGTCCTGTTCATGGAGGTTGTTGTCTTCTGGGATTCCTCACGTCAATATACACAATAAACATAAGACTCAGTGAAACTTTGCAGATTTAGAACGACTAACAAAACATCCCAACTTTCCAGCTGCTTACACTTGGCAAAATCTTCTTCGCCTTTATGTTTCGCTTCTGTGCCAGTTCTTCGTTCTTCACTGACAGATTTTGCAGGCACACACTTTGTTCACTGTTTCTTATAAACGCCTATCGTTCTCCTTTATATTTACATGCATTTAATTAAAAGAGTATAAATCCTGGTGGTAATATCAGGGGTTTTTTTTCTTATCAGCTGGGGCCAAACGTTTAGTCTATTTACAAGCAGTCTGTCGTTATTGATCATAAACATTAACAGATGAAACCGCACGGCTGAAGCTTTTACAGGGAAAAACAAAGATTACTCAGCACTTTGCCATGCTGATCTTCCTCATAATTTTACTATTTCACTTTTTTTGTATCTTCCTGTTATTCTGTATCTCATGCATACAAGCCTTGCAGGCCTTCATGACCTTTACTGAAATGTAGGCTTTAGCTCAATATTCTTATCTATTTGTAAATACATTTAATCCTTCCAGGGATATATAAACCCTTACCTAAACATACTCATGCTCCATTTATGGGTGCTTTAATGGGATTTTTATATAGGTAAATATTTTTCCTGTAGCCTGCACATGCAAGTAGTGAAGGTTTTATACATATAAACATCCTTTTCTGCATAATTTTTAGTCTTTCTTCTTTGTCAACACCCACTTTTACTGAGCACTCAGATGATGAGAGAACATGTCAGTTCTTCACATGCATGCAGCATGAAAATGTTCGGTTGTGTTTTTGTTTTTTTTTTTACCTAAAAGAGTGAGAGAAGAACCAGGTGTGTGAATCTCCATGTTTGTCGTGTAAAGAGATAAGTATGTTGAAGTGTGAAAAATAGCTGACCCCACTGCTCAACACTAATGGGTTCATCCATTACAGCCTCACGAAAACACAACTGAAGTGGAAGAGCATTAGGATCAGGAGTGTCGGCGATGGTTGGACCAGCAGCTGTGTGTCAAAATGATAGATGTGTGTGTGTGTGTGTGTGTGTGTGTGTGTGTGTGTGTGTGTGTGTGTGTGTGTGTACACCACTGTATTGAGGTTAAGTGTGTTTGTGAGTTATTTGTATGATGTGTGGCAGATAGATGCCTGTGTTAATAAAACAAATCAAGCAATATTAAATATCATATTCTGGCTCATATAAATAAGTCATGACCATGAAATTTAAACACTTCATCTCAATGCTGAAATTCTTAAAATTACTATTTGTTTTGCAACACAAGATGCTGCACTTTCACTCTCGCTGGTCCTCCACTGCTCTTCACTAATGACTGCAGGGAATTCGTCTGGCAGCATGGTTTCATATGAGAGTTCAGCCCGAGACTTCCCGAGCTTTCTGTGAAACCGCTGCACTGGTTACAAGGACTTTGTTGACTCTGGTCTATGTTTTCGTACATATTCAGCACTGGTCCAGTTCCATGGAAGCAGAGGTCATGAACTCTTCCCCTTTGAAATGTTAGAAACATAAATGACTGACACTACACTCCAAAAGAAGCGGTAATACTGATTTACATGTGACACCAATGTCACAATTAATTTGGTCACCTGAGAATCATCCATCATCTTCATCACCTTATTCCTATTCAGGGGTCACAGGGATATGCTAGAGTCTATCCCAGCTCTCCTTCGGAGAAAACCAAGTCCACCCTGAACAGGTCGGTGGTCCATCGCAGGGCCACATATAGACAAAAAACTTAGAACCAGATTTGCACACTGACAAGAAACCTTGATCTCTATGTGCAGGGGACGATGTCTACATTTAAATTAAAACAATAAATACACAAATCAACCACACACACACACTTGTTCCTATGGGTAATTTAGAATAACCAATTAATTTGATATAAATGTTTTTGGACAGTGGAAAGAAGCCAAAGTGCCTGGAGAAAACCCACGTAAGCGTGGAAAGAGCATGCAAACTCCAAAAGTCCGGCTGGGGTTTAAATCAGCAACCTTCTTGCTGTGAGGCAACAGTGCAAACCAACAAAACATTTGAAAAGAAAATATATTTAATACGAAGAAAATACAACTAATTAACTTCTTTGCTTTTGCTCCTAAAATTGAAATCAGGCACTTCTTGACCTGAATTCAGATACATGGCAAATGAGTGGATGTGTTTCCACAAAGAAGAACAGTGTAACTAAGTGAGTTTGTTGAAGAGAAGGAAGTAATGACTGATAGATCAGAACAACATCAAGACAGTACCTGCAAAACAAATTTAAATTTGCAAGCACTACGTGTAGATTCCTAAGCGAAGTGCTGACAGATGTTGCGTAAACGCCTCACTGGAAGACTTTTAGTCATTCTGTTGTCTTTTCTGCCCTCTAGTGGCTTTAACGGGAACGAAAATATAAACCGGTTTCTTTCCTACCGCTACGATGATGTGCGTGAGACACATTTCATGTGTTCAGGTACATAAGGATGCACACAAAAAGACTCCATAGATTAAAAAAATTAAAATTAATACAGGTTATCATATAAAATTACAAAAAAGTATGTATTTCATTATTATCAATATATATGTGGTTATTTGGCGCCTGCGCAACAGAATGACGTAGCGGCGGGCCCGGAAGCGCACCGTCACGTAAACACCACCCAGCTGTGGAAGTGTTTTACTTTCTAAAATATGGTTTACGTGTCCAACGGTGAGTGATTTTTCCTGACTCAAAAATTACTAATCAACTTTAGGGTGTCTATTTGGCCTCATGGTAGCTACAAGAACATATAAAGACTATGTTAAAACACATGTAATGTGCGATTACAAGGCTAAACTGTGGACTAGCCTAGCCTAGCCGAGTCCGGGCAGCTTTAAGGGTTTTAAATGATTAAAATGTTCTGGATGCTCAACAGTTGGGTCCAAAACGCTTCATACATGCCACATGTCCTAACCAGCAGTTGGACCAGTTTGCCAACCCGAAGATGCTTTGAGAAACGGGGTCATGTTTAGTTTTATTTCTTTGTGTTTCTGCGCTGATGTCAGTTTAAAAGCGGCTCAGTGCGATTAACATTTATTATTATTATTCATGTTGATGGTTTTAATGCAACATTGGTGTGTGTGTGTGTGTGTGTGTGTGTGTGTGTGTGTGTGTGTGTGTGTGTGTGTGTGTGTGTGTGTGTGTGTGTGTGTGTGTGTGTGTGTGTACACCACTGTATTGAGGTTAAGTGTGTTTGTGATCATCATCATCATCATCATCGTCATCTGTGTGTCTCAGGTCAGGTCCTGGACAGCAGGGCGCAGTCGCCATGGAGACTTTCTTTACTCACTGATCTTTTCTGGGCAGCGGTGGACTTTATCAGCCTCTTGTGAGTCAATAAGTCACACAAATATTAAAATAAACTGGCATTTTAGAGATTAATTATTAACACGTGTCTATCTGTGCCATAATCTTTTTTTATTTACTTAAGATTTCACAAGATCTTACTCTTTTTACATATTTTTGTGTATTAGAGTTGTGGTTTAGTAATGTCGGAAGTTGTCAAATATTGAGAAAGAAAGATGAATATCGGCATAATACTAGACTCATTCATCACTGACAACGTTGATGTGTAGCTGGTTTGGTTCTGGTCGTCTCAGTTTAAGGCAGATCAGATTTTTTTTTTTTTTTTGATTTGTTGGTGTCCTATCAGTCACTAAAAAAGGAAAGGAAAGCAAATTTTTTTTTTTTTTTTTTTTTTTTTTTTTTTTTTTTTTGATCGTATGACATGACTGTAGATTCTGACCTATTTTTTGTTCTACCAGTTTTAAGACGATGATTCACCCCGACTTATCAAAAGATGGGAACTGCGCTTCATCGCGCTTCACTGACGGCAGAGGGTAAGTCGCAGCAGTCGTTTCTGTACTGCCACGTGTGCTCTGTGAGAGCATGCCCCATATGGCTCTTTTTTTTTTAAGTAGCTCAATTTGATTCACATGTCATGTGGTGTTAGAAGCAGCTGAAAATGTATATTTTAATCTATCTTTTTACAAACGTACTCACAAGCCAGTGACGTTTCTCGACTGAGAACTGAAGGGTTCAGCTGCTTGTGCAGCCTTGCTGCTGGAATTGGCCCTAATGTCACTGCTGTGTCTCCTGGTAATTTTGACCTTGCTCTTGCAGCCCTCCAGGTCCTCCTGGTGGCAGAAGACGAATGGGAAGAATAGTTCATGGTGCAGGTCCCAATCCTCCCCCAATGGGTGGAGGAGGATGAGGAAGGTGAGGAGTCCTTTTTTTTTGTTTTGTTTCTGTCCAATAATTAGTACCTCCTTAAGACATTGTCACTGCTTTCCACTCTCTAGTTCTAGCTGGTGATCTCTGACCCCCTAAAATGTTGATTCAATTTAGTTTAAGAATGTTAAAAGATGTGTTCTTGTATTAATATAGTCACTGCTGTCCCACCTTCACTCCTCTAGGTAAATGCCTACACCTGCAGTGTAGGCGTGGGCCTTGCAGTGTCTGGTAAGACCAGAGCTGTAGACGCCCCTCTTCACCAGCTGCCACTGCTACGAGCAGTTTCCTGACGCCTCTCTGGGAATTCCTACATTTAGGGGCCAGAATGGCTGATACAGCAGCTGCCTGCTTTACTTTTGTTTTTCCTTCATTTTAATTTTTTTTAAGTTCACAAGTATATTATTCTCTTCTAGACGCATCTTCTTGGATTAATTACCGGTAGTTTCTTTGCTTTGGATATTTCTGTATAAATAAAAATTTACTAGTAATGTTGGCTCGTTTCATTCCTCCCAGACCAGCTAATCAACTCAACTCTCTGCTCCAGTAATAAAGTTAAACGACTGGTGATTTGTCCAGATAAATAATTCTTCAGCATCTTAAAACACTTTTTAGTTTTTCTGACTAAATACAACAGTTGTTCACAGAAGTGTCTGGTTTATTTGCAGTTTCAAACAGTCATGAACGAGGAAGTACAGAATTATTTACATAACGATAACAAGCTCTAAAGTTAAACAGTGGTCACATCTGGGTGGTGATGATCTCACAGCACAGCAGCTCGAATTGTTCTTAGTTTAATCCGCTTCACCAGACGAAGGCAGCTCTTTCCCGCAGCATTCGAACACCAAACCGGTGCCACTCCCTCTGGTGGATCCACATCTCCTGCGTGGTGTCCAGACATGCCAGTACTGCACCCCCCTTCCACATTATCAGCTGGGGGTCCATATCCTGCGGCACACGAACATGCACTACATTAGGATCACTGAAGGGTTGGCATCTTTCAAAGTTTTATAAATCTGCATAAATATTAAAGTATTGGATTTCTGTGAGTGTCATGATTACGTGTAAACCTGTTAGATGAGCAGTACTGGAGTGTTTTTAAAGTCTTGACAGTTGTAAGTTTGTCAAACAACACAAACTAACATGGATCATGGTATGAACAAATATTTTCAAAGGACCTCAATAATTTAGACTCCAGTAATCCATGGGCAGTTTTAATAAAAAGAAAGATGACGTTTCCAGTTGTCCTACAAACGGTCCAGAAATAAGGACCCCAGATTCAGATCAAAGCTACTTCATGCATCTGTCACATTGGTTTCACTTTCATAATGAATTGAAGACTGTATTTAACAACTGGGTTCTCTTTACTAACTTTTTAGAATCCTGATAACGTTTATTTACATGGAAAAAACGTTCAAAAGGAAGGGGCATCCAACTATTCCCATAAATACCACGTATCCTATGTTACCTTTGGCCGTGTGATAACTTCCACGTTGTCGACCAGTCTTCTGAAGGACGGCGGCATCTTGTTGATGATGCGATGAAGCAGAAATTCCTGAGCACCGTGAAACATGAGCCCACCTCCCACAACCAGGATGGAGCTGTACATTTTACGTTTTGTTTCGTCCGAAGCTGTCGACAAAGAAACACAAAGTGAACATCCTGAGCAGTGCTGAAGCAGCCGTCTTTGTTTCGGCCTTGTTTCAGGATACTTCGATATACTTGTTTAAGAGTATTCTCATCAGTATTTAATGTTCTCTTTTATAAATAATGCTGTTCTCGTCTCATGTCATCATCTTCCTCACCGCAGCAGTCGATGCTGTGCAGGATTGCCTTGTCTAGCCCCAATGCTTTGCTCTCAAACTGGCTCATAATGGCAGTCTTCCTGGAGAGGTGAATGGACATGGGCTCTTCCGTCTCTCCTGCCCCCATCAGACACTCTCCCTGGGCAGGGCCCAGCTCCATTTCCCCCTGCACCCCTCCTCCCCCGCTGCCGCCGCCCCCTCCACAGCCCCTGGGCAGGTTCGACATCTCCCCAATCCCTCCTTGACTGCTCATGTCACCGTCCAAACCTCCACCTGGTCTGGAAACAGCCTTTCGGTCTGCAGAAGATTTGGAAGACTGTTGGGAAAAAAAAAAGAAAAAAAAAAGGAGAGAAATGAGAATCAGAAATCATTTATCTTAATCAGTTCTATTTCTTTTAACGCAGACACTGCATCTTACCTGGTCCTGTTTGCTCTGTGTAGCCAGCAGATAGTGTTCATCATGAGGATCCTCTGAGTTGCCTTGGGAACGGTACTGAAGTGATGTCATCTTCTGACCTACAATACCAAATGTGGCTGGATAAAAAAGGCCCATTGGTCCCTACAGAGGAGACGGAGACAGAAACCTTAAAACATTAGTGTCATAGATGAAGGGTAACAACAGAAATCACAAACAGCTGAACGTGAAAAGCGTCAAGAGCTTTTTTTTTTTCTTAAATTCTCAAATACCTACCTGTAATTTCTCATCCCCAAGTCTAATCTGATACAAAAGAGCTGGAGCTTCTGGGAACCGTGTTTGAAATTCATGATCTTGTAATCCTGATATGTCCTTCACAAGAAAAACAAGGAAATACTTTTAGTTGGAGCAAAGTTCTTTATCACTTCTTGCACACAACCTCAGTTAACCGTGATTTCACTCTGAAAGGGCAACCAGTAAAGGGAAAAACGGTTTCCCGAAAACTAAAAGCCCAGACACATGTCCTCCACTGACACACACTTGATCTAGATGGCAGAAGGTCTCTTTCAGACGCTGCAGCAGCTGACAGTCCAGTCTGTTGGACAGCTGACAGTCTCTGTAGGGAAATCCTGCTCTCTGCAGGAGCCAGAAGAAAGCACGGGTCACATCTGAGCCACCGTATGCCAAACATAACCTGCAGGATATATTAAAAAAAGACATAATACATCTAGAAAATGCAGTTGTTAAACTTTCACTTTCGTCATCTTCCAACCTGCCCCACCTAGAGTTCCGATGGGATACTCCGTCCTCAACGCAGCAGATACTTGTCTTCTGGTCACCAACATCCACCACACAAGCGCTGCTTAACCCACTGCCAAATGTAGCGCACACCGACTCCTGGTGCACAATGATTGCTGCGCACACGCACACGCACGCACACACATAATACAGATTTTACTTTAATCTACTGAACCGGCTCAGACAGCGTAGTGTTAATGTGTATTCTGTAAAACAGTTTATACGCATGAAAGCGTCTTATATACAGTTATTTGTGGAGCACCTGAGAAGCCCATATTAAGCAGCAGCATGTTTACAACTTCCTTGATGTGCTGTCTGTTGTAGATGTCAGGAACCAACAGGATGCATCTGTAATACTGGCAACCAAAGCAAAAAAAGTATTAGTGCAAGAAAGAATTTCCACCTTCAGTGTTGTTTGATTTGAATTTTTTCTGCAGATCTCTAAACAGGAACTATCAGATAGGAAGCAGTAGGAGCAGGGCTAAACTCTGGGCTCTCTTTTCTATATGTCGGTTGGTAAAAGTATGTCTCGACGCTGCACCGGGCTGAGCGCAGTGTTCCTTTGCTGCAGCGAGCTGTGATGTCCGTTCATGCATCTAATATCGGGTGACCTGACAGAGCACTGAGACCATGAAGGAGAGCTGGTCGTGACATGGTCCCACTTTCCTGAGCTTTAAAATGTGAGTTAAAGACATATTGTGACATAAACTGGAAAGCTTTGATGTGAAAAGAAATGTCCAACAATCTACAGTTAACAGGTGGATTTAAAAAGCAGTAGAAAAGTGATTTTGTTTCTACTTTCACTGTAAAAAGTTTGTTTGAAGTGACAGTTTTGTGAATCTCTGTGCTTTTATCCACAACCAGCTGTCAAACTGGTCTTTTCTCAAATCCTCCCAGCTCCCATCTGTGTTTAAGGAAATAATCTACCCACACAACCTCGTCTTCCTTTCCTCATCCTCATCTGTTCACCCCAAGCTAAATGTCTGTTAAACACTTCCTCGAAAGCTTGTTGGTTGCCCAGCAACCATGGATGTAATTTCCCCCGTTGCGTCCTTCTCTCCGGGGCTGTGCTGTACCCTTCTGTCACATGTCTTCCTTTTCTTAAATGGGTTGTTTTTCCTACAGCGGACCCTCTCGTGACAAACCTTCAAATCTTTCAGGGGGATCTCCAGGTGCTTGTGAATAACGTGACCCCAGATCGTCTCAAGATCAGCCATGACTGCGGTCAGAGAGCCTCCAGGACCAGAATGCACGTTGAGCTGACCTCTAACCAAAGGCCAGTGGACGTTGTAACAGTCTGACGGATTCACGTAAAGAGCCTGCAAGATGGCATGAATAAACAAAGACTTGAGGAAATGTAAAGATTATACACTTTTTTTTTTTTTTTTTTGGCTTAAATACGTGCACTGACCTCCTCTCCCACCAGATAAGGAGGATGGTGGACTGTGTTTGTCCACTTTACCCTGGAGCTGCTGTCTAGTACGGCGGGACGGATCTGACAGTTATATGCTCTGGCCTGAACACGAGCACAACAAGCGGCGTTTAAACAAGTAAAAAGCATCCAGCTCATGCCTCTTGTTTCTTTTCTGTTCTTGTGATTTGGGCCTCTTACTCTGTGCAGATCCTTAATGATACTTCCTCTGAACGAGCCGGGTTGTAATAAACATCTTTATGGATTCAATCTTAGAAACGAACCTGCTCAGCAGACACAGGAGTCCTTCGCACACCGTTTGACATCTTCTTTGACCAGATGGCCTGTTCAACCATTTTGAGCCCGTTCTGCCTCTGTTCATTGCTCTCTGGTTTCTGTGTGTGGGGGGGGGGGGGGGGGGGGGTGCACGACTGTTAACTTTTATGTTAACAATAACGTAATAAAACGAGCTGACCTGACAGTATT
Organism: Xenentodon cancila; assembly: GCA_014839995.1. Lineage (NCBI taxonomy): Eukaryota > Metazoa > Chordata > Actinopteri > Beloniformes > Belonidae > Xenentodon > Xenentodon cancila. The sequence goes on along the minus strand of CM026204.1, from coordinate 23,642,655 downwards.
GTGTCAGCATCCAATGAAGGGTTACTTACATTTAAACCTTCTCTCAGCAGCCAGGGGTCTTCATACCTCGGTTGTCCACTCTGCTTATGTCTGCGAGCAACCACATGAGGGACCGTGACCGGAAGAGTGTCCGTTGCTCGGCCGATGCGGAGCGTTCTTGAGCCAGGGTGGATCACAACTATGAAATTGCTCTGTATTTGCTATGAAAGAAAGTGAATAATACTTTCACGTGAACAGAACCAACTATTTACTTGTGTTACAGGTAATTAGAGGGAGAAAAAAAAACATGATCACTAAACAACACGGGGAAAACAAAATTGTGAAATAATTTTGTAATCTGATTGGGTAAAAATAAAAAAAATTAAAATCTAGATATTTTTTTAAAAAAGCAGTTAAAAGAAGGCCCCTACAGGCACATAAGACAAATGTAAGCCGGTGGAAACTGACACTTTTCTAACTCATCAATCAAACTAGGTGCATTAATGATGATGAGGCTTATAATGTATCTTGCCTCAGAACATTAAAACCTATGTTATCAGGACTTATCAGGAAAGACACACACTATACAGCCAAACGTATTCTCTCACCAGCCTCGACTCGTATATGAACTTAAGTAAGATCCCGTTCCTAATCCACAGGGTTCAATATGACATCAGTGCACCCTTTTCAGTTATAAAAGCTTCAGGTCCTGGCTCTCAGTCTCCGCTCTGATTCATCCCAAAGGTGTTCTATCAGGTTGAGGTCAGGACTCTGTGCAGCCAGTCAAGTTCATCCTCACCATACTCTGTCATCCAGGTCTCTATGGACCTGCTTTGTTCACTGGTGCACAGTCATGTTGGAAGAGGAAGGGGCCAGCTCCCAACTGTTCCCACAAAGTTGGGAGCATGGATTTGTCCAAAATGTCTTGGTATGCTGAAGAATTCAGAGTTCCTGTCACGCCATGGAAACCCCTTCATGAAGCTCTCCTGACACTGTTCTTGAGTTAATCTTAAGGCCACATGAAGTTTGGAGGTCTGTAGTGACTGACTCTCCAGAAAGTTGGAGACCTCTTCACACTATGCGCCTCAGCATCCGCTGACCCCGCTCCATCAGTTTACGTGTCCCACCACTTTGGGTCTGAGTTGCTGTCGTTCCCAAACACTTCCATGTCATAATACAGCTGACAGTTGACTGTGGAATATTTAGGAGCCAGGATATTTCACAACTGGATTTTTTGCACAGGTGGCATCCTGTCACAGTTCCACGCTGGAATTCACTGAGTAAGCGAGAAATAGTTGTAAAAACAGTCTGCATGACTACATACTTGCTTTTATACACCTGTGGCCACGGAGGTGATTGGAACACCTGATTCTGGTATTTGGATGGGTGAGAGAATACTTTTAGCTATATAGTGTATCAATAGAAGCAAAAAGTCCTTATTTCTGTCTGAAAGTCCAAATTATATATCACACAACAGTATAAACATTACCAGCTAAGAAACACCCACCATCATAAAAGGTAACAGAGATAAACTGGGTAAATTGCAATGCTTTTTTCCTCCACTTGAGCTAAAAAAAATCCTGTTAAATTATAAAAATTTCATTTATTAAGTTTGTCAAAGCCATAATATCTACCGTCATCTCCCGTCTGCAAAACTATGAATCTCCTCACTGTAGTTATGATGTAATAACGTGAACTCGGTGGCGTTCAGCTGTTACTTGGTCAATGTAAGCAGGTCACTGTGCACGTTTCAACTGGAACAAGAAGCTTAACGCAGAAACAAACAAGCACAAACCCTCCAACTGCAACAACAATGTTATTGCCATTTGACTTTGTCTCTGGGTCTGGGGGTCTCTGGGTGTCGGGGTCTGGGTCTCCGGGTCTCGGGGTGTCGGGGTCTGGGGGATGTCGGGATCTCTGGGTCTCGGGGTGTCGGGGTCTCTGGAGGTGTCGGGGTCTGGGGGTCTCTGGGTCTGGGGGTCTCTGGTTGTCGGGGTCTGGGGGTTTCTGAGTCTGGGGGTCTCTGGGTGTCGGGGTCTGGGGGTCTCTGGGTCTGGGGGTCTCTGGTTGTCGGGGTCTGGGGGTTTCTGAGTCTGGGGGTCTCTGGGTCTGGGGGTCTCTGTGTGTCGGGGTGAGCGTGTCTGACCTCCTGCTGCGGGTCGGGGATGCCTGCGGGGACGATGGCTCTTTTCACGCCGCGCTGCTGCTCTTTCTCTTTCTCTCGATCCTTTTCTTTCTCTTTCCCGTTGTCCTGTTCTTTCTCAGCCTGAGTCATTGCAAATAGTTGCCGTTCGTTTTCGAGCAAACGCCGAGACTTAAAGACGTCCGGATCTCCTCCTGCGCGAGTTTTTGCGTTTTAGAAACACAACTCGATCTGGTTGAAGCCTGGAGCCACTTCCGTGTTTGGTCACGTGTTGCCAAACTACTATTTCTATTTGTCAGGAAAATAGACATTTTTATTTTTTTCTTTCACTCTTTTATTTAAAAATAATACATAACAAATGACTACTAATGCAATTTCCACATAATGCAACCAAATATTTTCATTACACAGTAACGTAGAAATATTTATTTCATTTTATTTTTAATATTTTTCATTTATATTTTAACATTTAAGCAAACATGGATAGGGAGATGGAAAATCAGCCAGGTATTATAGCTTAAAAAAAAAACAAAAAAAAAAAAAACTACAAAATGATTGTTTTAACAATGGGATTTTTTTTAAGGTCAAAGAAGGGTGGTGGGGGTTGGTGTGTGTGTGTGTGGGGGGGGGGGGGGGGGTGCATGAAATAAAATTAAATAATGAACTAAACATCATAGTTTGCCCAATGTAACATCTGTTGGCTTTTATGGCTTCAGCTTTGTTTATTAATGTTTCCTATTTATATTTTTATATAATATATATTTCAGTTATCAGTCAGGATCCAGCTTTCTTATTTACCAGCCAATGATTTAGCTTTAAAGAACCCTGTTCACAAAATGTTCTTAGTTCAGACTGAGGTCGGGACTCTTTGGTGGTATTTATGAATTTAGTCTTTCCTGAGGATAACAGTCTTTACTAAATCTTGTTTTTGTGGCTCTGTTGTGCTGTCTGTTTTTCAATTCTAGTGGCATATTGTTCCAGTTCCAGTTCATTAACACAGTGATCCAGCAGCTGAGGGTCTTCGTTTAGAGGGTTCTTCAAACTTCTGCAACACAGATCGCTACAGGAGATCTACAGGAGATCCTCCCTGCCCACGGCTGTAAACCTCTACAATAAATCTGTGATGAGACTTAAATCATGACTACTGGAACAATAACAATTCATTCCCCTTCAGGGATTTCTCGAGTATTTTTGAATTTGAATTGAATTCTTGTAGAAAATGTTGAAAGTTGCGTTTGTAAACATAGAATTTTCCTAAAAGTCAAATTAGCTGCACATAAAAGTCTTTTTTTTTCCCTTTAGGCTACAAAAGAGGTGAGGATGACAGCTTGAGGATATTGTCCTTAACTTGAATTAAACATCCACCCAGAATATACTGTGACACATCGACTGATTATTTACAAATCACAAATTGTTTCTTGCTCAAAAATGACAGAATAATAAATGTCAATTTCAAGTCACTTTAATATTTTACTTGCTGGAGATGACTTATGCCTACTTTTGAAATAAACCTTTTTGGAACTTTATTGTTGAGATCAAATCTATTACTGGTTTTTCCTCCAATTTAATATTTAAGAGTGACTTTCAAAAGAATTTGCTGAGGGGACTGTAAGTGTTAGCACGGGATTTCTGATATGTTTTGAGCATTTATTTGGTAATCTCTTCACTGTTGACTGGACCGATTAAGGGAAACGTTGTCACTGATCTGCAACAAAAAGCTGCAACACAATTTGCAGTTGCATCAAAAACGATGACGTGCTCTTTTTGGTGCAACCTAAACTTGATGAGAAATCCATCATATTTTAGAAAATAAACCACAGCATTCACAAGTCGTTTGAAAAATTAAATCCCGTAATAAATACAAATAGTTTTATATTGAATATCCTTGTTATTCCAAATGTAATTAGTAGGTGGGAAATTATTTTTGAATACCATTTTCCAAACCTACAAAGTTATTATTTTATTAAGAAAAGTGGTTAATTTTACAAGTATTTGATCAATTTTACAATAACAAAACCAAAATATTTCAGACCACACACGGAACCTTATATATGTATTGGATAGTGATCCATATATTGTGGAAGGAGGCTGCAGATGGCCTCTGCAGACACAAAGAGGCTGGGTTTGCACCAGCCGCAGTGAAAACCGAAGCAAATGGAGCAGCCAAAAAAGATTAAATGTCACTAAACTCTAAATGTCATTGTTGTCAAATGTTTTGTGGTTTTTCTTTGAATACTATGGGTTAGATCAGGAGCATAACATACTAGAGCAACACCTGCACGTTTGTGTTCTATATTATTTTATAGTGTAGAAGTATAGAATATTTGTCAATAGAATGTAAAGACCAGTATTTCCTGGCTAGCCTTCCTATTACACTTTGACACAAAAAAAGCCGTTTGCTTCCTCTGTATTTGACTTGGCAACAACCAGCCTGATAATAACAAAAGACATCCAAAACAGGATGCAGTGTCACACTTTGGGTTAGTGACACTTTATTGGTTTTGCAAGGTGTTATTAGCAATTCTGCAGCCACATTGGTTGTTTTAATCAGTGACTTTATGCACTGGTCATTGCATATAACACGCCCCAACCCCAAAACAAAACATTTAAAAGTTTATTTTCAACTTTAACAGCAAAAAGCCAATGAGGGTCAGGGACCCAAATTCGGACACTGCATACTATTTTTGCATGGCACGCGACTCTCCTGTACCATTCAAACAAGACAAAGAGATATTAAACCGACGTAGTTTATTAACTTAACAAACACCTTTCAAAAATAAAAAAAAACATGTCCATGCAATATTTAAAACATTAATAGGAAAAGGTGTAACAGTGCGTACCATAAAACATCCTCAAACAATACACCCACTGAACACGCAAATTCATTCTTCAGTTATGCCAAACCATTTTTAAATTGTCTCACCCTACTGTGTATACGATGACATTATTTGTGTCCATCTTTAGAGTATTTATCTCTGAATGTCCTGGTTAGGTTATTTAAGCTGATTTGAAAGGACTTCAAGTTGAGTCTGCACTGATCTGGTCTCAGCTTGGCTCATCTCTATCTTTCTTGGAATGTTTTTGTGCCAGTTTGTTCTTCTATCCCTCACAGAAACCTACTCATTTACAGTACTGACAAGAAATAAAATGTGTAACAGTCCACCACAGGGTACACTGGACATCTTTATAGCCTACTAGAAATGAAACAGATGTAGGCAGGCAAAATATTTCACTGCAGCCGTTGCAGTTCACATCTACAACAAGTTAAGACCCTCAGTCTTTGCAGTGTTTCATTAACGAGACCCAGAGAGGCTTCTCTCAACGTGATGATCCCATCCAGCAGATTCTGGGCTGAAATGAGACTCTGCTGGGTGGAGACTTCATATGTTAGCAAGTCTCTGGAAATCTCTGGGTTAACGACAGATTCAGAAGTCTAAAGCAAACTATTTACAAATCAATCCATTACAGGCATTAACTCGTTTATTCTTTCATCACACATGTTCAAACAGTGGCAGTCCCAAAGTTGAGTGGTTGCCTCTCTCTTCAGATACTTGGATGTTGTCTCCTTTGCCTTTCCACAGCTTCCCTCAACTTCAATGTGCTCTTTTTACCGTAGTAACCCCCTGATGTGAACATCAAGCCTGATATTTTTTTCTCACCCTGCCTCTGAGTATGAATAGTCTTGCACAGTTTGTTCAAATCCTTCATCAGCCAAAAATTCTTGCACACCCTTAGCTCGGGAGGCAATGCGCAAACCGGACCGTCCCGCTCGTTCAGCTGCACCACCCTGAACTTGGCCAGCTTGTTGGCGCTCTTTGCATGGCTCGCCACCATGTTAAGAGTCAGGAGGTAAAGGTCGTGAGCCGCCGCTGGGATGGACAGCTCTGGAAGGCTTTGGTCTGGGGAAGAGGGGCAAGGCAGCGAAGAAGACTGGGAAAAAGTTTAAAATGTCAGCATCTTGTGATGTTTTGAAGCTACTGCTTCTGTTAAAATTACACAGTTCATGTACTTGTTTCTCATGATTTAAACCAATTTAACCAATCCATATGGAGTCCGGTTCTTTTGACAAAATCGTATTTCCAAGCATACAATTCCTAAAGCAAAAATACCTGCAAAAAGACACACTTACAGTTTCTACCAGTGCGGACACAATGAGCACGCAGTGTGCAGCGTCAGCCTGCTCTGCAAGCCAGCGCATTGGCCCCAGCTCCGCAATCCTCTCCTGTTGCCACATGTCGATGGCCACGTTGCAGCCACCGTGCCTCTGCAGAAACTCTGCCAGTGCCACCACGGCCTGCTGGAATTTCAAATTCTCAGCGGGATACACAACCAGCACAGGGACCGGATCTTTGGAAAGTAAAGGCAGCTCTGTGAAACCCAAAAATGTGGCATTGCTGGCTCCACACTTTTTATCTGGGGAGAATGACGGCATCAGACAGAAGAAGTTAGTTACCTTCAGTGCACGCAAGCAGAATCACGCTCAATCTCTACAATCTGCATCAACTAAGCTTGATACGAGTGCTTCCTTAATTCAAAATTCAAATCTATTTACCGTAGCTACATACAACAAATACAGCTCTATGCAAAAAGAAAACGAGGACATTAAGGTTAGCAAATGTTCCCCTTTGTCATCTACATTTTTGGTGCTGATACATCCTCCTCACATTCAGTGGACATTTTCCAAAGGGCAGCATGGCGGCTTGGTGGTCAGCACAGCAGCTCAACTTCAAGGTTCCTAGTCCAAATCCACCCGTTTCTGTGGGAGTTTCCATGTTCTCGCTGTGCTTGAGAGTCTTTCCTTTCACAGTTCAAAGCATGTTAGGCTAATTGATGATTCTAAATTTTCCTTGGAAGTGATTGTGAGCATTTATGCTTGTCCATCAATACACTGTATGTAGCCTTTCAAAGGACCGACAACCTGTCCAGGGTGTACCCCTGCCTTTCACCTGAAGAGGGCCGGGATCAACTCTAGCAGACCCTCGCGTCTCTGAAAAGGAAGAAGTGGGTTTAGATATTGGAAGGATGGATGATGGATATACTTACAAATGAAGTAGCAGGAACTAAGGATCATCAATATTGCCAGTATTCCCAAGGTGATCGCAATTCTCAGGCCAGCAAGTTCAAAGTCTGCAATAACAAACATGCACACAAAACACATGCATTCATTTTAGCTGACATGATTTAGTGGCGATTAAATTAGATTTATTTGAAAGTACGTAGTGAAAATCCACTTTGAGTAACTGTCTTACATGGAATTGTGGGCTCAGTAGTGGTCTCAACTGAAGTGAAAAGATTAAAAAAAGATTTGCAATGACATAATATGTGCATATGCAATGCAAACTATAAAGTCATACATTTAAAAATCACTATGTAGCAATACTACTTCAGCATATCGAAAAGAAAATGAATGTGTCATCCACTGGTGAAAGGCACAACAGACTGCACTTATTGTCTAGTAATGCTGCACTGTCCCCACTCATTGATATTGTTTTATCAGTGTTTTTTTTCATCAACACAGCGGATGTATACGTCCCCATGTGGTCAGAAGTGGTACTGCTATATAAAGTGGTTTTGGCATGAAACAATAGTCACACTTTTAGAAATCTATACATTATGTACAGATTTCCATTAATTTCCATTCATCACAACACATGTCTCAGTTCATTCAAAACAGACACATAGTTAGATTTTCTTTGAAAGTAAATTCATTTCTAGCTTTGCTTATATTTGCAAATGTGGCCTTACACTAAGAGCAAATAAAATGAATGTGAAATGGTGGCAGGTTTTTATTATTATTATCGAAAAACAAGCACTGGCGACGGGTGATTCTAACTTGCTGGTCGGATTCAGCATGATTGTGCATTGTTGTTTGTCTGGGTTGCCTCTAAGCTGGCCTGCGATAAAGTGACAACATGGGAAAGACTCAACAAGGCCTAACTGAATGAACTGAACGTGAAAAATGGAAAGATCGTTAAAATGATTTGCTTACCTGTTGTTACCGTCGTAGACGTCATTATAAAACTTGCTACAAAAAAAATGGAAGGTTTTAAAATCTTACGGTAAGCTGAATTTTGAAATAACATTAATAATAAATTTTACTAACCCTGTTTTCTAAGAGGGACTTCAATACTTTTAGACTCTGAAGTACCCCCGCCGCCCAAATGTGGCCATGGCACATTGGATACTTCTATGTTGTAAAAACCATACCTTGCTTCTACTGAATGATGAAACCATTCCTAGATTTGAAAAGATGACAGCTATAACAACAAACACAAACGTTCCAGTATCTATTGCTCTTTAACATGGATCATGATTTCACACTCATGATGTGTAAACCTGCGGCGTAGCCACGGGTGTGCCAGTGCCACCCACAGACACAGCTGCCATACCCAAATATTTGATCCATTTTTTGTTTTTGTCTTTCTAACTAACATGTTTGACTCGATTGATCAATTTGTAAAAATTGCCCAGCAACTCATCAAACGGAGAGTGGATGGGAGACATCAGTTCCCATCCGTTACTGAAGTCTTAGACTCCTGCGATAAAAGATGTTTTCCCCAGCATGAACTGTTTGCTTCGTATTTTGATATCATTGCCTGGTACAGATTGCTCTGTGGAGGGCCTTCGTTCAGTTGTAAGCAGGGTTAAATCCATCAGCAGTCGCCGTCGCCGTCTTGCCCTTTAACTTGAGAGCCGCGCAGCGCGCACAGGCAAGTGGCGATATTGCTGGCTTTTACTCTGCTGCGTTGCTTTGCAACATGAAACCATCAGGCCAAGCTGTTACATAATCTTAAGTGATGAATGATGAGCCCAAAAATTGTGTTCAGATAGTTAAAATAGCTTTGTTGATCTTGCGTAATGTGGATCCCTATGTTATGGCTCTATGAGGGTGCATGGGTACGTGCACGAGTGTGTTATGTTCTACTATGTTCATCTCATTGGGCCTGCATTGCCTCCGTGTGCGTGGTTATGTTTTAGTGATGCTTTAAAAACACATATAAAGTGTTTTTTATTACTTTGTTATTGATTCGTTTGAGAGCACGCTATATGTGTGAATATGTTGAGACATGCTGCCAAATGCTGTTGACCTTTGTTTTGGAGCACCTACTAAGATTTTTATTACTCAGCGGTGCATATAGATGAGTATGAGCATTCAAACTGGTCAAAATGATGCAACTGTTGAGCCCAAGTCATTTGTGCAGTCTGTGTCTGTTGCTGGTTAGACGCTTGTTGAGAGACACATTGTTTGTTATTACTGATGAGAATGTCCACGTGTGGATATGTTCTTGTACTGTTAATAATGTTTGTGGGGGTGTAAACCAAGGGTTATTTTAAATAAATTTGGCTTTGCTAGTGCACACCCAATTAATTTTTTTCTGGCTACGCCACTGGTCTACGCAAACACAGAGTATACACACAAAATGCACAGTTATCTTTTAAAAAAAAGACCATTTCCATGATACCTGCTTTAACCCAGTGAGGTTTGCTTTGGCGAAAGGAGGGCTGTATTTACAGAGCTGGACCGGTTCCCCCGAAATTTGGATCCATGTGCCTTCCAGGTTTTTGGTACTAGCTGCACGGAGAGAACGACAGGGTTTATAGAGGCTTTAACACTTGTCATTCACTGTTGACCTTTAGATATCACACATCAGTGTTCACAACATTTCTCGTAATGACTGGAAAAAAAACTGCAGGCAAAGACCATCCACTGAGTTTTTCTTCCAACTACGTCAGCTTTAGCGCCACATCGCTTTGATGGCCTTAATTCTCTTTGGAGAACATGACATTTTACTCTGTGTCACTATTTATTTAACAAAAACTTGTCATGGTCTAGGATTTTTGTTGGTTTTGGGTTTTTTTTCTTGTGTTTTGCTGTGATTGTGGCCTGTTTCCTGTTATATTTTGAAAGTCCATCCCTGTGTGTTTTATTCGTTGTCTTTTTTTTGTTGTTTTTTAACTTCCCTTGATCCAATGATCCTGATTGTTTGCACCGGTGTCTCCTCTGTCCCTGGTCTTGTCTTTTCCCTCTTCCTTGCTGGTCTGTCTGTCTTTCAGTCCAATCTGTTTGCCTGTTAACATCCTGGTTGTTTTGAATCCTGGTCTTTTTTCTTTTTTTTTTTTTTTGCTCCCTTCCTGTTTCAGCATTTTTTGTATTTATTTTCCGAATTACTGCCCCAGCAACAATTTTTTTTAAAAATAAAATAAAGCGCTTTGCTGTACTCATGATGCAGATGGTTCTCCTTCATTAGGGCCTTCTCAAAACCTCACATTATGACAAAACTAAACATAAAGCAGCGGCTTGTGAAAAACTAAGCACACCCCATGATTCAAAGGTTTGAGGAACCACCTATACCAGCAATACATTTGGAGTAATGGTTTCAACATTGTTGTACAGGAATCTTGGCTCACTCTCCTTTGCAAAATTGCTTTATCTCGTTGAGGTTGCTGTTTTGAGTCTCAGCTATTTCAGCACCTTGATGCTGTTCATTTCATCCTCTCTGTTGCAGATTTGTTTCTGTATTGTTGCGTTTTCACCAAGATTTCACCATAGGACAGAAAGTCTTACATTTAACTTAAGAATACTTTGTACTACAAAATCCTCCATAGTTGTCTCAACAACTGTGCGGTGGCCCACCCCTGCAGCGGCTAAACAAGCCCAAATGACCATCTTTCCACCACTGTGCTTGACAGTTGGTATGACGCGTTCGTGTTGATAAACTGTTTGGTTTTCTCCACGTGTAGTGATCTGAAATATAGCCGGGCTTCTCTAGGAAACTGCCACTTTCTTGAATGTACTCCACATGTGAATAAGCTTTCTTACTACAGAATGATAGACAGAATTGTTCATGAACATGTCTCTTTCCCGGCGGACAGGCAGCAACTTACTTCTCTAATATAAATGCTTCTCACTTGAAATTCTGCGGACACACAGCTGAACGCTCCAGACCATCAAACTTCCAAACTATCTACTTTTATAATGGCCCTTGCACTTGCTGATGATCATTTAATCAAGTGCATTTAATTAGCAGCACCAGGCTGTAACTTACACTCTTAATTCCTAAGGGCATACTTTGAGTTTCACATACTGTTCTGGACATTTACTTAGTTTTAAATCAGTTGATGTGGTTTTCCTATCATGTAACAACGAACATACTTTATGTATAAATATCCAATGTACAACTACAACAGCAAATTATCTTTAAGTTAAGGTTAATAATATAAAGAACTCTTGCCTCTTACCATCAATGTTGATTGCCCAGCTTATGTTGAGGATGTCTTTTTCGTCATCCTTAACCAAGTCCACTACCAAGCCAGCCACTTTTGATGGTGCATGAATGCTGGTACTGGGAAAATCTACAACAACAGATCAGTGCCACGCAATAAAACCATTTTTTTTTCTTCTTTTATTGGGAAAAACAAAAAGAAAATGAGAGGACCCATAATTGACTTTTGGGGAGTTCCCAAAACAAAGGTGAGCATCTGAAGATGATGTATCTCCTGGCTGTCATCTGTGTGCATTTTGTTGTTTATGTTGCCTTTGTCAAAAGATAAGAAATGTTCAACTTTTCCTGCTGGAGATTTACTTTTACCTCTGGTCATCTGTATTTTTCACACCCCACTGTTATAACTGTTAAGACTAGATCCAATCTGTTGGTTTCTTTATGATTTTACATTACATGAAAATTTTAATCTTGACTCGACTGGAAGGAACTGGACTACAACTGAAATGAATTGGAATATCTTAAAGTTAAGCGCCTCGAGATGTTTTTTGTTGTGAATTGGCTACACAAATATAGGTGAATAAAGATGAACCAGTCAGATTCAAATGACTAAAGCCTTCTGGATGGAAGGTGAAACATCTTCAAGAACAAAAAGGTATTGACTTACCATCATGTTCCTGGCACTCTGCTGTCTGCAAAGGAATTGAAGAAACAAATGGTTTAGGTAATTTACTACTTCCCCTCCCTTGAACGCCTTTACTGTAAACCCACCATCACCAAATAAAATAAAAACAGACAACTTACGATTTGAGTTGATGTCACCTGTGTCGCCGCACAACTGAGTATAAGTATGAATTCCCACATCTCCGCTTTTCCCGGTCCAAAAATAATAACAAAGCAGAAGTATTAAAGCAAAAAACAACTTAGTGCAAAAATGAGTACGGATCGATAGGCCCGCTGATTCTACCAATGACGATTTTTTTTTCGTGTGAATATTTTGCCTAGACTGTACTTTTTGAGATAACGCCTCCTCGCTCCACCCACTAACACAAATACAGTCTTCCAAGCCCCGCCCACTGGTACGCCTCCGGATCTTCAGGGGTTCATTCCAGTAAAGACAACAAAAAACGGTAAGAACCGCTATGTTATAATGTTGTTTCACCAGCTCAGCGTGTCTTTCACTCGTCTTTGGTAACAAACTGCTCGTATATACCTCGACTTTGATTTCATGTAGTTTTGCGGTCATACGCTGCCATTTTCACAGTCGTGCTGTCCAGTTTGTAGTTCAGACACTTCGAACATGGCTAACTAGAAGTTAGCTGTCAGACAGTTAATCTAAATAAGTTTTGGATTTAGTCCCAAAAACACGTATCAGTAGCGGTGTAACCGTCAGCCTAACCACTTCAGTGGTGTTTTTAATACCGTTTATACCTGTAAAAAATGTTTTTACGTCAAACATAAATGTGCGAATAAAGGTCACCTACGACCGTTTTGATTGCAGACTGATAAGACTGAAAAATTAGTCGCGGGTAAAAAAAATAAAATAAAATACGAGTAAGTAAATCCCTGCTTGCATAAAATTAGGCTCAACAAGATAATGTCATATTAATGCTGAGTTGTTAGACAGAATGTCCTTCTCAAATCACATTTCATTTGATTTCCATCATTGATTAATTTGCTTTAGAAATACTTCATCCATTCATCTGTCCATTAACTCCTACCTCTCTGGATTCTGGTTGTGGGGACAGCGGCCTAAACAGAGAAGGCAGCGCAATTTAAAGCCGACATTCAGCTCTGTTTTGTTTGTAAACCATTTCCTCTTTCAAGAAAACTCCAGATGCACTTATTCTTGGCATTTTATGGGATAAACACCATAAAATGATTTTCCAGTGCTTTTATATGGAGCTGAAAAGTACAAATGTCCAGGCTCCGGTCCTTGTGCAACTGGTACTCAACAGTCAATGGCATATGTGTTTGAGAGGGGTGTCTTATCGATAGGTCAGTGTAGTCCTCTTTAACGGAGGATCGGCAGCTGTACTCCATATCCCTGTCAGTTGACTGAAAGTCTCACCCTATCTCTAATAGAGACTCCAGAAACTCACATTCATACTTTTGTATTTACAGTCTTGTTCTCTTCGTCACTAACCACAATTTGTGAACATAGATGTGGGTAGGAACATAGAGCATCTGGTAATTATATGTAGGTAAAAATTAAATAATGAGCTAATTGAGCCGTTGCTGAATTTCTCAGATGTCATCATGGATGGAAGGAGTGTCATGTTTGTTGCCTGGAAACCTTGTGCTGAAGACGTCACATGCTGCTTCTGGAGGCAACACAAGTGAACTAGCTTTTCCGGGATTACATCATCTGTTCCCATCAAGCACTGGAGTCATTCCTGCTTCACCGCTGCTCTGTTCAATTCATTATTTTGCTTGTGTTGTCTAAAATCTAAAAGCCGCGTCTTGGAAAAAAAACACAATACTCCTGCTGTGTCGTATCATTGCTGAAATCTCAGCCGTTTTGCTCAAAGAAAAAGTTAAAACCACCTCTTTCTTCTTTGTCAATCCTGCACATTGACAAAGACCTTCATGGATGTTATGCTTATTGAATGTGCACAGTGTTTTCACAGTAAGTCTACCTGTGATGAAAGCAATTTTCCTCGGTCTTTCAACAAGTCACCACATTTATTTCCATTATAAGTCCCCGGTTGTTGTTTCCAGTAACTCCATCAATCCCACAGCCTCAGTTTAACTTACTCACTGGCTGTCCCTCGTATGTCTGGTGGAATATTACATCCAGAAGAAAATGTGGGGTGTCTAATCTTAAAGACTGGCAGGGAACACGAGGGAGGTTAAAACCAGAAAGTTGTTCACATGTGATGGCAAACAAGCATCTTTACTTCGGAAATAGTGTGGCACAAAATCGTCCTGTAATGCAAACACACACTAATGCTTTTTTTTACTTGTACAAAATTGTCTTAATCACCAAAGACGTAATTAACAAATGAAAGCTACAAATATTCTTTCCAGATTTGACCAAACTGCAATATGTGAATTCTTAACATTCAAAATATTCCTAAAAAGCTTTTTTTTTTAAATTTGGACATTTGCATATTTAACATACTTGCGTTCAGACATGTTAAGTTCCTTCAATACTGTTAGATTTACTTGTTTTAATTCCACATCAAGATTGTGCTGAATTAATTAGTTTTTTGTGATTCCCAGTGAGTCAAAGAAGATACTCCCAGAATGCTGCCTTTGGCCACAATTGGCCAGTCAGGAGCCAGAAGAGTCGTGATGGGGAGTCGAGGGCGATTCATGAAGGACGGCAGGTGCTTCTTTGCCTGTTTGCAGAAATCCTACTTCATTGCCAAGAAGACGCACTCAGGGCCTGTGTTTTGCTGCTCCAACCCACACAGATGTTTTACTGCCTCAGCCTCTCAGTGGAATCAGAAAACACCATCCTACAGCTATGTGGTTGTTGGGGCAGGGTCAGCAGGCTGTGTCCTTGCCAACCGCCTCACAGAGGATGCGCAGGAATCCGTATTGCTGCTGGAGGCTGGGCCTAAAGACAAATGGCTGGGCAGTCTCCGCCTCTCATGGAAGATCCACATGCCAGCGGCGCTGACTTACAACCTCTGTGATAACAAGTAAAATGTTTTATTTAGTCTCTTTTTCAGTAGATTCAAATTGTTGTTCAATGTATCAATGATCAAAATGTTGTTCAGACCTCATAGTTTGACAGAAATCTGTTTGTGCTTTATGTCATGACGTGTTTCAGGTTTAACTGGTACTACCATACTTTACCTCAGGCCCATATGGACAACCGGGTGATGTACTGGCCAAGGGGCCGAGTTTGGGGAGGGTCCTCCTCACTCAATGCCATGGTGTACATCCGAGGGCATGCTGAAGACTACAACCGCTGGCAGAGTGAAGGCGCTGAGGGCTGGGGTTATGAGCACTGCCTGCCTTACTTCAGGAAAGCTCAGAGTCATGAGCTCGGGGAAAATAGGTACCGAATACAAATGGCACAATGGATTTCTTTAGTTTCCTTTTTTGAAGACTTGAGCATATTTTAGATGTTTTAGATATGCATTAACAGAGTTTAAAGGGGGCTGTAACCCCAAAAGTGTCGGTGGCTGAATCACAGATTCTCCAGGTTTTGTGTGCAAACAGTTGATCTTAGAGAGGAGGACGGTACATTGAAGCACATCTGTCCTTTCTGGTTTGTCTGCTGTTACATTACGTATTCTCACAAACCACATGGTTGGGATCAACTCTACCTGCTGATTTACTCAACATTGCACAGTTTTATTAGTGTGACAAAATAAGACATTTTCTTCCAGTTTCTTCACTGCTTCAGGACAGCAATCAATGTCTCTGTTAGAGATAGCTTTTTCTGTCTTTTTTATTTTATTTTTTAGCAAACATGTATGTGTCTAGTATACTTTGATATTCTCAGATTTATGCTGCGCTCCTGTGAGAATCTTCTTTTCATAAATCTGATGATCTTTCTGTTTTGATCTGCACAAATTGTGACCTCTTGATTCACACAGTCAGTGAGTGTTTTGAAACCGGTTCCATCTTCAGAAAATATTGCATTTGTTTGTCCTTCATATTTTACAGGTACAGGGGTGGCAGCGGACCTCTTCGTGTGTCCAGAGGAAAGACCAACCATCCCCTTCACAAGGCTTTTATTGAGGCAGGGCAGCAGGCAGGGTACCCCTTCACTGATGATATGAACGGATACCAGCAGGAAGGCGTGGGCTGGATGGACATGACCATCCATAAAGGTAAAAGGAGCACAAAACTAGATTATCTATCAGATTGATTAACATTCAGAACAGTTTACTAGTACAAGGGGAAAATATTTTCCCCATCAGCTGTCATGCTTCAGCACATTAACATATTGTGTAAGCAGACGCTGGCAGAAATGTGTATCTGCCTGTCGATTTGGCATACCAATGGTGTTTGGGATGTTTGTTGCACTCATATCAGCCAGCTGACAGTGGTCCAAAACATGCCGCCAATGCAAGCAAAGACAGCTTCAAAGTGGCAAGGATGAGTGTGCGGTCGCACCTCCATGTGATTGAGCTGAATTCAAACATAGGACTTACTTCAAATGAGGAAACAGTGGGATTATGTTAGCCATTATAAGCATGTGTCCATCTGCTTTTGAACCCAAACACTTAATATTTATAAAATGAGCTGTGGCTCAAGTACATAATTCCAAGTTGAAACAGACTAAACTACAATCTAAGCTAAAACGTGACTCTAATTTGTTATTCTGCTTAAAGGAGCTGAACAGAGCCCGATGAGCAGAATGCGTGCTGCTGTCCACAAATCTACTGTATTGATTGTATATGTTGGTAATTCCTCGTTGGCTTAATCAATTCAGGGAAGAGGTGGAGCACCGCCAGCGCTTACCTGAGACCTGCGCTGGCTCGACCCAATCTGAAGACAGAAGTGCGCTGCTTGGCCACCAAACTCTTGTTTGATGGCAGCCGCGCTGTCGGCGTGGAATACCTGCAGAATGGACAGAAGAAGAAAGTGAGCCCTTCATGAAACTTAGGAGCTGATTTTATTTTTTATATCCACTGTGTGTCCTCTGTTGGACTCAGGTTTTGTGTTTTCTTTTCAGGTGTTTGCAGAAAAAGAGGTGATACTGAGTGGTGGCGCCATCAATTCCCCGCAGCTTCTCATGTTGTCCGGGCTGGGAAACGCAGACGACTTGAAAGAGCTCGGCATTCCCATCGTCCAGCACCTACCAGGTGCGTTTGCGTGGCCGTGGATATCCTTTTAGATGCCCATGCAGGTCGTTGTGTGATTCTAATATAAACCCGTGAGTGTCTTCCCTCACATGGATTTTTCCCAGGTGTTGGTAGGAACCTCCAGGATCACCTGGAGCTCTACGTCCAGCAGAAGTGCACTCAACCTATCACCCTCTACAAGGCGCAGAAACCTTTCCATATGGTCAAGATAGGCCTCGAGTGGCTCTCCCTGTTCACTGGTAACCAAAATCACCTATGAACACATTCATTCACATGTTCTTCAGACAAGTTGAGGAAGCTTAATGTGGACATGGCCCTGTTTTTCAGCGTCCGATGAGATTATCTATCTGACTCTTCTGTTGTTTGAGATATCTTACAGAGAGGCAGGGGTACACCTGGGCAGGCCGCCAGTCTGTCTCAGATCTTCCAGCATGTTTAGTTAAATTGAAGTTGCCTTTGACTAAGAGATTTTGCGACATTTCCACATTCACGATTGAAGTCCTTTTATTCTTCCATGAAGGAAATAGTTCAGTGTGTGGTGCTGTCGGGATCATTTGGTGGATTTCCACACGCTGAAAGGCACAAAACTGTCTACGCTCTGATTTTTTACATTTTTTTTTATGTGTAGTTTGTTTTTTATGACCTGTTTAGATATTTTAAATCTTTTGGGGTTTGCCAGCCTTGAGCTATAATGGAGTTTTGCAGTTTTAAATGTCAGCATGAGTTCACCCGGTTCAAAGATGTAGTTTTTTTTTTTTGTTTTTGTTTTTTTTAACTCTGACGTAGCTGCCTCACCACCAGTACGTTGAATCTACTAATAATCTTTTTTCAATTTTGACTCAAACGTTTGCCTATGAGTTGTTTTGTTTAACGATAATAGTCTGGGTTGACAAATTAGTCGTCATGTTATTGTCATGTAATAATTGCTCGGGGGTCATGTTCTGGGTCTCTGGAAAGCGCCTAGAGACAACTTGTGTTGTAATAGACGCTATATAAATAGAATTGAATTGAATTGTCTCATCTGCCGTGACAATAATGCAGGTTATGGAGCAACAGCTCACCTGGAGAGTGGAGGGTTCATACGCAGTCGGCCAAAAGTCGCACACCCTGACATCCAGTTTCATTTCCTGCCCTCACAAGTTATCGACCACGGACGAGTGGCTTCAAAGATGGAAGCATATCAAGTGAGCAAATTTGCTTTTTTTTTTTTTGTTCAGGAAACTGTTATCTTATTACTGTCTCTTCATTATCTGGCTTTAATTGTCCATCCATCCATTATCTATGCCCCCATATTCCTTTTCAGGGTCACAGGGGTCTGCTGGAGTCTGTCCCGGCTCTCAGATAGATCCCGCAGATAGACCGCCCATCCGTCACAGCTTCGTGCCTCTGAAAGCTTTCGCGTGTAGACTGATACTATCTAGCGCAGCCCACACAACAGTTTATTTGTTTAGGAGACTTAAAACTTTTAACTCACATGTCACTGATTTGCAGCTCCAAAATATTGGAAACAATAACAGAAAAACCCAGAACACTTGAGTAGTGAATAGATTCAGGCAGGGTTCACGCCGCGTGGAAGCATTACGGTTGTTTTTGAACAGCCAGTAAATGCATAGACTCTTGAACTATGTATTTGTGCAGCAAATATTACTCCAGCGAAAAGAATAAATGCTGATTGTGTTTGCAGCAAAGTCAGCTGCAAAAAAAAAATCAGCTGACTACTTAACAAAAAAATCAAGTACACTATATTACTAAAAGTATTCACTCACCCATCCAAATAACGGGAATCAGGTGTTCCAATCACCTCCAAGGCCGCAGGTGTATAAAATCAAGCATCTAGTCAGGCAGACTGTTTTTACAACTACTTGTGAAAGAATGGGTCGCTCTCAGGAGCTCAGTGAATTCCAGCATGGAACTGTGATAGGATGGCAAATCCAGTCGTGAAATTTCCTCACTCCTAAATATTCCACAATCAACTGTCAGCTGTATTATAAGAACATGGAAGTGTTTGGGAATTACAACAACTCAGCCATGAAGTGGAAGGTAACGTAAACTGACAGAACACCTTTGGGATGAATCAGAGCCGAGACTGAGAGCCAGACCTCTGGTCCAACATCAGTGTGTGACCTCACAAATGTACTTCTGGCAGAATGGTCACAAATTCCCATAAACACACTCCTAAACCTTGTGGATGACCTTCCCAGAAGAGTTGAAGCTGTTACAGCTTTAAAGGGTGGACCGACGTTATATTGAACCCTATGGGTCAGGAATGGGAGGTCACTTAAGTTCATATGTGAGTCAATGCAGGTGAGAAGATACTTTGGGCCGTATAGTGCATCAACAACATCATATAAATGTGCAGTCAGAAGTGCAGCATTTTTTTTTCTTTTATGTTTTTTTTATTTATTTTTTTAGTTTCCCTGCAAAACTACACTCAGGTAAAGAACAGATACTCAAAAAGATGCATTCATGTATTCACGTTACGGCTCACCTCAGTCCACCCCTGTGCACACTGAAATGACTCCACTAACGATGCGAAAAGCCTGTTGTGACCTTTCACTAAACAAACACAACAAGAAAAGGGATAATTTACCTAACCACAATTCTTTGGAAAGCAGCTTTGGCACAAAGTCAACAGAACCAGACGCTCTTCTAAGTAAGCCACAGTGGTTTTAGAAACAGCCTCTTCCAAGGAAGTGCAACTGTGAGGAAGTAATGAGAGTTCAACATGACACACAGATTTGTTTGCCCGAATTCTCACCACATCCTCACCTTTGACAGAAACCATATTACCTGTGCAGATGCTCTTAGATTAGCTGCACTTACGTGACTGAAATCTAAATGACTTAATCAGCAAACATAAAATAAAAAAATAAACTTCTCTAAAACAATGCTGGGAATTTAAGATTGAGATTTTTTTTTGTCCAATTTCCTTGTGTACCAAAGATGAATCTTCACTTTTCTAGGTTCATGTTGGACCAATGAGAAGCACCAGCATCGGCTGGATGAAGCTCAAGAGCACCAACCCTTTGGATCACCCGATTCTGCAGCCAAACTATCTCTCCACAGGTAAGATGCAGCTTCTTTTAATAGATGCCCTTGATGTGGAAACATCAGCAGAATGTGATGAAGCAGAATCCGGTCTCTGTTTCCTCTCCTCCTTGCAGATATGGATGTGTGGGAGTTCAGGGAATCTGTCAAACTGTCCAGAGAGATCTTTGCTCAGAAGGCCTTCGACCCGTTTCGCGGTCCGGAAGTCCAGCCTGGTCCTCGGGTCCAATCCGATGCCGAGATCGACGCTTTTGTGCGCCAGAAGGCGGACAGCGCCTACCACCCGTCCTGCACCTGCAAGATGGGTTCCCCCTCAGACCCAATGGCGGTCGTTGACTCCAAAACACGAGTTCTTGGAGTGGAGCGGCTGCGTGTGGTCGATGCCTCCATCATGCCTAGTATCGTCAGCGGGAACCTGAACGCGCCGACCATCATGATAGCAGAGAAGGTTGCCGATATTATGCGAGGCCGCCCTCCTCTCCTGGACCGCGACGTTCCCGTGTACCGACCTCCAACACTTGACGCACAGAGATGAACGGAGAGAAGAAGGGCTTTCAACGGGCCAGAAGAGCGTATTGGTGGGTCAGACGTGGCTCACAACACAATCCGTTATGAGTTGAATGTCTGGCTGCGTGATTGATTGGGCGCTAATCAATGAAACTCTGATCTGACAATGTCAATTAATGTGTGAATGTTGCCGTCTTAACATTTTGATTTGCAGACAAATTATTATCCGTCAGCTTTAGTCGTTTACATCTAACATTGAGGATTTAAAGGTCAGTCGGACCTCGGTTTCTAACGATTGACAAGTGCTGATCCGCCATCACGCTTGTTTTTACTTCCACTGAACTGTTTTACAGCCACCTGACACATTCTGTGTAATCGCTTCAGTCCATTTGAAATGTTGCCAGCACAGAGCCAGTATGGATTACAGAAGAACAAGGAAATACACCTCACTAGAAATGTTGTTCACAGCTGCGTGCAGCCAAGAGGCAAAGTCCTGCGCAGCGTTGACTTTTATCTGTCAATCAGCAACATGCAGACTCAGTCGCAGCTGCTGTATTTTGTTTATTCATATCAGTAACTTCCAAGGTAACATTTATCTTACTTCCTGAGCACTTGCACCAACAGCTTTTAGAAAATATTTTTTCACTGATTTCATTGGTTCCTTGCAAATGCTTACATCTGTTTGAGCACAATCTTGATCTCAGTGGTTAGGTTCAGTTCCTCTCCTTTGCGTCTCTTGTCACTGTGCTACTTTTAACGCTTTTACGGTATGTAAACCTTCAGATTAGCTCTGCTGCATGAACATTTATTGTGACTGTTTTCTTTTTATGTGGGAAGAGAGAACACAATGAAATCATCACATACAGATTGAGACTCACTGACCAAATTTAGTTTTCCATGTGTGAAAACTACCACAGAGCGCGTTGAAGGAGCATCCTGGAGTTGAACTCTTGGTTTATTATTAAGCAGCAAGGGAGAGTATTAGGTTTTACGTCTAACAGCCGTGCCTCCGCTGTCTGCTGTTTACAGACACAAAAGGAAGGGAGGTCACGACCTCTACTGCCATGGATACGACAATATAAACGAGCGATGGAAGCAGAGACTGTTTACTCTGCTCCTTTTGCATCTTTTTTTACACATACAACATTAACTCTACCTCGGTTTGTCTGTGGGGACCCTACCAACACCATCACAGGAGTGGAATTACATTCTTGAGCCTTTACACAGCAATTCTTATGATCTACCAATAATCACGGGCTTGTTTGGAAAATAAAAGGTTCACAGGCTTCATGCTGTGACAGATGTCTGTAATAAATTAAATAGAAAACAACTTCAAGGTAGTGTTTGGTCCAGAATGTCCCTTTGAAGCCAGCCCACTACCATAAATGTGTTTTCTTTCCCCGCCCCCACATGCACGAGACTGAAGCGTTCATCTGCATCCTTTAATAAGTTTACCGTTACTGTTGAGACCTTTGACAGTTTTCAGCTACTAATTCTGTCTCAAAATAGGTAGCTAATAGTCTTAAAACAGACACTTTATATGCACCAAAAACTTCTGAAAGTCCAAGTACTCTTAAAAGGGAATCACTTTTGTCTGCCTTTATCTCTGTTGTGGATGTTTACACAGATGTTTTTAGAGTATATTTAATCATTGGTGATCCTAATATGAAGATGTTAATGACTGATGAAGTTTGTTTTTAGTTAAGCATTGACACGCGTTGGCGATGAATTAACGGATTATGAAGTGTTTCCTTTAGTGTTATCAGGTGTGAAGAACAGCGAAGTCGAGTTCCACACTGAAACTTTCTTGAATGATTTTGTGTTTGTAGCTAATGTTCATTGATGTAGTGACGCGTGAATGTCTTCGTTCCCAATGAAGGAAAAAATCTGTAAATCATTGAACACGGGTTAGAAAGGGACTTAACTGTGAACAAGATTTATTTTGAAGTTTTTCTCGTACTGATTGTCACGCCATCCCAACCTTGTCCTGGAGACTTTATTCAGCAACCGTTACAAAAATCAGCAGGTTTGTCGTCACTTCAGGCAAAAATGTACAAAACAGGGTTTTTGCTCTCATTAGTACAAAATCTATAAGGTGATAGTACTTATGCTACAAAGTATATAGCTCTTTTTTTTTTATACACCAAATATTTAGAAAGCAGAAATATCATCATTCCTTTTTTTTTTTTTTTTTTTTTTTAAGAAACTCTATACAGATTTTATACATGGTCATATCATTTCATAGACATTTGTAAAGAACTGGAACATTGAAAAAAAAAAATAAAGCTGTGTTTGCACAACAAAACTTTGCGTTTAGTTCATTCTTTGATAAAACTCTGAATGTTGATGTTTGTGGAAAATCTTGCTGTTGATGGCGTTTGCTGCGTTTTTGACATTTGGGCTGTTCAGCATCACGTGTGGAAATGACCAATGAATTTACAGGTTTACACTTAACAAAAGAAATAACTGTAAACTGATTATTCATCATACAAATTACTCTGTAATAAAAGAACAGGTATATAGTATAAATAGTCAGCTTAAATTGTGTATTTACAGAATAGTAGAGTTAAGTTCTGCTTACAACATGTGCTTATTATGGCTTCAAAAGAGCTCAAACTGCCTTTTAAAATATAGTTTTCAAACATTATTCATAGCAGGAGGAGAGTAGTACAACCGTTGGTTAACTTCCATAAAATCAAACCTATTGAAGTGTTCGTTTGTCAACCGATAAAAACAGGATTCTGTGTCAATCAGGGAGCCAATCGGAGAAATCGCAGCAAAAAGGTAACTCGAAAATGGTTGACGTGATTTTTGCGTGCTGTGCAAATGCAGCCAATCCTAAATTTTCCTTGAAACAATAACAGAGGTAATAAAAATACATTTCGTTTCTAATCTGAATTTGCATGCTGTCAGAAAAATGCATAACTCATTCTCATCGGCTGCATGAGCCAATAAAAGCTGTGAGTTGTGGAGGGACGGAGCGAGAGCATTGCAGTGAATGTGGACAGAATTCCAGGTGGCAGCTCAAATCCTGCTGTAAATGACATTACTTCCGATGCAACTACAACTGTGAACTGTGCTGTTTTCCA
This sequence comes from Xenentodon cancila, assembly GCA_014839995.1. Classification (NCBI taxonomy): domain Eukaryota; kingdom Metazoa; phylum Chordata; class Actinopteri; order Beloniformes; family Belonidae; genus Xenentodon; species Xenentodon cancila. Next base: position 23,618,897 of record CM026204.1, on the reverse strand, counting down.
GAACTTCAAGATTAACGCTCAAGCCTTTTATCTTAATCCGATGAACTTCTGTTTTGGTTTCACACTTACAGAAGCCCTTTGATTGCAGCGATCAAATAGTAGGGTCGGTTTGTAAAAGCTGACCTTTTAAAAATGTTGGAAGCGGTAGACAAATGCTGGTACGTCGTGGAGCAAATGTGCAGGTGGTGTTTTATAATATTTGAACCAACCAAACGAGATTTGTACTCTCTTCACAGACGGCAGCTGTTTTGGATGACTTGTGCACAGGAACTTAACTGTGATAATATAATTCTGGGAACGTTCCCTGAACACGCAGAACATTTATGATGTCGGGAAATGTGGGAATGAGTCTGTTTCAGTTTCTGTCCACAACGTTTACACATCAACTAACATAAACCCGTGTGTGGTCATTTGCGTACTAATATGTCATAAAATGACCACAAAGTTATTTGAAAAGAATACCACTAAATTAGACAGCTGCTTAGCAGATAAAACGTGTAAAATGTAAGAATCGTGGGAAAGAAGGGGGGACTTAAAGCAAGATGTCACCAGATGTCAGCTATGTGACTATTCTGATTTCTTACACGGGTACGGTACGCTCTGAAGGAATACCACCTCCGACCACAAGGTGTGCCGTACATCCATTGAACAGTAGTTCTTCACCTGACCAGATGCATATGCCCCCATGTGGTCGGAAGTGGTATTGCTACATAGTGTGGTTTTAAAACGGGGACGTCCAATTCCAGCCCTGCATGTTTTAGGTGTTTCCTTGCTTTGCCAGATCTGATTCAAATGAATGGATCATCATCAGCTTGTCATTGAGGTCTGCACAAGACAGAGAGGTTAGGAGGGGCAAGACTAGGGCTTTAACGTCCCAGTCTTTTAAATCAGGGTGCGTCAAAACAGGGAAACATCTAAAACATGCACGGCAGCTGCCCTCGAGGACCAGAAATGGACACCCCCGCTTTAAAATATAGTCTCACCAGTCAGTCTGAAAAAAAAAGATCTAACGCTTATTTTTTTTTTCTTCACTGTGACCTCAATTCTATAAGTTCAAGGAGACCTGCACAGAAGGAGTGTTGCATATTCAGAAAACAAAGCCAGTTTTTAGTTCCTAAATGTCAAAGAACAAGTCTTGGATGGCGTCAGTGAGCATGTGAAATAACAGGAGGATATGCGTAAGGACATAGTCTTTTTTTCTCTCGCTGATATGTCGCTTCTTTTTTCAAGTTGAAAAACACAGACAAGCAACGTTTAACCCTGAAGTACTTAACTGTGAACCCGCAGCAGCTTGATTCGGATGTACCAGCTGTCATGGCTTTGGATCAGCTTGATCAAAATGAGCTGAAGTAGCAAAAATATATGTCTATATCGCGTTTTTTCACCCTGTAAATCACATCAGGCGAGTGAAAATGCAGCGCGGAGAATCAGCAGCTGTTACTGAACCCGGCAGAAGGTCAAAATCACACATTTATACATGAAATTCAACTGAGTCCAGGGAATCAAACACGTTCACTTCTGCGTGAATTCTCTGGGCCGTCACTGGCTGGTTGTCTTAAAAACTTTGAAGATATCAAGGTTGTTGGTTTTTTTTGTGACAAAATTATACAAAGAAAAACAATTCCAGAAGAAGACGAGTCCATCTGTACAGGTGAGATTTGAGCGGTGCTGCAGTATTTTTGTTTTATTGGCTCTTAATATTGAGTAAATTGTGCAAGATTGGTGGCTTTATTTGTACAAAGGAGTCTGGTTTTAAAACAGGACAATAACAGGCCCACTTTCCCTTATGTTAAAGCTGAGTTACATAGAAGAATATTCTCAGTATTTGGAAAATAAAAGGTTCACAGGCTTCATGCTGTGACAGATGTCTGTAATAAATTAAATAGAAAACAACTTCAAGGTAGTGTCCTGAATACCTGCTCAGTAAGAGGCTGGCCGGCAGGTGGATCCATGTCTTCTGCTTCAATATTAGCAGAACCTCTCCTCAAATCCAACCGTTCGTCTGCTGTTGCTGTTCTCCATTCGGCAGAATGAAAAAAACAAGGCACTTTGTTCTTGTATTCATCCCTGTTTCGGTTTTTTTTCTGTCCTTTTGCAAGATGCTCTTGAACAAAGAGAATTTCTCACTGTGAAACAGTGGCAGAAATATAATAATCATAAAAAAACTAAATGTAATCCGGTGCGAGCCGCTGCTATAGTGAAGTGATGCATATCATCTCATCTGTTAGGTCCTCCTCGCATTTCACAGCCACGTACAACTCTTCGTCGCTGTAGTCTCGGACACCAGGGTCCGTCAGATGCGCGATGCTATGTGAGTCTGAAGGGATGTTCCCCGTTCCCCCCGGGCTGCCATTACCCATACTCCCGTTCAGCAGATTACTGGCAGCGCTCTCCATTTCATCAATGGTCATCTCACAGGCATCTGCAATCTCATGTTTGGTCGCTGACACAAACTTGGGGTCCCTGGCGTATTTCCCTAAACCCTCAGAGATCAGCACCTGAGAGGAGCGAGAGAAAAGGTAACAATAGTCAACCATCGCAAAACAGCTGCGTTCGCACCTTGTCTGAGTTACATTTGGATCAGTTTTGGCAGGGAAGGAAGGAAGGAAGGAAGGAAGGAAGGAAGGAAGGAAGGAAGGAAGGAAGGAAGGAAGGAAGGAAGGAAGGAAGGAAGGAAGGAAGGAAGGAAGGAAGGAAGGAAGGAAGGAAGGAAGGAAGGAAGGAAGGAAGGAAGGAAGGAAGGAAGGAAGGAAGGAAGGAAGGAAGGAATTACATATTTCCCCCAGTGGTCACCGCTCGAATGTAAAGTCTTTAGTCGTAATTATTGTGGTGGAACTGAAAAATGAACAACACGTAAACAGTTGATGAGCCGTCTCTCACCGCTTCCACGAGACTGCTGGCGCTGCCTCTCTTTAGCGAGCAGCGCTCTGCAGGCAGCTGCAGACACGACGGAGAGTGGCTGCGGCTGGGAGCGCCGTCCTGGCCGTCCGTGTACCACGAGCTCCTCTTCACCGATCCTGGGATGTTTCCCACACTACCGGAACTCCGCCAGTCAACCTGGACACACACACACAGTCCACATGACACTCTGTTACCAAGGGTCGGTCCGACAGACCGTAACAGAGTCGTCCATAGGTTCTCTGAAGATTTGAGGCCTGTTACAAATTGGCCTCATACACAGGCCCGTCCAGTGGATTTCAGTCATCGTTGGCTATTTTTAACGTGTTTCAGCTCATGCTACAGTTTAATGCTCATTTATATCCATTTACATTGATTCTAATAGAATCAGTGCAAATGTCCTCATTCCAACAACAAATGTTACACATACATCAGTTTGAAGTTTTTGTTTTTAATCTGTTTTGTTAAGCTGAATTCAATTTAATTCAATTTTATTTATATTGTGTCAATTACAATACAACTTAGCGAGTGAAACAGTCCCATGGCGTGGGGGTCTGGGTAAATGTGTGGTCCTCTGCCACAGCGCTGAGACCTGTATGAGCGGTGTGTAGCAGGGCGAACAGTCCCGGTTGATGGGGGAGGCGGGGGGAGTGGCCCAGGAGCGCAGTGACCTCGTTGGAGACAGCCGGTGAAGTCTGCTGGCATCCAGACCAGCCACTGCCATCACCTACACGAGTGGGTGGAGACAGAGCAGGTCTCCGTCATCGACGAAAACTCCATTTTAGACAATAATACCTCCTTGTAATCTGTGTGTACCTGTTGCTGCATGAGGTGTAGTGGAAGAGCAGCGCATGATGGAGAAGGAGGAGCATCGTCCGTACTACTTCTTCTGCGAAGACACTCAAAATTGAATGTTGGCGTGTTGCAGGCTGAGAAGAAACAAGGGACGAGGGATTAATCAATATTGGTTAATTAAGAGCAAAAATCAAAATCCAGAAAATCCCAATCACACAACCCCCCGCCTCAATATAAAAGTTAAAAATAAACAAGTCACCTTGAGGTGAGGGTAAAAACCATCTTCTGGGTGAGCGCCTGCCTTCTTGGCAGATGGGCTGTCTGTCATCGTCATAGTAACCATCAGACTGGCAGTCATTCATGGAAAAGTCAAAATCTCCCTCTGCATCATCACAATAGTCTGTGCTGGGCAATCTTTAAAATAAAAAGATTAAAAGAAAAAAGTTATGTGACTAATCGATCACAAAATCAACAAGTAAAGATGTGGCATAAATACTGATGTAGTTTATTACAAATGAAGCCCCTCCCAGCATTCAGCCTTATAAAATAAAAACATGCAAACAACTGTATTTCTATTTCTCAGATGCGGTAAAAGTTGCTTTTGCCATCCCGGTACCTCTCCTTCGTGACCATGATGTCATCCTCGTGAAATTCATCCCCACTGAAGTACTCTCCGGAACCCCGCTCGTCATCGCTGTCCCCGCCCCCCGGCTCCTCCCGACGAATGGTGGGATAAAGTCCTCTTCCACTTTGTGACCTGGGAGTCATTATTATTGATCACACTGATTATACAGCATGGACTCGTTTAAATACAACTCTCTTTTTTCATTTATTTTCCATTTGCTGGTTCTTAGAGGGTTTTATTCAGCATCAGCGCAAAACAGTAAAAGCTTTATTACCTGTGAGAATTCTCACTCGCATTCATTCACAGTTGCAATAATCATCTTTGTTTTTACTTTTTATTTATTTAGAATTCTAAACATGATCCACAACATATAATGTGTCATAGTTGTGAAGAAAAACTGCATTTTGTGAAATAATATTAGGAAATACAGCTATGTGAGGGGTGTGCACTTCCACGTACCTAATATAGGCTTCATAGTAGCGAGTCCTGTTCCAAGGAAAAGAGCACCGGAGGTTGCGTGCATAGACAAGGCACAAGGACACAAATGTAAATGTTTGAACTGTTTTACAGATTGGAGATTTTTCTCCGGGGTAACAGACAGAAACAAATAGAAGTTTTATGGCATTGTGAGACGTGAGTAAGAAACTAAGGCCGCAGTTCCTTTGAAAATGCAGGGTTGAACACCGATGAGCTGAACTGCTGAAAATCAAAGAAATTGCTAAAGTCAGGGGGAAAATTTAAAGAAAATTGCAAAAAACATTGGAAAACCCTTGAGATGATGTTAAAAAAGAGGATTTGAGGACAGCAGGAGGCAATAAAAAGAGGAATATTTGCGGAAGAGAAGAAGATCAGGAAGACCAGCTGAAGAGAAGATGACATCAAAAGAGTTAGATCAGCTGAAGTGAAGATCAGCTTAAGCCAGCAAGAAGAGCTACAGAAAATAAGTTGGCCTTAAAAGAGGAACATCAGCTGAGCAGGAGAATAAGAGCTGAAGACTGGAAGACAGGCTGAAGAAAAGATGACTAACCAAAAGGCAGGAAGATGAGCTAAAGAGAAGATAAGCTGAAGATATAAAAATCAGCTGAGGAAGTTTTGAAGAGGAGTTGAAGAATTTAGCCAAAACTAGAAGGATTCAGTTTAGTCTGGTTCTGTCTGAGATGGTTCTGGTTCTGTTCGAGGTGGGTCTGGTTGTGTTCAGGGCGGTTGTGGTTGTCTTCAGGGTGGGTCTGGTTCTGTTTGGGATGGTTCTGGTTTTATTCAGGGTTGTTCTGGTTGTGTTCAGGGTGGGTCTGGTTCTGTTTGGGATGGTTCTGGTTTTATTCAGGGCGGTTGTGGTTGTGTTCAGGGTGGGTCTGGTTCTGTTTGGGATGGTTCTGGTTTTATTCAGGGCGGTTGTGGTTGTCTTCAGGGTGGGTCTGGTTCTGTTTGGGATGGTTCTGGTTCTGCCTGGGTTGGTTCTGGTTGTGTTCAGGGTGGGTCTGGTTCTGTTTGGGATGGTTCTAGTTCTGCCTGGGTTGGTTCTGGTTGTGTTCAGGGTGGGTCTGGTTCTGTTTGGGATGGTTCTGGTTCTGCCTGGGTTGGTTCTGGTTGTGTTCACACCTGAATCAGACCGGATCCTCGTCAGCTTGTCATCAAGGTGAACAAGTCTGACAAATTCATTATAATCAGATGTGATGAAGCTGGAAAACAGATTAAACATGACCGAAACCGCGCAACCCAGGTTTCTGGCACGTTCTCCTAGATTCAAGTACTTTCAAGATCCGTCAAGTGTTTTTGTCAAACCTCAGCGACAAAGCTCATACGGTTTATCAAAGATGTGCACTTTGCTTTATACTTTTTATTTTTAATATTTTCTTTAACATAAAATGGTGAAATTGGGAAACTGTAATGTGAATCTTCTGAACCAGTTTGCACTCCCAGGGACATAAACTACCTTTGTATGACAGCTGTTTATTATCAATCGAACCCAGTGTAGAAACTAAGTTAAAACTTGAGAAAGTCCAGATCCGTCATCACATCCATCCATCTATCATCTATATATCTATTTCAGGTTACTTACAGAGGTTTTTTCAATGCCTGCTGACGTCTTTGCTGCTATATATCTTAGATTTAGTTTGTGATAAGATGGTTACGTTTATGTTTAGGCGCTGTAAAGTTTCAGGAACTTAACAGCCTTTTGTCAACCAACCTCGTGGAATGGGACTTCCACAGTTTGTTGTGCACACTCCTGCTGTAGGTGCTTGATGATCCATTTCTGGCGGAGGACGGGCGGCTTCGCTGCAGTAAACTCTCTCGCGGCCTCCCAGAGGTCACGGAGAGGAGTGAGGGCACGTTGGCATTGTTGAGGTTGGCATTGGAGGGTATTGGCGACTGGCGAGAAGTGGAGTTGCAGTGGGGGTAATCATACAGATGTGGAGCGCGGTGGTGATTGTAATGGATGGGCGAGGACTTCATCTCGGTGTCTCCTTCCACGTTGCCGGATGTCCTGTTAATCTGGGTGGGCGCACCTGAGGCACTGCAGGAGAAGGGCAAGATCTGTAGCGGCCGCTGCGTGACCGTGGTGGGATGGGAGCCGCCCTGCTGATCTCCTCCAACAAAGTTGACATGGTTCCCAAAAAGGCCACCATTACGCTGCAGAGAGACATCAGGAATCGATGAATTCATCAAAGAAATAGGACATGACATAAACAGTATAAGAGATACCAAGACACATCTTAGACGGTATTTGAATGATTTTTTTACTCTGTAGATTTCCTCCTCTTCCTCTCCAGTTGTGTCTACGAGTCCTTCCTCTTGCAGGTCACATGATATGGCTCGACGGATCTCTGGTCCAATATCGTGGAGTGTGCGCAAGCCGGCCTGCAAAGAGAACAGCTATAATACCAGAAATCTCTGCCTAACCCTCGCTTACATAGTCAGTTGTGGTTGGTTGTGGCTGTTTGCCTTTGGAGAATGGTATGATGCCATAATGATACAAAAACAGCTTTTGTACGTGTCAGTTTAAAGTTGAGTCGTGTGTTAGTGTGGCAGTAATTCCCCTGAGCTCCCTCTATGAACTTCCACCTCATCATGTGGTACAATGCTGGGGTGGAAGGAGTTTGAGAGTCCCAGTGGCTTTATGACTCAAGGTTTCAGAAGTAATCTGCCCCTGGCAAACGCTCCCAAAGCAAACTGATCCAGGGTGAGGTGACGGACAAAGCGTGGTTCAAAAATAATGTGTGATACAGGGCTTCCAGGGCATCCAGGGCATCCAGGGCATCCAGGGCATCCAGGGCATTGTCCCCAGAGTCGGGGAACTGAACCTCAAACCTCCAGTGGATCCAACCCTGACAGGAAGCTTTGTAAGGGTCGGAAACTTAGCTTATTGGGGTTCTGAGATGGAGGTCTTAAAGTCCGATCTTCAGCTGCTGAAAATGGCTTTATGGACATGAGGCGTCCATAAAGTGTTTTATCATCACATCTGACTGAGATCTAGTTGCTTCCCAGGGTAGGTGCTTCACGCTCCGCCCATCCCAGTAAGAGGAGGACTGTGGGCAGCTCCAGGACATGGAGGGGAAACTATCTCTCTCAGGTGGCTTGGGAATACAAAAGCTTTTTTTTCACTTTTGGGTAAGATACATTTAGATTTTCAGTAAAAATAATAAAAAAAATATATTTTTAATACCGGAGAAGCAAATATAAGAGAAAGACACACCTGTAGAGCCAAGGTGGTGTTCAGCCTCTCCCACGAATGCCTTCCCACAAGCCCTTGCTCTTTGCGCCTCTTGAACTTTCTGAAGTAGTCCTGTATCAGGAAGGTGGCATAGAACTTCCCCACTGTTACCTCGTCATCTGAGTGAACAGACCAGACACATCAAAGCCTCCCACATCAGCACCACTGCACGTGAGACCACCAACCTACAACCGTTCTCTACGTTCTTCAAATCTAGAACGTCTCAATATCAAACAACCACAGCTCTGCAGAAGGTTGATGAAGATAAACACAACAAAGAAACCAAATTATTTTTGAGACGTTTACATCACAGTCAAACTGGGGCGAACGAAAGACCATAAGCCCTCACAGTCTGAGCGTGTGAGTGCTTGTCGAGGAAACGCCAAACAGAGAAGATCACACAAAGCACGTTCTGAGGCTTTCATTGGTAATCTCTGCATCAGTTCCCCAGTAAAGGAAAATGCAGTAAAAGGTTCTCAGCACAGTGTGTTGACTGAAGTGACCTTTACACCACACGAACATGCAGAAGGATTTAATCAGATAAAACACAACAAAAACATCACATCTAAAAAAATCAGGCTCGCTTTAGGAAAAGCAGCTCAGCGAAGTGAAGCAAAACAAACAAAAATCCAGCTTAAATGACCGTTTTATGACCATCTTCAACGCAAGTTAATGTCTGATCCACGTTTTCAGAGACAAGCAGAAACAAAACTGGCACAAGCGTTTTATATCAATGCAAAGCTCAGAACACTAATCTATGGACAAAAAAGCGCATGCAAGAAAGAGGAAGAGCAAAGGGAGGTCAAGATGGATGTACAGATTTTCTTTTAAAAGAGAGCAGAAAAATGTAGCCAGAAGACAAGCTGCCATGCAGGGAGGCTAATGATGCAGAGGTCTGATCCCTCAGATACGGTTTTGCTGAAGCGGACGGGGGACAGAGGCTGCAGAATAAAAGTTCGGCTGAATCATGTCGTGTAAGAAATATGCGCTTTCTTTTTCTTTTTTTTTGGCCGCCACCTTTCTTTGATCCATTTTTAAATGGAGCTGAATCAAGTAAAGGTGACACAAGTCAGTGAGACTGATGCTTTAAGATCAAGGCGTGAATTACAATTACTTTTAAGACGATTGACGGACTTGACGTGATTATGAGTCAGCTTAAAGCGCCTCACATGTTTCTCTACATCACCTGACACAGCCGGAAAGACTCTACGAAACAGGCTCTGCTCACAAAAAGAGCATCTGACTGCTGGCGCTTGCTATAGTTTTATATTTATGTTCGAATATCCGACCTGTAATGAGCTTCACAGAAGGCTGAACATGCAAAGTTCTTGAATTGCTCGATCAGATTGGGATGAAGCGCCAGATTAATTCATGCTCTCTCACTGAACAGAGCCGGTTGATGCTATTAAAAGAGGCTTCAGCAGTTTCATGCCACCAGGCTAAAACAGAACTGCTCCAAAGAGCTTAGGACGGCAGAAAGAGAAGAAAAAGGAGAGCCAGAGACTGAAAGCAGATGAATCTGTGGAGGAGAGAAGCTTGGCAGACAAAAAGTCTCAAAACTAGAGAGAAAGGGTTAACAAACAAAAGCACGTAAAGACACGCAGCCAATCGGAGTCTATCTGATAAACAGCAGACACAGAAGCACTGCAAAAGCTGCACACATACAACCAGAGGAAATGGCTTTTCTGGAACCTCACAAGCACGTAAAAGCATCTGATTTAGGCGATAACTAAAACTGTCTGGTACACAAAAAGCTTTTATTTATTCCAACTCTAAATAAGGTTTTCTGTTCTACTTATATGTTTAAAATAATCAGACAATTTAATCTGCTTGTCAAGCTTGTAAATACTGAGTTTCAAACTTACAGAAATCTGGGTTGGTGAAAAAAACAAATATATATATATCATAACATAAACATAAAGGAAGAGAGACATTGATCTAAGATAAAACTTTAGGATGATAGTAAGAATAGCAGTTATGGAGGTTTTATGACATGTCTTTTGTCTTTTGTTGATTGTAGTCAGACAAAAAAAAGCTGAAAAAAAACTGATGTTGAAGATCTGAAATGAAGCTGTTACTCTCTAAAAAACTCTATAAACTCTATTAAAAAAAATCCACTATTTTATCTGATAAAATGTAAGTTGTTTTTGTTTTTTTCCTCCTTCTGAGGCTCAGTAAAGAGAGGAAATGGTTCTTCTCCATTTAGAAGAGAGGCAGGGGTTTGGCAAAGCTCAAATGACACCACTACAGCTGTAATTTAGTGTGAACAATGCATGTCTTTATGGTTCATGAATAATGTAGATTAGGTTCTATCATCTTTCAATGAGCTATTTTAAGATTAAAACTTCGAGAAAACAAAATACTTTCCTAAAATGTATCAATTTCGGTACCTGCACAGAATTTCTGAAACTGGTAAAAAAAATTCTGGGTCTGACTGAAAATGTTTCCAGGTCAAGTGTGATCAGGAATAATGAACACTTTTTATTTCTTTTCTGTGAACTGATTTATGCAATTTTCTACAATATTTAGTGAATCTACCGCTTCACATTTCCTCTTGCAGATATCACCGGTTTCGACTGATGCCCTTTGTGCCTTGTTACCATAGTGATCTCTTGGCTTTGAGAGGAGCAGTATGTTGCTATAGTGAGTGAAGTATGGACCTTTCCTGATAACTGCAGACGCAAGGATGCAGCAGACGTCTTTAATCCTACTGGCAGGACTTCAGGACAGGACTCTGACCACAGTGTGTGTCAGTGACATCATTTAACTTTGTTAGGTTTCTAAATCTTAATTTTTAGATATTTGAGTTTTGACTGCTGGCCTTCATGAAATTTTGCGTCTGAAATGTATTTATCCTATTCCTTCGACACTACAAATAGGCACACATTTAATAGTGTTAGTCATATTTCCTTGACTTGTCATGCATTAGAATAATTCCTGCATAAATAAAAGAACATAGTGTTAATAATTTTGTTAATCATCGTGCCCTCCCACAAAGAAAAACAAATTTATGTTATTTCCTGGGAAAAACCAATGAAAAAAGAAGCAAATTTGCCGTAAGATAGAAAACAGTGCCAGAAAAACAGTCTGAAATGTGACCGTTTTGGTTGTCTGAGTGTGTAATGACCACTGACCGCCTGCAGGAGGCACCACTTGATCCAGCAGCTTCATGCTGGTCCTTTTCCAAATCTTCTTGATCACGACTCTAAGTTCTTCATTTGCTTGCTCCAAGTTACCTTTGGTTTGGCAGAAAAGATTGAATAGTCAGCACAATCAATACAAGTGATCCCTCTTCTTTGTTTGACATTTTATGTTAAATGTAATCAAATTCAAACTCATAAAAAAGATTGAATGTACCCCCTTTAAAATAGTTGAGCAAACATTTCATTTTAGAAATTCCTGACGTTCTGAGCTGCACACTCACCCTCAGTCTTGATCTTGAGAGCAGTCCGGACCAAAGCAAACAAGGTGGCATTAAACATTACAGTCCCGTCACTGTTGAGGGGCATGTTCATGGCAACCAGCCGCTGCAACAGAATTCAAATGACAGCTTCACCTAAACTCTGAAGCGGTAATGTGAGAGCCTCGTTTTCTGCGCATCTACGTGCATCTGCAACCCACCTTACAGGCCACTCTGTGAGGGCAGAGCTTGCCGAAGCCCAACGGAGGCTGGATTCTCCTCAGCAGAGTCACCACATCCAGATGTTTTATCCTGCCTCTAGCAACAGGGTACGTTCAAAAGAAAGGCATTACACTCCAAAGCATGCTCTTCACCTCAATAACGAGTACCGAGAAATGACAAAAAAGCAGTACATGCACTTCAGAAAGCCTGTTCTGTTATCACAGAATCATCACCATCCAGTCCGTATGCACTTGATTTGTGGTAGTTTGCAGCGTGCAGGAAAAATAGCAGAAAATATGTACTGAAAATACGTTTTATGTACGCACTTAGCCTCAGGATCATATTCCGACCAGATCCTTTTAAACTCATCCAGGTGGTGCGGGCCAAGAATGGACCAATCACGGGTCAGGTAATCAAAGTTATCCATGATGACAGCTACGAAGAGGTTGATAATCTGAAACAAGAACACACAACATTTTATTTCCCTAACGGCATGCTGGGTTGTGAAAGGTTTAGTGTGTGTGTTCAGTGACTACTGATAAACTCGAGGAATACCAGAAAAGCACAGAGCATATAGAAGCTGATGAAGTAGATGATGGCGAAGCCGCTGCCGCAGGTTCTCTCCTCTCCGGGGTTGTAATCAGACTCTGAGTCGCACAGTTTTCCTGGCAGACAAGCCAGCATGATCTCCTGCCAGGCCTCCCCCGTGGCACACCTAACGCACAACAACAGCCATCAACACACCCGGCAAACGCCTTTCTGGCATTTATCACGCATGACGGCTAAGATTTGGTCTTGTAGCTCAAGTCACAAAAACAGATGAAACCTGAAGAGCATCAGGACAGCCTGCGGAAAGGTCTGAAAGTTGTTGTTGCGGTTTATTTGCGTGCCATCCACCATTGCTATTTTCCCGAACACCTAGAAGCAAATGGAAAATGTCAGTCAAAGAATCATCAAAGTCACACTCACTAACCCCACCCCCCCGCCGCTGAAAAATGTCACAACAACAGATGTCACAAATAACATTACGAAAAGAGGTATAGCAGTGAGATAGACACAAAGCATACAGAGTCCTGACCAGTTCCATCTTTATATTTTGTTGCGCGGCAGAACGGATTACCTGCATCCCGATTACAGCGTAGATGAAGAACAGCATTGCTATCAGGAGGGCAACGTAGGGGAGAGCCTGGGGATGAGAGAGACCAGGTGAAACATTTGAAATGTGCAGCGCCCAGTTTAGGCAAAGCACAGTAGAATAAACTGTGACCTCACCTGAAAAGACTTGATGAAGGTCCACAGCAGGGTCCTGATTCCCTCCCCCCTACTCAGCAGCTTCACCAGTCGCATCACCCTGAACAGGCGGAAAAAGGTGATGGAGATGCGGGCGCTGTCTTCTGTATTCTGAAGTGGAGGAAGTGAAGAGTGATTAGGATGCAAGTGGGCAAAAAGGTGGAATAGACCCAGCAGCTGCGTACCACTCTTTTATTCATGCAGTTGGTCACTCGTGCATTCTTTCAGAAGTCATGAATTAGTCAGATAAATAAACAAGGTGCATAAAAGGTGGATTTATATTCCATGTAAACAAAATAGTCCTCCCAAAAGTCGCCTATCAAGTTTTCAGTGACGATGAGCAACATGCCTGGAGAGAAACTGTGTCTGAAACCATCGACATGCTGTCAACAGACCTGGATGACTTCCACACAGACACAAAACATTTGACTGCTGATGACAAAAACAGGCGTTACGCTCCAGAGAGTACTCTAAAGACAAACTTGCAAAGAGACACTGCATGACATTTCTTGTTTTTTTTTTCTGTTTCATACTTGATGCAAACACAGGGATGGAGCTTCATCTGTCTCGTGACGTCACAAATACGTGAGACTTTAACAAGAAAACAACAATAAACTCAGGGTCACTCAGTGTCTATTAAAAAAAATGGTTAAAACCTAATTCAATCTTATTTAAGATGTAAAAATGAGGAGGAAAAGAGGATCAAACTATCCTCTGTGCCATGCCATGCACCCAAAAAATACAAAGCACAAAAAACTCCAGCATGTTGAGACATACGCCACAATGCCAGAAACCAGAAGGATTCAAAACAGAATTTCGACAAACGTTTAAAGTTCAAAACCAAACCCAGGCATTTTTATATATGTATATATATATATATATATATTGAAAACATATATATGGATGTTTTCAGCAGGAACTCCACAACAGCAAATTAATGTAAATGCTCTGATTTTTGGATGATAACAGACGGGTGAGGGTCTTGGATAAAAGAGGAGGGGCTTATTCTTACCCCTGGCTCCACTATCACCTTGACAACAGGAACAGCTGCAGACTTGAAATCAAGAGCCTGTAGTTAATTCAAGTTAAACAAACAAGCTGAAGAGCATGAAACCAAAGACGGATTAGCGCTCCTGCAAACAGCAGGTGACCGATTTTGTTTTATTCAAAATCTTATTACATAAAACACACAGAAGCACCTCCATGAAAAACAACAATAAAGCAGGACAGCATAAACCTGCAGGAAAATCATCAACCGTGCGAAGCCTCTAATGCAAAAGCATTACTGCATGCTCTTAACACCAAATAAAAGATTCATTCACACAAAGCCAAAGGAAAATTGATCATTTTTTCTTCACAAAATTTAACTGTCTACACAATATTTTTTAAAAATGTATATTTATTTCAATTACACTTCCAGGGCAAGTTTGTATGTGCTTTCTGTTCATCAGAGGCACAAATCCTGTGGCGTTTATAGTTTCGGATAATGTACTGTTAATGTTTATCTTGGGGAACCAGACAGCACGGGACTACAGACATGCTCTCAGGAAAACCTTTCTGGTTGCACTAAACGTCCCATGATATCTGAGCTTCCTGTCAGAGAATTATTGCATCTTTAGAGAGCGTGCCACACTTAAGACATTCACAAACTAACATGTTGGCACGAGGGAAGGGGCATGAAACCACAGTTAACGTGAGCTGCAAACCAAGACTCGGAGTGGCCTTGCAGAAGCAGTGCAGAAGATTTATCTGATGAAGAGTTTACAAATATGACTCACGTGATCACATGAAAATCAAACTACTCTACTTTCAAAAACAACGCTTTCTTTAAACAATAAGCTAAAATCAATCTAATCTTATTTTCTATTGATTTTTTTTTTAATAATAAAAAGAAAAAAATTGAAATTTCACACAGAAATAAAAGTAATTCTTGTAAAAGCAGCAGAAGGGTTGTCGTGGAGCCTTTTGCAGTTAATGTTTGATTACTTCATGTAGCTTGTGTGGTCTTCCGTCCCTAATACTGGCAAAAACAAGTAAGACTTTGAAACGATATGTCATAATAAAAAGACCAACTGTAATCTTGAACTGAGCTCTGATGCTAAAGCAAGGCACTCTTGCTTGCGAGGACTCAGTGAGACGCGTGATGAATGATTACTTACATTGATCTCAGTGATGGCAATGTCAACCACGCTACCCACAACAATTAAGGCATCAAACGTGTTCCATGCATCAGCAAAATAGTTCTGCAAGCACAGGCAACAAAGACACAGAAAAGAAGGAAGAAAGGGACAACAAAGCAAAGTGGAGGAAGAGTAAGAGGTAAAAAGAAGAAAATAATTATGAAAGGTAGAAAGAGAAGTACATCAACAAGTTAAGCTTTGATATAACAGAGCGAGAATGAAAGTCAACGTTCAGGCAGAATCTTTTACAAATTTATGAATTTATTGCTAAGCTTTTATTTTGAAAGACAGTTTTTCAGATGAGTTAAATTAAGCGAATGATTTCACGAGTGCTCATTGAGTGTTAAACTAATGCACAAAGTGTCATGTCTAAGACTTTTTGGACTGCAATGAAATGCAAACCAAAAAGTTGAGATTCTCCCCCCCCTTACCTACAGTTAGTTTAAGATTTGTAGATGTGGATAAGACTGCCCTCTTGATCAGACACTGGCCAACACAGACAGGAAAGAAAGGAGGGAAGATGTGAAGGAAGGCAAAAGGGAACATGGCTGTAGCTGCGGGAGAGCAGGAAGACATACTGACAGAGTTGTACATGCTGACGTCTATCTACCTGGCTGAGTATGATGTCGACTACACTGCCAATCACCACCAGAGCATCGAAGACATTCCAGGCGTCGCCAACATAGCCCTGAATATGGCAGCATTCACAGCCAGCATGGGAGGGGAGGTGGGGCGGGAGAGGAGGGTGATGTTGAAAAGCATAAAAGGAGGAGAGGTTAGGGTGGGTCACGATAAGGAATGAATGGAGGAGAGGTAAACTAGTGGAAAGAAGTGGAGGGATGAGGAACAGGAAGAGTGAGAGGGTGGCCAAAAGCAGGGAGGAGACTCACTCTGGGTTTAAAAGCAATGAGCTTGAGAATCATCTCCACAGTGAAAACCCCCGTGAAGACCATGTTGAGGATGTCCATGGCATAGTTAAACAGATGTGACTGCCCATGGTGCTGAGAAAAGACAGAGAGGAGAAACCCAAAAACATGCATTTAGAAATGAATGGCTTTAAAGCTGTACAATAAACACGTGCGGCTTAATAGGAAACATTGACTCCTTTAAATAAACTCACCTGAATGGCCAAACAAAGAGTGTTGAGGATGATTAACACAAACATGACGTACTCAAAGCCCGTCGAGTTGACCACATACCAGAACTTGTACTGGTAGGGGTTTTTGGGGATGTAGCGACGCAGCGGGCGAGCTTTAAGTGCGTACTCCACGCACTGACGCTGCAGGAGAGTGGAGAACAAAACAGAGGGACTCAAAAACAAGTGTGTACATAAAAGATGCTTTGAGTGTTCTAAAAAGATCTCCGTAAAGGTCAGAGTAAGAAAAGTTAACCTTAAAGCCAATCTGTGTGGAAATACCACTTTTGACCACATGGGAGCATATAGATCTGATGTATTGACAAAAAGAGCCACACGCCTACTTTGTCCCAGTCTGCTGTGTGGGTTAGCACGTGAACATTGCTGACCCCATGTGGTCAGACGTTGTATTGCCACCTAAAGTTACTTTAAGTGCTGTAATAAGCATTGTGTTGATCAAGACACAAACCCAGTAAGCCCTTCCTACCTGGTTCTTGTCCAGCTCGCAGTTCTTGTACTCCTTCTCTCCCTGCTCCTGAAAGGTGACGATGACGAAACCAACAAAGATGTTCATCATGAAGAAGGCGATGATGATAATGTAGATGATAAAGAAGATGGAGATCTCGATGCGGTAGTTGTAGATGGGACCCATGTTCTCCCTGTTAGAGTCAATGGCTTTGTACAGCAGACTGCACAGGCACACAAAACAAAGAGAAAGTCAAGATGATCACTTACTAATCACATTAAAGTTTATTCCTTTCATCTGTTAAAAACCTGGAGCAACATGTTAATATGCAGTATTAGATGCATGTTAAAGAGCATTCTGAAGTTTCTCTGTCAAATATATATTTACTTTAAAAAAAAAACACCTCAAACAGCAGTACTTACGTGGGCCATCCTTCAAAGGTTGAGACAGTGAAAAGAGCCATCATGGCCATGAGGACATTGTCAAAGTTGAAGTCACTGTTGTACCAGATCCTTTCTTTGACCACCGGCAGAGCCGTGTCCCCATTGTTGTAGAGAATGTAAGTTCCCCTGGAGTGTGAAAATTATGTTTAGCCACTAACTGCAAAAGCACACAAATGCACACAGAAGGAAAGGAGGAAGGAATGGTTTTCAAGAACTCACTTGCACTCATCTGGGCTGGACTTTGCATCATCTGTGCATCGATAGAATTTACCCTTTTTAAAAAAAAACAGTTGCAGTTAGTCACACACTTCTGTAAAACGTGTTTTCTTAACCAAACTTGATTTGCCAAAAGAGAAGCCAAATAAGCATCTACTTTCCTTCTGTAAAGCGCTTTTGGCTGTTTTACCTTGAAGAGTTGCACTCCGATACAAGCAAACATGAACTGCAGCAGTGTGGTGACGATCATGATGTTGCCGATGGTCCTGATGGCCACAAACACACACTGTACCACATGCTGCAACGATAACGTATATATTCAGTGGGTAGAAATGCACCAGAAGCAGCGACACACCACTGGCCAGATGTGCCGGATTTAAAAAGACACATTTATATGCTATATTTGTCACATGTTGTATTATTGTACTGCTCTGACCTTGAGACCTTTGGCTCTGTTGATGGCCCTGAGCGGACGAAGAACTCGTAAAACACGGAGAATCTTGACCACTGAGATAGCAGAAGACCTGTGGAGGAAAGAAGAAAAACAAATCAGCGGATCCATGTGATGAATTTAACGTAGAAGCTACCATAGCATATAAAACCACAATCTACTGCTGTGACACTTAGGCTTGAGTGGAGTTATAGTAGAATATGAAAGCTTCATAAAGCTTCTGTTTGGTCAAGTCAGCAAACCTATTAATCCTTTTAACCTTGCTCCTTTTGGAAAATGAAAATACATTTTTGTAAACTATTGTTAATTATATACGGCACCAAGACATCCAAACAAGTCTTAGTGAGACATAATGGACACACGTACTGAATGCCGAATGACACCAGAGACACACCGACTACCAGGAGGTCCAACAGGTTGAAGTAGTTCCTACAGAATGCCCCTTTATGAAGAAACGCTCCGAACGCTGTCATCTGGACAGAAAAGAGACAAGTGTTAATACAAAAGAAGGTCTGCCAACGTACAGATAAACACGCAGTAGAGGGGTCAGGGTGGTACACCAACATCGGATTTAAACTTACACTAAAATCAAATTATAGTATTACGTTTATGCCAATGTGTGCACCAAAAGAGCTTAGTTAAATTATGTATTTTCCACAGTCACGTTCTTTTATCATTCCCTACGATTTTTTAATTCCTTTTCAATCAAACTGAACATGTCTTGATGATGACGTTTATCTGTCCAACACAAAAAAGCTTCCACATAACAGAGTCGCAGCAGATCTTCGTGCGGCATGATTGAAACTTAAAAGCAAACAAAGATGGGTGCGTTCAGGGATGCGTACATGCAAACTCCTCTACACACATACAAACATGTCAAATACACGTATATAAACAATGCAGAATGACATGAGGAGCGTTATTTAAACAAAAATCACTGCACTCATTTCCATAACAGATTGAGCCATGAACTATTACATAAAAAGGGTCTGAAATCTGCTGGGGATGCGCGCTGCACCACGTGGTGGCGACCATGTTGGTAGCTGCGGAGGTGGGTAGTAACCGGAAACAAAGAACGCGAGTCATAAGAAGCCAAAAGAATACAGAAAGTTGGAAAAATACAGGTGAATTCATTAATTAGTTAATTTTAAAGGATTTTTTAACTTGATTGAATTGAATTTAAATAATAGTTGGATTATCATGAGATAGATTATCAACCACAGTTATCAACTTAAGCACACGTTATTTAATTAAAAAAAAAAAAAAAAATCCAAACAAGGAGCGGACGCTGATCCCACATGTGACATCCGCTCAGACACCAGCATGTGTGTTGTTGTTTTTTTTTATCTTTGTTTGCATTCATACACCAACCCAAAAAATCAGGAGTTTTAAAACTGAATATACAATTTCCCAAGAGATGAGATCAGGACCTACAGCTCTTTAACGCGCTCATTTGCATGTATTACATGTGTTTACCATCTTCTTTTGAAGTCATGCACATCTTGACCTTATGAACTAATGAAGACAACAAATCATAGTTAAACAAAATGGAAACAGCTGTATTTAAATATCTTTGGCTCATATTTTGTAGAAGCGCTTCGAGTAAACTTTGTAAAGAAATGAAGCTTTAACTGAAGGGCAAAACTGAGCCCTGCTGCACTCAGCCACACCATCTCTTATCATTCCTGCTCAATTTATACCAGCAAAGAGTGATGGTGTGAAAAAAGATAAACAGATTAACATGTGGCAACACACGCAGCTACCAACATGGAGGCTTTCCCAACGGTGCGGCATGACAACAAACCCTCTACATAAGATTTTGCAGGTACAAGATTCAACGCAAACAAATAAAAGATAAGGCTGCAGCAATGACAATAATAAAACTGTTTTTGAGTTTGTGGATTTCATGACGCTAAATGTGGAGAAATAAAGCAGGCTTATCAGGTTCCTGATGTAATCTGGCACCATAATATAAACTTTTATTAGTTCAAAT
Organism: Xenentodon cancila; assembly: GCA_014839995.1. Taxonomy (NCBI): domain Eukaryota; kingdom Metazoa; phylum Chordata; class Actinopteri; order Beloniformes; family Belonidae; genus Xenentodon; species Xenentodon cancila. The sequence goes on along the minus strand of CM026204.1, from coordinate 23,599,071 downwards.
TAATCTATACAAGGTCCAGAATAATTAAAACGGGGGAACATCTTTTAGATTTGAACTAAGAAAAACATTAGATGCTCAAAATATGTAAATTTATTCATAAAAAAAAACTAAACAAATAGTTCTGCTCTGGACAGCTCTGGAGCATAAACTGATCGAGGGGGAAAAGGGATAGTAGACCTAGATGGAAAAGGGACTTACAGACAAAATAAATAGATTAAAAAAATTAAATCCATGCTCTCCACGATGACAGCTTGGCTCTATGACATCAAGATGAGCAGGCGGCCATTCTGACCAAAGGTTACATATATAATAACGAAGGGAGGGGAGATGTGTGCAGCAAGCTCGGAAGTGGGGGTTTGTTGCCAAGGCAACGCGGCAGTTGTTATTGTTTACCTTAATAAGGATCTCAAATGTAAACATACTAGTGAAGACATAGTCTGCATAGCCTAGGATCTGAGGAGGCAATCAGAGTGACATAAGCGCGCAGGGTTACTGAAGCTCTACCCAACACAGCACAACACAGCACGCACAGGACATTTACCTTCAACAGGATCTCAACAGTAAAGATTGCGGTGAAAGCATAGTCAAAATAACCAAGTATCTGCAAAAAGCAATGCACAAGTTCAAATCATTGCAGGGTAAGAGCACAGTGAATGATCCATCAAATCCATCTACAGATATTCTAAGGTCTCAAAACAGGTGAAAACAGAAACCAGTTCCTACGTAACAAAGCTGCATGAGGCATAACATGACACTTTGTCAAAAGGAAACGATCAAGTCAGCAAGGCTACGTTAAAAAAAAAAAAGAAAAAGAAAAAGTGAACTCTTGCAGTTATAGTTGGTTTGGAGCACTGTGAGTGTTTTTCACTGCTCTGCACAGCGAGCCTGAACTGTTCGTGATGCATTCGAGTGACAAAGTAAGAGAGCAAATTCTGACACCACAGAGAGAAGGGTGTGCGTGACCTCCACGGACTCAAACCCGCGGAGACACAGAGGAGCCCGCTGGGATTCGATGTGTCTTGGCTCCTAATTACAACCTTTAATTAAGTTTTAGGCAGCACTGAATTGTTATAGGTTGGCTGTTTGATTTAAATTCTGTGTCATATATTTCATATAATTTCTTAATATACCAAGTGCAGCTTTTTTTGATTTGTAGAATCAAATGATGGTACACAATATTATACAACATTGTTAAAAAGGTTACTGCTGTATTGTGTTGCACTGTAATTAATAATAAATAACAAGATGAGAAACATATTAATTAAAAAATCTAGTCCATTTACCCTTTTTTTAATTTACTTAACAATTTCTATCTATAAGCCTGTTAAAGCACAGGTTTTACAAATTAATGACAGTTCTGATCTACTAAATACCAATATGACAGTTTACCTCCTTGCGCAACACTGACAACATGAGTATTTTCTTTTCATTTGACAAGTGAAAATGTCTTTTAAAAATAATACCAACTGACTTTTACCTCTGATCAGTCCAATAATATTAGTATAAATTATAGTTATAGTGTCTTTTTACATACAATATTGCGAGCAGAAAAGTTGCGTATGGGGTCCTCGGCAGCCAGAGAAACGGAGCTGAGCATGATGAAGACCAGGATGAGGTTGGTGAAGATCTGATGGTTGATGAGCTTATGGCAGAGCACCCGAAACCTGCGGAAAGAGGGAGCGAAGCGAAGAAAACAAGTCAAAGGGGAAAAAAAAGGGGGTTCAGCCTCTGTAAGAGCAGGAAGCTTGAGACTCACGGGTTGGTGCTGCTGAAGATGAAAAAGGCACTGCCCTCTGGGATGGGTGGAGTCTTCTCTTTGATGGTGAGTTCAGAGAGTCGTTGGGGGCGAGGGCCTGCGGGAACCTCCGGGAGGTTTTCGTTATCATCGTCATCATTGCACCCTGGAAAACAATGAATTCGGTGTAAAGAAAAACTCTCCAGTTTTTCATGCTTTGGGGAGTTGAAATTTTAGACTTTAGTGGGTCTCATCATATCTGTTGTATGTATTCATCTGGTACATGTTCTTTGTTGTTCTTGTCGTCTCCTCGGGAGTCACATTTCATTCCTTTAGTACAATAATGACTTTAAAGTAGTAAAAGCTGAAAACTCTAAAAATTAATAAATATATAAATAAAGAATTATTGACATGTAAAAAAAAGATTGCGTATTCAAGTTCTTCTGATGCATAACTGAATACTGTTCTGAAATCAGTATTTACTCTTTTATTGATCTGATGATTGTAGGTTGTTTGTTTTTTTTTTTTGTCTTTTTTGGGGGGGGGGCGAGATGAAGAGGAGAAATATGCAAAGCAGAAGCCCTATAAAAATGATCCAACTAGAAATAGAGCAGATTTATTTTGTTTATAATATGGATTCCTTCAAGATATATCCTGAGGTCAAACCCCGACTACGTTTGTCAAATGACCTGTATGTCAGAATCATAAATAAAATATATCCTGCATCTATGTTTCTTGAAATAAGATTTAAGTTTGATGTTGATTTATGCATTTTTTGTAAATCAGCAGACGAATCTCTGGAACATTTGTTTTTTTCATGTGAAGTTTTTGGATAGACTTTTTTTAATGTGGATAACCTACTTCCAGCTTTCTCTGATGCAGTTAATATAATTATTCTTTTAAATAACACATTCACTGTACTAAATAAAAAAAACAACAACAATAATGGGTCACGTGACCAAATGCTTCATCCATTGTTATTTAAAGTCTATGTTTTGATCACAAACCGTCCAACTTCTGCACGTCACCATGTTGTATTGAGACTTCTTTGTTGCTCTCTACTGCCACACATGGCGGAAGCTGGTATTACGAGACTGGACGGACCACTAACTCGGTGATATCTCAGCAGATGGTCATCAACATTGTGACATGACTATACTTATTTCTTCTCACTCTCATGTTGTTTCCAAGTTATTTTGGGACATTTTAATCCACAATCTTACAGATTGCTCTATTAAAGTTTTTTTTTTTTTTTTATTTACCTGGAGAGTCGATGACAGGATACGAGTCTTTGTCTCCTTCTAGCAAAGCGTCTGTTGCAACCTACACAAGGTGAACGTGTTAATCATTCAGTATGTCCACATATATACATATATTAATGGGACTGTTTGATAGCCCATTTTGCATCATTTATGTATATTTTGTCTCTTACCTTAGTCTCACCATGTGTGGCTTCTGCTATCTCAACCGTCTTCTTATCTGCACAGGCCTCCCTGTTGGTAACAAATAAAAGTAACTTACATGACTGAGGCCTACTCCATTATTTTCTGCAGGGGAAAAGTGCTGCCTAGAAATATCTGTTAGGAAAACCAAATAAAGTGTGATAATAAATTGAATGTGAAATATCGAAGTGTCCTAAGTTTTACTTGGCACTATTCCTCCTCTTCTTGGCCTCTTCCTCCTCCTTCTGCGCGGTGTTAAGGCTCTCCGCATCTGCCAGGTTGTCGACAGCGATGGCCAAAAAGACGTTTAGTAAGATGTCTGGTCATGTGAGTTAAAGAGAAAAATCACACTAAGCAACATAATGAAATCAAGTAATTAGAAAGAAAAAAGTGTACTTGAGCTTTGAGACGATGAGGACTCATAAATCGGTGTGACTGCACTTTTTTTACACATCCAACCATTGAGTTTATGAGTGTTTTATCTGGATTATGTGTGCTGGCATGTTTTTGGACTCAAGTCCGGCAGGATACAGTTTCCACAGATGAAGAGGATGATGAAGTAAATGCAGACAACCATTCCAGACGAGGCTGGACCCCCATAAGCCATGATACCATCGTACATCACCGTGTTCCAGTCTTCTCCTGTCAGGATCTGGTTAAAACAAGAAAGAAGAAGTGTTAAAATGGTCGTTCTTATATGAAGCAAAGACCATTGTAGCATTTTATTGTTACTTTGTGTGCATTTTAACATTTACTGCCTTTTAGCTGTTGTATCTATGTGGAATCAAATATCATTAGTATGTCAAAACATGAATTCATCTTTGATTAAAGAAAAAAAAACTAACCACAAACCTGAAACACAGTGAGCAGGGCCTGTGGGAAATTATCAAACGTGCTCCTTTTGGTCACGGTCTCATCAAAGTTGAACTTCCCTCCAAAGAGCTGCATGCCAAGCAGGGAGAAAATAATGATGAAGAGGAAGAGCAGCAGCAACAGGGAGGCGATGGACTTCATGGAGTTGAGCAGAGAGGCCACCAGGTTACTCAGAGATGCCCAGTGACTGGAGAGGAAAAACAGAAGAAGTTTAACAGAGAGGCATGAATGAATAAGAGGATGAGACAAGGCGCAGACATTTGAAAATACTGTTTTTGATAATGTGTTAGTGAGATACAGCAGCATCAGGGGAAAAAAAGGAAGCAGCAATATACCTCAGTTCAATTTAAAACTAGGAAAATATTTTAATCATCATCTTAAACATTTAAACTTGTTTAAAAAGAGCAATACAATCTACACAATGATTAGGTGCCTTTACACCTTCTCTGGTGACACTGAATTATGACGTTCAATAAAAGGCGTAAATGAGCCGCTGCCCACTTTCTGAACTCTTCTGTGAAGTACTATGAAGAGCTTTTAATGGGGCGACTGAATATCAGTCAGTAAGAGGCAGCGAGAGACTAAACTTCAGTCTGACCCTACAACTATTTGCTCTGTTGTTTGAAACGATGATCATTTTCAGATCTACACTATTCACTATTCAGATCTATTACTATTAATAGTACTATTACTGTGCAAAAATGTAGTACACAATCATCCAAAACAATACACTTCTGGGAAAATTTCTAGTTACCCAATAATGTCCAGTAATGCGATTCACCACCGCAGCAGAAACCTTCATTTCGTTTCCATATAAAAATAACAATTAAATTATTTTAATTAACATAAAAATGTTCTGTGTTTTATTCAAAAGAGTGTGGGGGGAAAAAGTAGTCAGGCTTGTAAGCCCAACGTCAATATTACTTATAAATTATATTTTATTATTTAAACTGTTTATTATAAAATGAGATTAACAGTTTTCTAATCACCATTTTTTGGTATCTCTATGAAAACATCGTTTTTTTAATCGTATTAAATCCTTCTTTATAATTTGTTTATATTATGGGGTTGTGCAGATGTCTACATAATGTTTGTATCAAATCTTATACATCAGCTATTAAGGAGTTAAAATCATTTAAAAAATATAAAGTTATATCATTTTATTTTTGTATTTTTCTACATTCTTTTTCAGGAAGTTGGCCTCTTCCTGCTGGAGGAGCAGCTTGAAACGTGACGGTTCTGGGTTTGAAAGTGTCCGACTGCTACCACCCTCCGGTGTCGATAGTGTTTTCTTTGTCTACTTCTCTTTTGTGCTGTTGTTTCTTTCCTCTAAACAAATATCACGGATGTCGATCTGGTGACTTGTCTGAATTAATTTAATTATGATTGTTTTCTATGGGATCACAAACTGCACCAAAGTGAAGATTTATTGCCATCTGGGTTTCTTAACTCTTTTTCTTCTTTTCTTTTTTTATTAAAAAATATCTGAATTACACTTAAAAATCTAACATTAATAAACAGCTTTTGTTTTATTGAGATGACTAATATCAGTGCTCACCGGGTAACTTTAAAGATCCTAAGGAGGCGCACGCAGCGAAAGACGGAGATGCCCAGAGGAGACATGATGGCCAGCTCCACCAGGATGGTCTCTACGATCCCGCCACACACCACGAAACAGTCAAAGCGGTTAAACAGGGACACAAAGTACGCCTGCAGCCCCAAACTATACATCTTCACCAGCATCTCTAAGGTGAACAAGGCCAGGAGAACTTTGTTGGCAACATCTGGAGAAGAAAAAAGAACAATGAAAAGTTTCTAATATTCTCAGTTATCTCAAAGTGAAAGTTTCTGTTTTAAAAACAAGCAGGATAGGAAAAAAAAACAACAAAAAAACAGATACCCTGAACTTCAGTCAGCCAGTCTGGCTGGTTGTAGTGCTCGGATGCGATGGTCAGCGTGTTGAGGAACACCAGGACGATGACCAGCCAGTAAAACGTCACCGATTTCACGGCTGCACGGCACTTCCTGCGGCAGAAACGATTCCACCGTCGCCACTGACGGCTGACGGTCCCATTTTCATATTAACCACAATCAACTCAGCGGAAAACGTTGCTCTTATTTGATGACAGATATTCATTTATCACCCATGTGACTTGGGATTTAGAAAAATGAAATGAAAGAGTAACATCCCAAGTGACTGGGGGAACTGGGTTGGATCTGAGGCTGAATTAAGAGTCAAACAAGGAAAGTAAAACTCGTCATCAGAGGGGGAAAAAAAACGGATGAAACCATCAGGAATGTGAATTGGTCAAAAGAGGTGCATAATCTGCCATGCAAGATGAATAGATGAATGAGAACCCATGCAGCATCACAGCACCGTACTGACCTGCACTTTGACTTAGTAATTTTTTGACTGAGGAGAATAAAAGATAAGGGCACTTTTAATAAAGGGCAACAACATGTGCAGGTGTAAACCTTGCATTTAACTGTGGTATTTAGCGAAAGTGGTCCTTAAAAACTGACAGTCAATGACATTTGTTGTGTGTCACATGTTGCACTCACCACAGCGGTCCACAGCACGGGGATTTATCCTCCTCTCCATTGTGATTCTCTGTGTTCACTGATTCTGTTTCACTCGTCGGTCCGCTCGCTGCAGAATCACACGTGCACACGCAAATACACACGGGCACAGAAACACAAAGTTTTATATTTACTGGGAGAAGAGCTCAGAAAAAGGTCTCTTCTATCTATTATGAATTATTTTCCTTTTGAAATCCATGCCCTCCACGATAATTAGGTACTAGGGTCATGAAATATCCTTCAAGCATTTAGAAAAATAATAATAATAAAAAAAAAAGAAAACAGAAAAAAGAACAAAACCACAACCACTTAGGATAAAACCCTGAATTGACAGTATGTAGTATCAGTTCTTCTTATGTGCATGTAAGTTCAAGTCAAACCAACAGAAAACAAAATCTGAGTCAAAGTTCATTCTCATCTCAAAGATGAACATCTTAACTTGTAAACTTATAATGTCAAATTATCTCTGTTTATAAGTGAACTGACTGATATTTGATTTAAAGCTATGATCATATCAGCTATAAATCCATGTGTCTGTGCTGCAACAAGTTAAGTAGTCACAAGGATACAACATGTAAAATATTTTACAATTATCTTTATAAATGATTAATGAAAAGGGTCCAAAATAATGACGATGATTATGACAACAATGAGAGAACACAAATACTGTTTACTTCTGACCCAAAATACAGTTAAAGCAGTCTTGACATGTATTGAAAGCACGAATTTCAGCTTTTTGTCATTGTGTCAATGTCGGCTTATTTACAGGTGATGAAAAAAATATGAATTTTTACTCAGTCAAATGTTAAACTATGTTAAAAAATATTTTATGGTGACTAAATCCAAAACGAAATGTTCTGAAGTTCATTCAGAGTAGGTCAAATGTTTCTGTGGCACCTGTTTTCTGTCCCACGCTGCCAGCAGCAACAAATGGGAGGTCTCCACTAATGTCTGTTTCCAGGACAAGCAGGAAGAAACGTACTTTAATTTTATCCACGTTTAATCTGTACCATGTTTGATTCAACAGCCAGCGATCAGAGACGTCTGGAACTATGGGACTGTTGCTCTAATCGCTTCGTGGAAGAGCATGCTGGGAATGACGAGAGGATCTCCAGTGCGTCTATAAACTGCCATCTCTGTGTAAAAGTGACTGTGGATTACTCATTCAGGGCTTTTGATATCAGTAGTAGTAGTAATAATCAGACCTGGCCTTGTGTGTATGTTAAAGAAATATTCCAGATTTTAATCAATCCAAGGTCTTTTGCACTGCTATGACCTTTTACATCCTTTTGTCATCTTTATATGACATCTGCAGTTGACTTGTCCAGACTTCTAATGATAATGAAGCAGCAAACAGGATTCTTGCCAAAATGCTTTCACCAAAGACCTTTTTCAACCTCAATATTGAAAGATTCTTTATTTTTTTATTGGTTCATTCCCCAAGTAATTGGCTTTTGTTTTCTTGCGAGGCAAAGTAAGCTGTATTTGTCAAATGTAATGAATTTATTCATGATAAGGAAGGTTAAGGATCAAACACGGAATTTGGACAAAAAGCCCATGCAAATACCAAAGCACACACACACACACACAAATCATATGGTAAGCAAAAGACACAAACTCAGAGACACCCTCCAAGATAAAGATTAAATGTTGTCATGAACATGTATAATGGGTGCAGGTCGGGGGGTTGGGGGGGTGCACACTTCCAGACACCGAAGCTCACAAACACATTTACCCTGAGTCTCTGTGGACTGAGTGAACCAGCCAAACTTTCCTTTCTTCTTCTCAGTGAGGTCAGCCAGCGTGACCCCTTGGTGTTATCAACATGCAGTTCACAAAGCCAGACAGCAGAGGAAGCAGTGAGTCAGTAAACGGCAGAACAAGAGAGAGGAACGTACGGCGAGACGCAGCTGCAGTACCAACTACTAAAACAGCCACCGTGTCCAGAAAGAGATGTGACGTGATGAATGTTCGTAAAGGCTTTTAAGTCTAATTATCAAAATAAGGTCATCAAAGCTTAAACGAAAGTAAACAGGAATGTTTATTTCTAAAAGCTTCCATTTATTTTCAATTTTGACTTCGTAGTATAGATAATTGGAGGTTCTAGGGGCCGAAAAGTACCCCAGCAGTCATCAGGCATAAGACAAGGAATTGTGATATAATATTTCTAGATACTAAACGATACTTTAAAATGTCATATTGAATAGATTGGAGTGTATTCATTTATTTCCAGTTTAACAACAGCAGTGTTAAAACAAATTATTCTTTGTTGCAACACCACTTCTGACCACACGAGGGCAGCACATCACATGACAGCTCAGGCCCCATGGCCCGCCGCTGGCATAAGATGCCGCAAATGCATCTTTAAGGGGACAAAGTGGTATTACAAGTTGTGCCAGGTCGTCCCAAAACTTTAGCACAGAAATTTCAATTTTATCATCACAGAAGATCTTTACACCCACATGTGGTCAGAAGTGGTATTGTTACACGTGTGTGTGTGTGATTTTTTTATCAGTTCTGGACACAGTAACTGTATAATACAATACTGACAATGATTAGCAATAAATAAGACTTTAAAAAGTACATAAAAGATAGAAGTCAGGGAAGAAGAAAAAAATCTTAGAAACAAGAGAAGAGGATATGTGGGAACAAAAGGGGGGAAAGGGAGAAAAAGGGGAGAAGTTAGCAGCAGTCTACGGACACTTCTTTACAACGCACACAGACACTGCAGGTTTCAAGGAAAGAAAGTTAGTGTGTTTTCACTTATTAACAACAACGGCAGGAAAAGCAGTGCAGCTGCTGGAGAACATAAAAAGTGACGTGTGCATATGAGCCGACTGCATTACGGATGAGTACAAAGCACCGTTGCACTGTTAATACAGAGCAGATGAAATCCACATGACTGACACCTTCACTTAATGTTCCTGCATGTTCAGACTTGTTGTGGTTCTGCAAACGAGCATTTTCACCCAACAGTAACGCAGAAAATAACCCCAAAGACTGCGCAAGATCATTTCAGTCCAGGGTTTTCTTGGATTTCCACTGAGGTCTGCGGTTCAGGATAAACAAGGCACATGAACCCCGTTGAAGTGCGTCACATTTTGTGTAGAAGTGCACTTTAGTTTTATTAATGTTAAATCCATAAGTGTTTGCGTATTTAGAACATAAACTAGGTGAAAAAAAAAATTAAATAAACATTTGTTTTGCCTTGACGGACTCCTCGAAGGAAGTAAGGAAATGTGCTTAAGATGAACGAGATAAACATTTCTACAGAGTGAGTGTGGTTATATTTGTGCCTTAAATTATAATCTACTTAAAACAACAGAGTTGTTTTGTTCCTTTAATTTTCTTTGTTGTTCGTTTTTTGGTTTCGATTAGCACAAATTTTGGATACCTGCAGCTTGTGGGTCACCTTCTCAGGGAATGTGAATGTCGGGGTTCAGACACTGCATTTACAAACCTAACATTTATTCATGACATACTCCTAAAAGTAAACAGATTTGGAGGATTATGAGGACACGAAGGTGTAAAAAAGACACAGAGAAAACCCAAGCTATCAGAAATGTCCTGTACCGGTAGTGCTAAGCGGGTGAAATAATCCCCCAGAACTGTTGAACCCTCCTCATTGAAATCGAAGTGGGAGAAAAAAAAACATTAAAAGACTGTGGTTCAACCAGACTCTTGGCCCAGAATTCAGTTACAGTGGCAGGGTTCATGTATGGATTTATTCTAAAAATATGTTTCACAAATTCATCAATTCATGTAATCTACACAATCCAAGATCCCACAATCCTGCTGTGAGAGAACGGACAGCGGTTGATTAATGAGCCGCAGCAAACAAAGCACTAGAGCGACAGAGGAGTGGCCCGTCACTTGTCTGATGACGGAAACATCTGGAGAGGATCCCCAGCAGACTGAGATCAGAAAAGCTTCAAAATCAAACCAATGTAGTAAACAGCTTCACATTCTGCAAATGATGATGGGCAACGGAAAATGAGAAGAGTCTGATTTGGTGTCAAGGTGGCTGCTGTTGATGAGGAGCGAGTTGTTCATAACAGCTGTTGCCTCTGTTTCAAATGACCAGGTCAATATTTAATCTCTCCTGTTCTCCTGGACAGCATTTTGGATGTTTTTTTGTTCCGGTCTGGTTATCGAGCCGCCAACGTCACATGCTTTGTTTCTCTGCCTGATTATGACTGACTGAGGCCTTTTCTCCTTCATCTGCTGGTACTGCACCCGAAAACCGATCTAATTAATCAGTTTGACATGGGTGGCGGTACCAGAATCATACTCAGAAAGAAAGAAAGTATCAGAGAGTTAATAATTGTTTCATGATTCTGACAAAAGGAAAAGATTCAGCATCTAGTTGCTACGTGATCAGCGTTGGTCAAAGAGCCACACTGCCATGACCACAATGTACGCGAAGGATTGAAAGGACATCCTGTACATCACAAATACTATTTTCTAAAGGCAGCAGTAACTTTAAAAAGTTAATTACGGGGATTTTTCCCACAATGTGGGTTAATCACATTTCACCATGATATGGATGCTTTCAAGTGGTTAAAAACAGCCAACCACTGGGTCGAAGCGAGTGAATGCTTACCTCAGTTTGAAAGGTTTCTGATTTCAGAGTCACGTTTACAGTTTCATAATGACAATAATGTTCAGGGAACACTATTTTAACTATTCTGTTGCTTAGATACGGGATCTCTAGGAGTCTGTCGTAACAGATGTCAGAAGAAGACGGACTTGTTATATTTACTCTGCAGAAATCATCAGTGTGTGACTTGAAAGTAATGATAAAATAAGCCTCAGTGATTGGCAGACATAATCATAATCAATACCTCAGTAAATAGATAAATAAAATTATCTGTTTGCCTTCAAAGAAACAACACATTTTTATCTGCAGTAAAAATAACAACAGTAATCCACTAAAACTACCAGTATTCAACTACCGGTTCATTCTTAAACTGTTAAACAACCTTTAAAAAAAAAAACACGTGTCTTGTGTAAAATAATACAAAGTAAGCACAGAAAACAGTTAACTTATTCATTCTTAACTTTATGAAACAGGAAAGGAGACCTCCTAGTCCAACATTTTTTTCACGACTTATGAACAACATACCTTTTGTCCCCAACATTGTCAGTGAGCGTTGTCTTTATTAAACAAATGATTTTTGAAACATTAAAGATATCATCAGCTCAACCTTGCCCATCTGTACTTCCATCTGTTCTGACAAAAATAACCGGCGTTTTTTTTTCTTGAGATTTAGTTCCGTTTTATCATGTATTTCCAAATTGATTATTTGCGTGATATGGCTCTATAAAAGCTTTTAAGGGCCTTGGGATATAAAAGGTGGAAGGAACCTGGCATCTTTTTTTTGAGTGGTTAAAATAATTTGCGTTTATTCTGCAGCTATTTCATTAAGCAAGATACAATCTGTAATTATATCCAAGAAAAATGCTCATAAATGTGAAAATGTTTGTTTGTGACGTATCAAAATCTCATCTACTGAGTGATGACGGGATTGCATTGCACATGTAGTTTTTGTCCTGACTGTGAACTTATTACAAATCTAGGCAAGTAGTTTGGATTTCTAACACTAATGCTGTTAAGTTTAATGTCTGAATCCATCCTGGATGTTTACTAAATATTGCTGCTGCTGCAGCCAGGTGCTGCTGCAGCCAGGTGCTGCTGCAGCCAGGTGCTGCTGCAGCCAGGTGCTGCTGCAGCCAGGTGCTGCTGCAGCCAGGTGCTGCTGCAGCCAGGTGCTGCTGCAGCCAGGTGCTGCTGCAGCCAGGTGCTGCTGCAGCCAGGTGCTGCTGCTGCTAATCAACCAGCGATGAACTGATCATCAGCAGGAGTGCAGAACTATATAAAAGCTGACATGTTGACATATTGCTGTCCGGAAATGTTCAGGTTAACACAATGCTAAAAGGGTAGGACATAAAGAAAGCCCTGAGAAGAAAACAATAACTGCTGCTGCACGTCAATCTGGAAATTTCTATATTACCACTTCCAAACAATTTGGAGTTCAGTGTTGTACAGTGAGAAAGATTATTTGTGAGTGGATAGTACTTCCTGCAAATGTGCCACAAGGTCAAACAATGTAATCATTAGTAAAATACAAAAACTAAATGTTACATCCCAGACTCACTGAGCCTGTAGCATCATCCCATGGAAACCACACATCCCCTGATCCCCGGAAAGTCTTCTTAAGATCAGAGTAAGTAAAACGTGTACATGTCGCTTTTGGTGTCATAAAAACCTACACACATAAAGCTACACTGGTAATAAAAAAAAAAACCTAGATAAATGACATCACTTGTTTTGTTACTGTAGTAAATACTGCTATCTAACACCTTTATATGCAAATTGTTGTACTAAACACTGTTTCCCACAATGACGTGTCTTCCGCCAACTGCAGATCCTCAAGGAAGTAAGAGAGATGGTTTTGCAAAAGAAAAAAAAAATTATGAAAAGGTCAGCTTTCCTTTTGGCATAGTTTAAACTGTTAGTCTAAATCACATCTGGAAAAGATGTCCTAAAACACCAAATTCAGATGATTGTTAAGAAGAGCATGAGGTTCATGTGGAAAGACATAAATGCTTCAGTAAAAAGGGTTGTTTTCAAGTGATGAGGACATACCGGAGAGATTATTAGAAGATTATACCAACATTTTGGGGAGGTCTAGGTATGATTGGACCAGTCCACTATGACCTTTTTTTATAATTCTTGTATCCGAGTCTGTTTTGACTTTTCACTGATAAGGTGATATTTGGAAAATCATCAAGGCAAAAAAAAAAAAATCAAACCACCCTTTGAGATGCTGCCCACCCTCTATTTAATGAATTTCAGTCTTTGCCTCCTGGCTCCTGGCACATGTGTCTGTCTGTGAGGTGTAATAAATGTAAATACTCCTTTATTTCTTTTAAATGCAGACCAAGGGAGGAGTTAGTGAGGCTCAACTAGTAAATTTGTACTATTGGCACAGGGTGCAATCATTATTATTGTCTTCCTGCAAGTAAGATTCAAATATTATCACTCTGGACTACTAAATTTACGGTATTGTACCATAACTTACATATTATTGTACTACTGTTACATGCACAATAGTGTAACTGTGTAAAGTTTACCACTTAAAAGGCAGAAGAAGTAAATGCTTGGCCCCTCACAGTTCTTTAGTGACCTGCTTCAGGCAAGAACCAGAGAAAATCTATCCAGGTAACTCACGGTTACGCTTGCCCTCCTCGTCTCCCTCCTCCTCGTTCTCGGGGTCGATGTCCTCAGCCTGCGTGATCCAGTCCAGGTAGCCCTTCAGGTCTTCCTCTAACTGCTGCTTCTCACGCAGCTTCTGGAAATCACCTCGAGCCTTGGCCTTTTCTCGCTCTTTGGAAAACTCTCTAGACAGAAGAATTATACCGTCAAACTTCAGACGTTACATGCACGATCGAAATATGATCAGCTGTTTTTCAGGTCACTGTCACTCCTGTGGAGCATTTTTGAACATGACAAGTATCAGTAATTAGACCAGAGGGATTGTGTTAGAGGTAATTTTGAAGATAAAAAAACTAGAGAACTAAAATAATTTTTAATGTATGAACTTACAGTTACACAAGTTACACAAATGATTATGTTTTGACAATTAGTTTGCTGCAAACCGTTCTTTTAAAATGTAAATATGCAGTCAAACTACCTCAAGGGCAACTATGTCCACCAGTCATCCTCTTAAAGATGTTTTTGGACTGTCGGAGGAAGCCAGGGGACCTAGAGCAGCTCAGGAGCTACTATTTACACCATTTTTCTGAAAGAACAAGTCAGCAGAGAAAACGTACCCGCTTAACACACCCAAAACCAAGTTAAGGACGAAGAACGATCCAAAGATGACCAAACTGACGAAGTAGACCCATGGCAGCTCAAAGCCCATTGCATCGTTCATCTGCATGTGAAAACAAGTAGGGAAAAGTGAAGCACATCATAGTGGTGGAAGTTTTATTAAGATTCTTTTACTTAAACTAAAATAAGTACCAATGCAGCAACGAAAAGAAAAACACTTATGTTAGCAGAATTTCTTTTTTTTAAGTTCTCTGTCTGACTATTTTTTTATGAGGTCATGTGAAAAAGAGGAACTCTTTCAATTTCAATTTTCAATTTTATCTTAGGTACAAACTGACACGCATTCTTCTACACATACATATGCATATTCTACACATAAACCAACCACTTACTCGGTTCACAACATACCCGCGGTGCCTAATGATGCAGGGTTAACTCTGGGTTAACTCTGGGTTAAGTCTGGGTTAACTCTGGGTTAACTGTGAGTTAAGTCTGGGTTAACTCTGGGTTAAGTCTGGGTTAACTGTGGGTTAACTCTGGGTTAACTCTGGGTTAACTGTGAGTTAAGTCTGGGTTAACTGTGAGTTAAGTCTGGGTTAACTCTGGGTTAAGTCTGGGTTAACTGTGTGTTAACTCTGGGTTAAGTCTGGGTTAACTCTGGGTTAACTCTGGGTTAACTCTGGGTTAAAATTCTCTGAGGTTAGGTCAGGTAAGTAAACAGTTGATAAGAGAACGTTCTCCCATCAATATGGGATGGGTGACAACAAACCTGCTAGTTTGCACATGTACTGGCACATTAATTTGGGACAAATGAGCTGTGAAAACCCACAATAAGAGGGCATGACTACAACAGGATCAGGTGATTAATAAATGCTGAGCTCACACGTGTATGAATAGATTATGTTCACGTTTCCATTCATGTACAACACTTGCAATCATGTAAAATACAGCTGATAAATAATTTAAGGCATTCAGTTGTAAATTGGGTTCACACCAGCCGTGGTGGGTTTGCTTTGCCTGTGCAGAACATCTCCAAATTAATTTTGGATTATGCATTAACAGGTTAAAGCATCAGCGCCGGCTGTCTGCCACGTTGACTGAATTATCTACATCTTGCAGCAGGGTGTCAAGTTTCCAGCCTTGAGGTAAACCTCAGGGAGGTAGTTGCACTGCTATCATCACACTGATCTTATCTCAGCAACAGACCACTTTTAGCTGTAATATGTAAAACATTACTAAAAACATATGTCAATTGTTATATGTTCTTTAAATTTTTTTTGTAATCATGTTTTAACTGGGTACATTCGTGTGTTAACTTTTCTAATTATATCAAGCGTGAATTACGCAAAGTATTATAAGTCATTAACAAAGTCAAAGGTTACTACAGGAAACTAATTGAGACACAGCCAGGTTGGTAATAAATGACAGGAAGTGTCAGTATTTGTCACCCGTCTGTGGAAAAATGACAGACAAAAAAAGTGTCTTTTACTGACTGAAAGTTGACATTTGTCGATTTATAGCCACCAAATACGGTCCTGACGGTTTTCTTTTCTTTGCCCAGTGATGTTGTAACTTTAAATGCGCTCTATGTATCAATACCACTTCTGACCACATGGAGGCAGCACATTACAGAAAGTTTATGGGTCAGCCACTTGGCAGATTTCCGGTACACTTATTTGCAAAAGAAAAGCGAAACGTGCAACAAAGGTACCGCTGCCAGGGGCCGGCGATGAGCGCAACTCTACCAGTTCTCTCTCGGTATCTCTGTAACTATCTTAACCTGCGAATTTACTCCTTAAAACAAAGAAAAAGAAGATCTCAAATTCCCAAAAGATGAACGAAGTCATCTTTAGTTTTGGACTAATGATTTGGACTAATAGTTGTTACTGCCACTACTGCTATTGCACAAAGAGTCAGCAGAGGAAGAAAACAGCAGGTTATCAATCAAATGATTATTCAGAAGCAAGTAGTGTTATAGAACCGCTACATTATATTAATGAGGCCAGAAACAGCTGGAAACTAGGGTTTGATGACTTTAGATTGATTGACTACGTCATATCCAGTGCTGCCAGAGACGTGCATATGGGAAAAAAAAGTTTCTCTTACAATTTTGTGATAAACTGGATTATTGACACGTATAAAAAGGTTCTTGCAATACTTGACAATTTTTTTCTAAATTATAGGTGTTTCCATTGCAGATTTGTATTTGTGATATTTAGTTTTTGCAGAGTTATAGTGGTAATGTAAACGCGACTTCTGGCATAGCACGCCTCTAGTGGAACAAAATGGTATTTCAACATAGCGGACCTATACACCCTCATGGCTACATAGAGTGGTTTTATTAATCAGATTCTCTAAAAAAAAAAAAAAAAAGCAAGAGGGAGAGACAGTTATCATTATGCTTCTCACCCCGGCATAACAGTTAATGACTCCTGTACTAGAATAATCTCAGTGTGGAAGGTCACAAGTCAGATTTAATCAATTTAACGATGTATATAGTTACAAATGGTTCCCTCCTCTCTTAGATTTGTCTAACTTCCTTCCTTCCACCACTGTAATAGCATTATTATCATGTAATTGCCATGGCAACGCACACATGCATACGACCAGTAAAGAGTGTGTGAAGGATGGAGAAAGCTGGAGTACGAGAGGACAGAAGAGAAGAAGGGAGGGAGGGTGATTATTTCAGAGACGAGGGTCTCCATCAATAAAAGGGTGTGGGTGGACCGTGATGAAAACTCTTTCTCAATGCAGAGTGTTTAGGCTAATTAAAAGCTGTTGGTGGTTGCTGCTAATGGGAAGCTGACGGTTTTGAAGTGTCCCTGGTTTTTTAAATATATGTTGTTCGCCAAAAGAAAGGCGAGGGTTTAGTCTGCAGCTCTCAGTAAGGTCTGCTTGATTTCACAGAAGACATTGGCAAAGAATATCATCAAATTTTATATAATATGTTCATTATAGTGCTCATGCCAAGTATGAAAAATGACACTTTTGGGTGTGATCTTCTTCATTTTGACTGAAAATACAATAATTACAATAATAGTATGATAATGAAAAGTAAAACGTTGCTGGTAAATTGCTTTGGCTTGCTTTTTTAATTGTGCAATATGAAAAATCTTACCAAACTAATGTGACTTTAAAGTTTTGCATAGAGAGAATGTAAATGTGAATACTTTTGAGTAAAATCTTTTTCTGTTTCTAATTTGGTCACTATTTGATGCTAGATTTGAGTCATCCTAAAACAGCCAACACATTTAGTGTGTTTGTCGATAAAAAAAAATAAAATCCACTGCTTCATTAAGGCTTTAGAAGAGCACTTTTGATGGAAGTCGGCAGATTACCCAGTAGAGGACGTCGGTCCAGCCCTCCATGGTGATGCACTGGAACACGGTCAGCATGGCAAACAGAAAGTTATCGAAGTTGGTGATGCCATTGTTGGGGCCTTGCCAGCCCTCTCTGCAAACTGTACCATTGAGGAGGCAATGACGGCCGTGGCCGGACACGGCACACGGCGTGGCCTCTTCCTCTGCAAGAGCACCTGGAGTTGCAGAGAAAAGCATACAAATAAACTGATCTACAGTATTTTGACGCATGCATAATAAACACTAACAACACATTTAAATGTAATAAGCAGTGTCATAAACTCTTCATAAGCCATATAAGTGCCATATATAGAGCAAGATGACTTGACTTGAATGGAGAAAAACTCCCACAAAGGACTCAAAACACTGAATTCATTTTCTTTGGACTTTTGGACTTTGACAGAAAAAGCGAAACAGCAGGTGTGACACACTACAACACTGATGCGTAAATTTAAATCATCACGTGTCATTTAACCATCTAGAACCCGCGAATAAAAAGGTGAGATGATATTTTAATTATTCTTGTTACTGTGATTTCCTATAAATGGAAGTGAATGTGTTTAATTAGCTCACGATATTGTCTCTTATTGATCTCTGGCCCTTGAATCTAACAGAATCAAATCTGGGTCACAGCAGACTTTTCTATATTGGCAAACTGGTTTATATCAAACTGATTTACACACGTTGTGTGAAACCCCATCCAGGTAAAAAGGTCAAACATTGTTTAAACAAAATCTCTCATACTGGTTCTTTTGATTTGTTTGACTCGTTATTTGCACCACAAGAACGAACTGTGGCAGCACATGGAAGAAAATTTAACCAACATAAGTTTTATTCAAAAAAGTAATGACTGTGGCCTGATATGGTATAAGAATGGTTAAGTTTTGACCTATGAAAAGGACAAACTGGGGCTGCCAAATCAAATTATAATAACAGTGGCGCAAAACTATACGCAGTCATTAACTGTTATCCTTTCAGACTACACACTGAGTTAACAACATGCTGATATGAGACGTAACTGTCCACGAAGGCATCAACCTCAAGTACAGAAGGAGCTGCAAGTGCTGCCAATAACAGGACACATGCAACCTGTGAAGTTCTTTAGAGCACTTGTTTAATTTCAACCAGATCAAATGTGCACAATACAAAAATAAATGTAAAGCTCTGTTTTTTTTTTCTATTCAGGTGCTACTAAATGTCATCATCATGGCCATAGGTAGAAGAATTTGCATGGCTTAAATGTCAACAAACATCTAATTCCACTTTGATAATCTAAAACTTTTCCAATGTCTTCAGTCAAAAATATTTCATTGACACTGATGAGTGCACATCAGTGTAAAAAGTAAAACAGAAGAAAAACATTTAATTTCCTTCTGGAGCCTGTGCATATTCTGAAAATCATTGTAGAAATCTCTGCCAAGTTTAAAATGAGATAAAAAAAAACAACTTCTAACCAACTGAAACTAACTGGTTAAATCAGTTTCAAGCAAATTAATTAACTAAATCCAAAATAAGTAACAAGCAGCCAACATAAGTTATCATGTTTCACTTAACTTATATTGGATGGCCATAATTCAATTAATTGTAATCAAAAATAAAGTCATTAATTTAAGTTGCTTAGCAAGTCGCTCTATGTTAGTGTAACTGTGTGATGATGCAACCAGACTGTTTCATCATTGCTGTGGTTCCCTTTTTAATATTTGTTTAAGTCTGCACTCCAGTTGTCCAGTTTGTAGCATCTTTTCACAACATAATATTCATATTTGAGTAAGAGCCCTGTAGCTCCTTCTTGTGAAGCAAATCTGTCAGATTTTAAATATCATAAGTCCGGAGCTAACATGATGTGTTGATTGCACTTTTTCACAGCAATGTTTGATTAATTTTATCCTTATAGAGACGTGGTAATCCACTAAATCTAATTTTGACACATATGCAGGACAAACCTTCTGCAGCCTCTGTAATCTCTGGGACTCCTCTTGTGGAGGTGGAGACCGCTGGCTTTAGCTATATCGCTGACCGTATTCCACATACTTTACCCCATTAAGCCTGTGATGTCAAACTTCATAATAAGACCTACTTTTATTGATGCAATTCTTACATAAATATTGCAGATAATTACGGGACACACTGATATCCAACAGGACCCACAAACAATGCCTCCCACCTACACACTCAAATGTACGGTAAAAGGACGGTGGATTTGTTAAACAAATCGAGCAATGTCGCTCTGCCCTGCGTGTCCTCCCTGCCAACCCACAAAACAGGCTAAGTGCCTTTATCAGAGCCAGTGAACCGTAACTGAAGAAAGAGTCTATATTGACCAGCTACAACCTCTTGACTTAATCTATATTGCTTTTCTTGACGTCATTGTGCAAACACCATCAAAGCATACCAAAGCTTAAAAGAAAGGGAAGCAGGAAGAGATTAGAAGAAAAAGTGAGCTAGAAAGGAAAGAGAGGGAAACCTCAACATAGTTGCTGTCATACGGCAAAACAGTCCAACATTTCCTGAGACTGAGACTGCAGTGCGTATATGGCTTTAAGCATGTGTGCATATATGTCCATCAGCTTAGCCTTACTTTTTGAATAATTCTGCTATTTTGAAAGCACTGCTTGGATAAAGGTCAAGCATGTTTACATAATAGCCAGATATTTGTCATTTAATCACTGGATTTAATCCACCATCTGTTGTTCTGTCCTGTGTGCAGCAGCTTGTTTTCATTTACATACAAGGTGCACGTGTTCATTCATTCCTATGGATTAAAGCCTGTATCTGTCCTAAGATAACATGTACAGTAGGGTGTGGACAGTCGCCGGTGAAAAATCGGACACAAAAGAATAAAAACCCAACTGAACAACAGAAATGAGACAGTACTTTACCGGTTTGTATCACGTAGCACGTGGCGTGCATTTTTCCAATGAAAAGCTCGAGGCCTATAATGGCGTAGATGATGATTACAAAGAGGACCAGCAGAGCGATGTGAAGCAAAGGAACCATGGCTTTAATAATGGAATTTAAAACCACCTGTAAACCTGTAAACATGCAAAAACGAAGAAATTAGAGGGATCGCAAAACAGCTACGTACATGTTTACATGAATAGCAGTAACAGGAGCTTCATTAATTAATTTAACAGAGAATTAACAGTTGAACAGTCACCGTGGTGACAAATGTTTTAGGTATACAATGAAATAGAAGGGATTTAGGTGATTTTAAAATGAAGTGAATAATCCCCATTATTCAGCAAAATTATTCAAATGTTTTCTAATTTGAGTTTCATTATTCATTATTATAGTGAACTGACAGCCTTTAAATGTTTGGTTTTTAATCAAGTATAACAGGTCCAAATAAATACAACTGCAATGGTATCTTTAGTTATTTTCTACTAATTTTCTTTAGAGAAATTTATTGAGAAATATCAGTAGATCTAACAATATTGAAAATGATCATTATCCATAGCTGTAGAGAAAAACCTCAAAATGTGTTAATGTCAGCACAGCAAACACTTAACTATCTGGATGCTTACACTCCCAGGGAGAAGGAGGAGCTAGCACTCTCTGCCCTGTTGATGTTCAAATATCAACAGACATGACATCAAGAAACTGCTTACCCTACCTTTAATCCCTTGCTGATGTCACATACTATATTTGATACATACCTATCTCTGCACCAACCCCAGAATCAAAACAATACTAACAAAAATAGATTTATACCATTTTAAATATTCTAAAAAATAAATACAATACAAACAAAAATAAAATTATCCAGTGTATTCATAGAAATACATAAAAATAGACACTGTTAAAAACTGAATTAGGAGGTTTCTATTTCTATGTATAATAAACATTATAAATTAAAAAATATATAATTTTCTGTGTATTATTTCATGCACTAGGTGTCAAGGGGTTAATTGGATGACAACTTTGATTTTTAAAGGGGAAAAATTGTCTTGCATTTAAAATCATATGAAAACCATTATTATTATTTATTATTGAATAAAATTAGATACCCGCTAAAAGTGAACTGATTCATTGAGTTAACAGGCAGCATTCAGACAAAAGGTTTCTTTAATTGTGCCCTGCTATAGCTGGATACACATAAAAACAAACAAAACAATAAGAAACCAAATAAATTAGTTGTCATAATGGCAAGATCTACACTGAAGCATAATAACACCACTGAAAAGGCATAAAAACCCATTCACCGCCCTCTGCGGCACAGCTTAATTGAACTGCACAAATCACCCCACTGAGTCCGATGTTACACCAGAACATAGTTGAAAAGACATTTTCAGCTGGACTTCATCTTTCTCCACAATCCTTTCCTTGCTTGTACTGGAAAATGAAACGCTGCCATAGCAACTAAAATATTGCAGGCATATATGCGTAGACATCAGGTCAAATCGTGCAGAAAAGAGAAGCAGAGATCGAAGAATTGGATCTCTGGGTAAATAGTCAGAATTAAACTATTGACACTATACAAGGATATCTTTTAAAATGCCTATAAATGTACATATTTATAGAATTTAAAGATAAGAGAACATGTGTGACGATCTATACACTTACATTATTTTGTCAAATTTGTTATGTGGTCTTTATAACAATGTTTAATATTATAGTCATTTTTAAATTAAAAAAGATTCCTTTAGAAATAATGAAGAACAAAAATATTCCCATCACACCTTTGTCATTTGCAGTATTTACCAGCAGTATTTTGACTATAGTTTTTCATCAAATGTTATACAGCTCCTTCTGGTTATCCTCAACAATCATTTAAAAAGATTTGGTGTATTTTTGTCATCCCTGTAGATTCAGCATTTCTTAGAAGTTTCTCCTTTCCTTTACAATCAGGATTACAAAAGCAGCTGTCTCAGGTCTTGTTGCCGTGGGTAACTAACTATCTAAAGGTTGTAAACTCCTTTTCACCTTGTGATGAGAAACGGATCCAAGATTACGTGCCAATGTCAATTCAGAGCTAAATAATCCTTCAGTGAGTCAATGAAAAGTCATTGCACTGGTTTCTTCTGATGCTTGAGATCACATTTGTGATTATTTAAAGTGAAGGTTTTGGTCACTCAAGGAAAACAGTTAACAGCTGTTTAGAATTAATGTTGTTTAAATTAGTAGGCCAACTAGTTGGCTACTCTTCTCATAACTTATTGCCAGTTAGAAAGCCTTTCTAGCAGAAGAAAACCTCTCCCATGTGCTAGTAAGAGAACATACTTAATACATAATGAAGCTATCACTGAAAACAAAAACAAATGAAACACATTTCATTAAAATCAGATCTAATGTTTAGGTCTATGGAACCCCAAAACTTAAGACATTTCTCTTTTCTTCTCTGGTTGGCACCAACACTAAGTAGAAGACAAGTCAGTATTGGTCATTTTGCTTTGTGATGCCACAAAATGTATTTTAAAACGTTTTGCATAATATTTAGGATCCACCGTGAACTCACTGGGAACTCCAGAAACAAGGCGAAGGGGTCTTAAAACGCGAAAGGCTCGAAGGGCCTTCACGTCGAATCCTCCAGGTTTGCCCCCAGACTGGCCACCAGCGTCAGCGTCTTTGGTTATCATCTCCAGAACTACACTGAACAACCTGGGCATGAGAGAGGAGGAGAGTGGTCAGGAGATGAAGGAGGGAGGGGGTGGAAGAAAAAAAGGCAGGAGAATGAGAGAGAGAGTGAGAAGAGATCAGTGAAGGCAAGTTAGAAAAAAAAACACAGAATGGAAGATTAAAGCAAACGAGTCAGAAACCAGCAAACAAAGCCACGTCTCCTCTAAGTGTGTATGCTTCTGGGCATGCTTTACTCTGTGTGTGGCGCTTTTATGTCTAACCATATTTACCTTTGATTTTTCACACCTCGCAGCAGTTTACATTGAGGTCCTACAGGCCAGGTGGTCTGCTGATAAACCATTGCTCCAAACACGGCCGTGTGTGTGTGCACACGTGTGTGTTTCTGTGAATGTGTGAGCATTTGTTCTGTTGGTGCACGTGCTCCATCATCACCGTCATCTGGCTACAGGCCCTGGTAACTATGCATTAGTGAGTGGTCCCTCATTGATTGTGAGGCCAATTCCGAGGCTGAAAGTCAGACGTGGCTTGAACATTTCATTGTAAAAAAGGAACAGAATGAATATGAAGCAACATATGGACTTACTCATGGTTTAGGCTTTCCACAACTTACAAACTCACCCCACAATGACGATGACAAAGTCCAACATGTTCCAGCCGTTTCTGACGTAGGAGTTTTGGTGCATGACCAAACCATAGGCAATGATCTTCAAAAATGTCTCTATTGTGAAAATGATCAGGAAGGCATATTCTACTTTTTCCTGCATAGAGCAAAAGGACGCAACAAAACAGAGGAAGGGGAGAAAGGGAGATAAAAAGAAAATAAGGGTGTTTAAAACTGTACAACCTTGCGCAACAAATAGGTTGAATAATAAACTGAACCAGGGATAAGGAAGAAGATAAGGAATCATATAGCAAGAGTTTAAATCTGGTCTAAAACATAAATTGCATGACATCCTTAGAAAAGAGAACAAAAATGAAGCTGCTTTGAAAAGCAAAACAAGGGAACTCGGTGGAAAATGCAGATTTAAATACAAACCTCATTTCGTGAAAATATCGGTAGATCTTTTCAAGGTATAACAAAAACTCTAATCTGCAATTTATTAATTTGTTGGATTAAAAAGACACATGTATTAAGGAACGCTTTATTGACAACGTTTCAGAGGTTGGTTCCAGCATTAAAAAAAATAGCAAACAGAGAAAGGCTTGAAAACAGTTTTCCTCGTTCCTCTTCCTTTTGATTATGTTATTTGATCATTTAGGGACAGAGGATAAAAATTCCTCTTGAAAAATGGTGAGTGCAATTATTTTTATGAATGCAATGTTTCAGCTGTGCAGCATCTGATCATCCTCTTAATGATACGCAGTAGATTTTTTCAAGAAGCGAGAACTTTGGACGGGTAGGACAGTAATGGACACACTCTCTGCATCTGTGAAACAACATTTCTAAATGTGCAGAAGGGGATCTGGTTTGCTTTGATACCTGCGGACCTGGTAGCATATGTCTCTCCAAAATTCAAGCATTCACTGCTGCATCAATGGTACCGATTTTGGAATAAAATCACTCCAGTGACGATGAACGTGGTTGTGTTTTCTTATAGTTATACTTGTTTTCACAAATATTGAAAAAAAGAAAGGAACAAAAAACGTAAGGAATATCTTTAACCTTTAACACACAGTCCCCCGTTAAGTTAGAAAATTATTATTTTTTTTTTACCTTTTCTCATGAGACATTTGTAAATGAAAATTAGGAATAAAAAAGAGAAATGTATCCAAAAACATAATTATTCCAACTTTATAGGTGACCGTTTACTTTAAGGTTCTTATTCAGCTGAGGTTGAATGAAAATCATTAAATTCTTGCATGTATTGGGATGTGGAAAAAGACAGTCTATTTACAACTGTCATTATATCACAATAAGAAATAACAAAAAAAGGGCCTAGTAAACACAGAAATATAATGGCTATAGTGCAATTACCTTATCTTTATTTGCTGCTGATTTCTGGGAAAAATGACAACCACAAAGCAACACAGATTTCGCCTATCTATATTTCAAGATTTTTACAAAACAGTCTTAAAGGTGGGACTCTGAGCTCATTGGTAGTGACGAATTGCGTTACTTCATATTTGTTGTTTGCAGTCTGTAGCTGTTTGCACGGTGTCACAGGCTCCGATTCTTCGAATCTTTTAAATCTAAACTTAGCTTGTTTTCTAGTAAACATCTTTTTTAAAACTGAGCACTCGTGCATTTTTCCTTCTGTAACTTTCATCGTCACCGGTATATTTCAGGTCTACTAGCCTCTCAGCATGGCCTCCTCCTCTCCCAGCGTTTCTCCCTCTTACTGCTGGTGTGGAAAATGTTCACTAATTCCTCTGCCTCCTTTAGTGAAAACGGTAAATGTGAGCAGCTCGTCTTCAACACAGCTTCATCCTGGATCTGCTGCTGTAGACCTTCGCTGCAGGAGGACACCAACATGATCCACTGACTGGTGCCCCTCACCTCCTCTGTTTCTCCTTCCCTTCTTCGACTCAATCCTCAGTTATTATTTAGAAGTATCTCATAAGTATAATTGTGCTCCATTGTTTTGTAGTTTGTTGTGCTGGTCTGTCTCCTCTTTGTCTCTTCCGTACATGTTTACAAGCCAGAGCCTCGGAAAATGCTCGCTATATATAGTCGTCTCTTTAGTCCACCAACTAACCTGGTATCAGTCATATAAACATGGAAGTCGGATAGTTCTACTTATGCATCTTGCCTTTTGTACCTTTGACGGTGTGTCTGTGTCTCTCCTCTCTCTGTTATTCATTCTCTCTTTCTGATCTTCTTTTTCCTGCTCTACCCGGCTGACCTTCAGCAGGAGGGTCCCCCCTTATGATCCAGGTCCTGATCCAGGTTTCTTCCCTCTTAAAGGGGAGTTTTTCCTGCCACTGTTTGGCTTAAGGTTTTTCTCTCACTAGGGGAGTTTTTACCTGCCGTTGTTTATGTAATAATTACATGGGGGTCATGTTCTGGGTCTCTGGAAACTTATATTGTAATAGATAATATAAATAAAATTGAATTGAATTGAAAACGGCTCCTCAATGGTTTGGTAAAAGACATTGAAAAAAAATAAAAAACAATAAATTCAGCAAAATTGTGAAAACACAATTAGAAAGTACAATCCCCTTTCTTTATAACTACTTCTGAAGCCACATCAACGAAGCCCATGAAAGTGGACTTCCACAGATTAGTTAGAAAAAAGCCTCAAAGAACGATCTCTCACTAACCTTTAATTTGAGTACTAACACACATCTACTGCGTAATTTCACTTTCTCCCCTCCCCCTGCTGTCTCTTTTTCACAAACATGTTTCCCATC
The DNA here is from genome assembly GCA_014839995.1 of Xenentodon cancila. NCBI lineage: Eukaryota > Metazoa > Chordata > Actinopteri > Beloniformes > Belonidae > Xenentodon > Xenentodon cancila. The sequence goes on along the minus strand of CM026204.1, from coordinate 23,572,317 downwards.
TCAATGATTTTTATTTCTTTCTGTATTCCCTCTTCTTATCTCTCCCACGTACTAATTGTTTGTTTTATTCTCTGTCTTTTCACTTTCAACAAGTAGCAGTTTAGTGAGTCGGCAGGTTTTAATGGCCATTGAGTTAAGGCCCTTGAATTGTTGATTTGAAAGGACACACACACACACACACACACACACACACACGTACACACACACACACACACACACACACACACACACAAGCACACACACATTCAAAGTGCATTTGAGCAGTGGGCACAAAGAAACCCAGTAACTAAAGAACACTGACGACATCAGTGGCAAACGCATTCAGACTTCACACCCACACTTATGAACAGAGAGACTGCAGTGGCACAAAAACAAAAAAAATTAAAGCACATTTCTGAACGGTAGCATGCCAACCAGACAAACAGTTTCTCAGAGCCGCTCTACGTACTCCTGGCACTGTCGACTAAAAGACGGCCGCACCTATTTGTATCACAGACATTCTCTCTGCCACAAGTGTGAATTTCAAGTTTTATCGAGTTACTTACTTCCGTTGGACTTTTGTCCATCATCGTGCAAAATGATGAATGTGGAAAGTTTGTCCAGAAGGTTTCCCTGCTATTCATTTTAAATCCAAAGCCAAGAGTTTTTTTAATATCACTATTTCTAACTACGAACTATTTTGCCTACCAGTTGTGGCGCTAGACTAGTGGAAGAACTGGACAAACCCCTGGGACCTCATGTCAGACACAGTTGGTTTTGCATTTTTTTGCATTTTGCAATTAAATTGCTTTACTTTTATTCTCATCAAAAATCTATCATTTCGAGTCCTGCGATCACAATGACCTACGAAACGACTTCTAGCAGGGCTGAAATCAGGATTAGCAGAGCCTGCTGCTGTCCCAACCTGATCGGTTCCCGGTTGGAGCAGATTTCAAGTGGAAGGGTCCTGAATCCATCCACTGTTTCTAGATCCTTCAGCAGTTCCCCAGCTCCTCTGGTGGGGAACTGCTGACGAACATTTGCAACAGAATCTCGGTGCAAAAGCAGAAATGGACGCTGCTTTGAGCCAACGCTCAGTTAGCTGCAAAGTGGCTGCAAATCAGAAGTCCACGGCCCAAATTAAACGTAAATTTATTGACAGGGTGTAAATCCCTTGTCGCCTTCAGTGAGGTAAGAGACAAGCTTCAACTACTGTGAAATAAAAAACATTTTCTCTTCTGTAGATTAGAAAAATTACAATAAAGTAAAAATGAAAGGCAACCAAACTAGGCGGTAAGACGATTAGACCACAAATGGTAGTATTTAATGCTGTATGTCTATCACCTTCACCCCTTTGAGTTTGTTTTTTTTCTCTGTTGGTAGGCGGAGCATCTACTGAAGCTGCTGACCCTCAGTGCTACCATTTCGAGTTGTTTCTCAGAAATAAGAGCCTCCATCACCTGGCTGCATCTATTTTATCTAGTTCTATCCTGCTGTTGTTTACATAAGCCTGAAATTGAATATATGTGCATGTCTGTCCCTGAATTAGTAATTACTGGGGAAATAAATATGTTAATACAGTCACACTCTGTTGATTCACCTGCTCTTTGGAGACAGAAGGAGACACTCTACAATGTTAATCATTAAAGTTTTGCGCCAAATGGGATTGTAAGAGACTGGCAACCTGTCCGGGTTGTAGCCAGCCTCCTGCCTGCTGACAGCTGAGACATAAGCTACAACCTCCACTAAAGTGAGTACAGGACATGATTTAGTGACTTGGTTTGAACCAGGAAATTAAAAACTACAGTTGCGGTTAACCTTTAGGAAATCAGAGTGAATCATTGTGTTATTGTTTGAAGTGACACAAACTTGACTGTGTTTGTGTGCAGTAAAGGTGTTAATCTGGTGAAACAGGTCTGTGTGTTAAAGAACGTGATTAAAGAAGACGACCTGTAACCTCACTAAGAAAAACCCCAAACCAACGCAGTGCTGCATCCGCACATTCAAACAACAACACACATGCACACATGGAAGAGTAAGTGACTTAAGAAGAACCTAAAAAAATATTTTTGTGTTGAATCATTAAAAGCCAACCCTTTAACAAAATACATTTTTTTATTGTAATCATCATCTTAACTGTGGTATTTTACCCTGCAGGGACAGTGTGTTAGATTTTATGTCTCATTTAATTGTTTTTGACGTCATATTGAACATCACGTTTTTGTGTGTGTTTAAAATATCAGCTTCAGTTTCATTTGAGGGAATATCTGATAACCTTTAGGAAGCGTTGTCTAAATCTCGCAGTCTACCGTCTCTAAAATCAACAAAACCCAGACAACTTTGGGTTCCCCTCTCACTTGACGCGCTTCACACAAGTATGTCACACATCAACAACGAAAATAGCTCACAGACTCCAGTGGGCGTCATGGTAGTGGTGACTAAGGTTGTATTTACATGTGCCATACAATTAGACATGACCAGTAGATGAGTAAGTAGCAAAAAAGCCAACAGAGTCTAATATTTTTACATCAGTGTCAGGTCATATTCATATGTGGGAATAAATCAGATATGAACTGCATACTTTAACATGTCTGCTATTTAAACCAGACATGTTAAAGTAGCCTAACAAAGCTGGTTTACACCTACATTTATTATAGATTTAAAGGATTATTTTGGGTTACTGAGGCAAGATTTATAAAAATCTAAGTAACAAGCAGGTTACCAAATTCCAAATGGTTTGGGTCAACTAAATCCTTGGGATTTTTCCTCCTTGAACTACGGCAGGATGGACGCATGATCCACTGAAAACACAATAGAAAAACAAAATTCCCAAAACATTTGATCATTCAGACAAAATGATGCAAGAAAGAATATGTGCATTCATGCGGTGTTGTTTGCAAAAGTTAAACTGTCTCTCAGCTGCTTCTCTTAAAAACTGAAAGAACTAGTTAATTGGTTTTAACGTGTCCCAACAGGATGAAAACATTTAAACATCTGAGTTGGCTAAACCTGAACTATTTCACTTTGGCTCTTTTTTTATGATAAAAAAAGTACTTCCTTTGGTTTGCATGTTAATAAAATCCAAAGTATTAAATGAATTAGCTACTGTGTAAACAAGTCTTTGAATGTGAAGATGAGACAGCTTTAATCCTGTTAATTCTGTCTTATTCAACAACTCCACTGCCTTAATCCTCTGAGGAACTCATTTTATATTTAATCCCAAAGTTTAGGAACCTGTAGTGAAATAAAGGGACATTTTGTGCTCATGTAACCTTCTATCTACTCCTCCCCACTGGGTACAAGATTGGATTTAATATGTGTAGGCAGAAAAGTAATAATTTTGGGCCTCAGCCCTGTTACATATGATAGATTTAATGCACAACATGACGTTACATAACAAATATTAAATCCCTTATTCGTCCCAACAACCCAGAGGATTCCTGGATAGTAGAGTGTGAGAGAAACACATGGCCTGGACCTGAAACTGCTCAATTGTATTAAAAATGGGGAGGAGAATTAATAAACGTATATTATGCTGAGGAGAATGCTGGTTTTGCTGGTTTGATTATATTTTTTTTGTTTGAATTTAATGCAAAGTACTTCCTAAAGCAAAGAGCCCCTCTGCTCTTGTTTCCTGTGTCCGAGCTCGGCGAAGATGCTCCCTCTGTGCTTGTAGTAGGAATGTTGTTGCCATGGAATCAGGCTTGTCTCGTGTGTGGGCAGAGAATGAGACTTAAAGTAGTCAAGTCAGGGAAACTCAAGACCCAAGCTGCCTCTGGTGCAGCACTCTGGTTCAGTATGAATACAAAATCCCCTGGAAGCAACTCCTTAAACACAAACATTTCTAAAGTAATAACAAATCAATAAGTGAGGTACTTTGCGCATATAAATGTTGCAATGAGTTGGTACTTGTTATCAGCATCCATCCAAACTGAAATAAAGTCATCTCAAAATCAGTCTCTTCAGTATAAAACAACAAGGTTGTAAGTGTTAAATCCAGTCTACACCTCGGGTGGGGGAGGGGTGGCTCATTCAGACAGAAGGAGGCCCGAACCCTGAAAGTGGAGCAGTTTAATTAATTTAAGGAGGAGCGACGCATCCTTAAGCTCCAAAATCTTCAACGTTGGAAGCAGGACAAAACATTTGGGTTGTTTGAGCTGAAGCCAAAGGAGCTGACAGTCTCTGTGTAAAGGATGAACAAAATGTCCCGGATAGCGTTTACAGATTCACGGACACTGTTACACCATGTTTTCAGTCAGCCGTCTGCACAGCTTGGGTTAGAAAGGTAGACACATTTGCAGTTTACCCAGTCTGCTCCATGAGGTTATTCACTGTAAAAGATAAACGATCTCAAGACTCCAACTGAGCTGTGCAACAAGCTGAACTAGAATTTTATCTTTACTTCACTTTCTTTTTTTTTTTCATTTTAATCTTGGTCCTTTGATATCTTGAATGTCTTATCAAACTGTTTTTAAATAATGAAAATGAAAAGTGACCATTAAGGTGCTAAAACGGAGCACAAACATGCATTTGTTAAGAATATTACAGAATTTCTCTGAAATCTACTGGTGTGTGTGTGTGTGTGTGTGTGTGTGTGTGTGTGTGTGTGTGTGTGTGTGTGTGTGTGTGTGTGTGTGTGTGTGTGTGTGTGTGTGTGTGTGTGTGTAACCGTACGATGACTCAACTCAACACAGCGCTGCATCAGTCATTTTGCCTCACAGATTAACCCCATTTGATTAAATCAAGTTGTGATTTTATCTTGAATTGAAAACTGCCGCTCTCCATTTAAACAAGACTGCATCTGTAAGCTTTCACTCTCAATTTTTCATTTATAGTCATGTTTAACATTTAGAGTCATTTATAACATTTGGATGAAATTGTTAATATAATCTTTAGGATATATATTTTGAAATTAACAACACCATTGCAGACATATGAGTCAGAAAAAAACTCCTTGTACACCCTATAGAGTAGTCAGTTAATGTATTTGCATACACACACAATTTTATTACACTCACCACTTTATTACATATGCCAGGTGTGCCTAATAAAGAGGCCGGTGAGTGTATATGCAACTTTATGTAACGAGGTGACTGGATTAGCCTTTGCAGCATAATATTTTAATCGTCCCTGGATTATGGAAATAAACCTTGATTCATTGTCGTTTCTATTTCTCAGAAGAAGATAGATGGGTGTTCCCAGTTAGTTCTTAGTTTAGGCAAAAAAAAAGTTGTTATTGTTACATAACATACATATGATAGATAATATCTTATATTTCTTTTTAAAATGTTGTTAAACGTTTTTAGTTAAAAATTAGAATTAGAAGTTCATTATTATTACAAATCTAGTGTCACCGGAGGTCAGCTGGAGCGTTTCTCAGCTATCTTTGAGAAAAAAGGCGGGGGTACACCCTGGACAGATTACCAGTCCATCGGATACAAATTGATCTAATCAATCCCCATTCATTAATCATAGACAGACATGTGACAAATATAACTTAACCTATCTGCCTAGAAGCAAACCCTACAGGTGGAAACTAAGGAGGATGTGGGATTTTAAATGTGGCAGCGAGCTTCGGGAGTGGAGAACGGGCTGTGAGAGACCACAGACTGTATATGAACTGGACAAACCCTGTGAAGAGACTTTCTGAGTGCTTATGAAGCCTTTTTCTCCCATGTACTTGGCAAAGCCACAATGCAATGAACAAATGCACCTTCTGCCTGCAGGTTGGACAAGCCCACCCGCACAGGCAGGTAAAGGTAAAGGCAAACAAGTAACAAGCCGAGTGGCTGCGGATCCCACTGGACCTCTGCTGCTTGTCGTTTCAGCTCTGACAGCACCTGTGTTGGATGTTGTTGCCTTAAACTAACCAGGTTCTAAAATGATCTGAGACAAAAGTGTTTCAACCAGCCGACCCAGCTGCTGCAGTAGTGTCCAGTGGTTAGATCTGGTGAGCAACCTTCAACCAGTGTAGATGCAGCTGCTTCAGGTTGCTTTGCTTTCCATCTGTGTTGTTTTTTTTTTTAAAAAAAACTAATTTAGGACAAAAGAAATCCTCCCGTCATTGATGCAAAATCCAAATACAGAGATCAAAACCTTGTTTATTTTTTATTATTATAATTATTTTAACCAGGCTGTAAATATGTTTATTTCTGCTGCAAAGCTGGACATTTTAATATGAGATTCAGTGATAATTAACTCACGTTTGGTGCCAGCCCCTAGTGGTTGGTCGAGGAACTACATCCCTTTGTTTGTTTGTTTTTTACTTTCCTATTGAACTCAATCTGGAAAAATAGACATTTTGCCTCGTAAATAAACCTGTGAAGGAGCTGAATTGAAAAAACTGATCGAGATGACTGACTGAAGTAACCCCCAACAGTTTACCTCGTTTATTAACTTTCAAAGAACAATCAATGTTGTTCCCAGAATTATCGTGGCATGTTGGAGGTGATAAATCAGGGATATATGAAACTCCTGATAATGAGTCTGCTGCTCATGATAGAACACACACAAAAAAAGTTAATATAACTGCAAAGATTCACACAGCATAATGTGACATTTGCGGAGTACTGCCAAGTCACCACTCCTGGTATGAAATCACAATGATTTTTACCACTTTACAGCTTAATTATACTCTAGATAGACTGATTACAGAAACGATGCAATGCAACGTTCTGATTCGCTGCAGCGGCTCATCTTCCACTTGGACAGTTGGTCCAAGTTGGCTCCTCAGATGTACCTGCAAGTGATGCCTCATTGGTCCTGAATTCCTTCTGCAGCAGAACGACAGCCCTTAAAGACCCATCTTAAGTGACAAGAGGAAAACAGAGCTGCCTAACAGACGGGATTGCCCACACAGTGCCCTGATCTCAACATTATAAAAACAATCTTGCTCGACATGATGAGACACAAGCAGCCTAGTCACCAGGAACATATGCTACATGTTTTATGTTTGTAGAACCAAAATTATGTTTCATACACTGTACATTCCTCAGCTAGAGGAAGACAGTACTTTTGATGCCTGAAAGTTTTGCAAAATTCTTTATAACCATTTACTGTAACTGTTTGAATGTGTGTTTTTGTTTACAATTGATCCAGAAAAAGAGCTGGCCCAGCACCATCACCATGCCTGACCTTACTCGGCTACCTCAGATCAGCTGAGAGCATTACAATACACACACGCACACGCACACGCACACACACACACACGCACACACACACACACACACACACACACACACACACACACACACACACACACACGCCAGTGAGCTGTTGCAGCCTGAGTCGATGCCACCTCTCCCGGTGATGATAACATGACTTGACACAACACTCGATGCTGCGTGGGTCCGGCCAGTCGGCGTATCTGGTTTGTGTGTGCTCAGTCTAACCCTCATCATCCCTCACCCCACCCAACAGGTACTCTAACATCCCATAATGCTCTGTCTGTGACCGAGGGCTGTGATGATGTCAGGCTGGGTCACATGATGCAAACTGGAAATTTTTAGAACTCAATCAAACGAAAAGCCTCTACTGAAAACCTGAAAAATGGATCAAACAGAAATGAAAATAATAATACGTGATATGGACATATTACATCTAAATTGACTGATACGGGCCAGAGACCGAACATGTTCTGGCTCTCCCTAGGATTTCAATGCCAGGAAGGCTTTGATATCTCAGCTTCTTTGAAAAACAGCCCCTTAACTCGTCTCTTAAACACAGCAGCGACTACGCTGACCAGCTTTACGAATGTATGCATGGAAATATCTCTGGACGTCTGCGTAAGCTCTTATCGAGGATCAAAACCAAAACTGTTTCAGTGTGACTGTGTCACTGACTGTGTGTGTGTGTGTGAGGCCATGTGGATGAAGGTGAATCAGCCATGCAGCCAGAACCAGGCTAATCAGCTCCTATTAGTATGTGTTCCCTTTGGTCTTAATAAGATTAATGAGGGCCGGTGTGGCTGGGCTGCTCATTGTTTCAGAACACACAAACAAAACACTCACCAGTCTACAACTAAACAAATGATTGTTTGTTTTTTTGTGCACTACTCTTTTGAACTTATTATACATACATTTATTTGAGAGAAAAACCTCTTCATGCGTTCGTCTCAAGCTGACTAATCAAGGGTTTTATTGCCGCATAAACATGATCGTGAGCAGGTGAGTGTGGTGAAATGAAAACCCAAGAAAAAGCTACTAATTCAATTTGTGTGTCATGATACACAAAGCTCAACTTAATTCGTGTTTAATTTAAGGCTAATTTAAATTTCCCACCTTCTTTTGTGGAAAATAACGCAATAACACTTATTGTGTTAGAAGGTAACACAATAAGTTTACACAAAGTGTAAAGCAAATATATTTTATAGATAACAATATGGTGTTATTCACGTTAATGCAGTTCTTACCATTTTTTTAATGTCAATAAATATTTATAACGTCCATTCTCACTTGAATCAAGCTATTTCTATAAATGTGGCACCAGTTAACTAACTTTGCAAACATTATTCATAAAAGATTAAGTATTTTTGTTAATTCATAGCTTAAAAAATAAAAATATCCTGCATGTCATTTTATTTATTACGTAATTAATTTTTTTTTAATGTAATCTTTTTAACTAAATGTTTAAGGGGGAATTAAGTATAGTAGTACAATAGTGGTAACTGTTGAGTAAAAATAATAGTTCTGATGCTGGAACCACAAGTCGAATTGATTCCTTCAAGGTGTTGGACTCCACAAAGCCTGCTCCAAGATCCTCACCTGACACCAGCAGGTCTATTAATCTATTGATCATAGTTTTTCAAAACTGTGTCACTGTCTAGTCCAATACATTTCTGTGACTCTCACAGCTTTCCACAGCTGCTGGCATCAATTTTTATTTTATTTATTTTTTTACCACAATGACTTTTACATGCAAAGACACAAAAAATGATTTCCGTTGTACTTGTGTCCTTAAAATGAAGGTTTGATGTTATGTGGTGGGTTTGTGTCGAATGTGGCCATCGACTGGTCAGTGCTAGATATGAATCAATCAGTGATATCAAATCTTTGATTCCAAATCCAGGCTAAAATTCACATCTTCCCCTCCATGTCTGTCCTTATTTGTCCTTGGATACACAAGGACATGAGAAAGGACAAACTGAGATGTGATTCATATCTCCCACCTCTCTCCTTCGTTATGTTTGTATCCTTTATGTCTTTTCTTATTCTTCTGTCTGCCTTTCTCTCACTATCTTCCACTTTTTTTTCTTTTCTTATCTCCCACCGATTTATATCTCCAGGAATAGGTCTGTCCTCTGATATCATGTTGGATGTTGAGGACATAAGATATGAACACAGAGAGTTTTCTCGGCTTCCTAATTACCGAGCCATAGGTCGAACCTGACAGTCCTTTATATTACATAACTGACTGAAAATGACTGCATGTCATATCGTATAGTATAGCTTGGTAATCAGGGGTATATATTTTTAAATGTATTTTATCCTAGCTACCCGTACTGAGCCAAACTTAATCGTCTATGACTGAAATTAATGTTCAGAACTAAAATTTCAAACTACTTGTCATAGACGTAACAGTTATTAGAATCAGTGTGGTCATGTTTAGACATAAAAACAAGCTCTTTGGACAAAAACTCTACAGCTATCTTTATATTTGTGTAACCATGACAGACACCTTCAGGTGAAATAGATCGCTTTAAAAGTCATACTAAGGGTAAAGGGCAAAAAGCCTCTATTACTGTCTATCTGCATAAAAACCAATGTCACTTTATAGCAATTTCACATCTTGGAAGCAGACTGGGCCTGAGGACATTATCCTACCAAAATCAGATGCCCAACGTACTACCTTATAACAAAAGAGCAGAAATTCATCAGCGGAAAGCAGACCTGAAAAAATACCAAGCCAACAGCTCATCAAAGATCAGATTAACACTGACACTAGCCGTGCAGCTGTCACTTAGAGTCATCACTGATGCTGCAATGGTAAATGAAAATGAGAAAAATGACTTGTATGTTGTTCAACCCAACATCAAAACACCTCCTAAGAAAAAAAAAAACAAACAAAAAAGAAACGCCCTTGTCTTAGCAGCGTCCACTATAGCTATATTAACAGTTTGAGTATGGGGGAAAGATGTGTGCTGCAAGTTCATCAAGAAAATGTGTGATTTTATACTTTGCTATCCTCCCAAGGTGGAGTCACTGCCTTGCACCAGACAACCGCCACCGTGTAAACATGGAGTTTACATCCATGTCTGTCCACACCAAGGGGAAGCATCTGGTTTTCAGAGCTAATGGCATTGTGGAAGGAAAGCTGCAGTTCATCAAATAACCACTAGAAGCCATCTCTACACAATCAATGCGAAACTTTACAGCTGTAATGTTTACATTAAAGCCTGATGCAAAAACAAACAAACAGAAAAGCTGTTAATTGCACTAAAAGTCCTTCACAACTGTTACTGAGTTGGCCTCAATGGGTCTGGGTTAAAGGCTGCAGAACAAGGATTACCTACCCTCATTCACGGCCCAAGGCAGCTAGTGAGGGCTGGCTGATGGACGTCTGGCCCCACGGCCTCTAGCTCATTCATCTGGTCACGCAAGCTTCGCCTCAGACCATTCCACGACCCTTCCAGGTTGAGAAGAAAATGGTCTTTGGAATGATTTTAAACGCCTAATTGTCAGTTCACTTTTTAAGTCTGTGTGGAAGCCTCACTGAGATGTAATAAAAGTTCACTCACCGGATCACTTTCACAAGAACAGTAAAGTTGTGGGTTCCAACATCTAATTAGTTTCATGTTCAAAGTGTAACTCATTCATCTTTCTTTCCAATTAAAATTTTCCCTCTGGACAGTCCAAAAGAACCAGTATAATGAGACTAGAAGAGAAAAGAAAAGATCTCCTACCCATCCTGTAAAACATATGCCTGCAGCCATGACTGCTGCCAGAGGGACGGCAAAATCTGACCGTTAATTAGAAATATTTTAAAAGGCATTGAGGGAAATTAAAATTAAAACATGTAAACTGTCCATGAATCCACATTCAAAACAGATTTGACTCAGGTGATTCTGTCACTTCATCCCCAGCATTCACATGTGGAGCCGATCATTTACATGTAGAGATGCAGCGTTTACTGAACAAAAGTGAAACACTTCACACCGTCTGTTGTAGGTCAGGGGCAGCATCGGTTCAGACCGTGTTTATTGATGGTTCTGCATCTGAGCTGAGGCCTCTGCCATCCTGCCCTCTGTCATGTGCTCTGCTTTTACAATTAAGCCTGTGCAGTTGCAGCTAAGGTCTATTTTTAGTTGTGAATGCTGATAATCCAGATGCCAAAACAGCAAGCATGGCTACCAACTCAGAAAAAACAGCCAGTGCTGGCAATAGCTTTTGGCTGACTATCAAAAGCTATGTACTAATCCGGAGTTGGTATTAGGATGACTGCAGCAGCATCAGAGAGCTGACTTTCAAAAGCCCATGAACCATCACTTATATATGTAATATGGCTTTAACAGTGTCCTAGTGTACATAGACGGTAATACAAATACACACAGCACTCATTACAACTTTATTACTTCTTACTACAGCCTCCTAAAGCAGCATGAACTTGTTCAGCATTTCATTGTGTTTAAACACACAGCCGTCCTCAATCATTGTAGACAGTTGGAGAAACCGGTCTACTCCTCTTATGTTGCTCCTATCTTGAACCCATTTATTTTCTCCATAAATTCAGCCACCTTAAACTACTCATCAACTATAATTTCATCCTTTCATCTGTCTTAATTTTTTTTTTAAACTTCTGTTTATCACCTCATTCTTGCTTATCACAGTCATCTTTCTGTTTTTGCAAACACTGCCTCACCTGCCCTGACCATCCTCCTGCCGTTTAAGCCCTTTTTTGTTTTTTATTTCCTGCTCCTCTTAGCCTGCCTCTCTGCACCTTTCTCACTACTGTTGAGAGCCAATCTCTGTGGACACTCCACAAGTCTCCATGGCCACAGTTGTCACGGCAGCAGGCTGTGATGTATGTAAAACTAGGTGAAGGAGGAACATTATTACGATAAACATGAAGTTATAGCTTAAAAAAAAAACATGCATGTAACACACGGAATAATGCATATAGATTCAAAACCATCACAGCAACATGAAAACACACCTGGTATCTCAGGGGAAAAAAAGGCCCATTATAAAGATACTGGTACCATCTCCTGAGGGAAAAGCACAAATTCATGGATGTAACAGTTTAAAATGTTAATGCTGTTAAATGTTAGTTGTAGCTGCTGAACAAATTAAAGAAAAGACAAAAAAAAAGAAAGAAACTTGTTTATAAAGACTACTGTTGAATTCCCTCTGCACCCAGAATCAAGACAATCTTATTGCAGGTGAATAATTGTAAACGTTCATTCATTTTGCAAAACAGTCCTTGTGTCCGGTGAAACAAAGATGCTGCAGGCTAAAGCTGATTGGTCACTGGAGGAAACTGATATGATAGAGATTTAAGTTCTCACTTATCCCACAATAAACCTGCCTAGCTGTGACAAATAATTCCCTTGTCATATTTGCTGGTCATTCGGCCCGATGCCATTATCGTTATCCCTTATAAAGATTTTTGTTTACATAATATTTTTATTTAATGTTCTAACCAGGGCTGTTACAGCTAATTAAACAGCTCATCCATCATCTAGAAAGTGTGTGACATGAATAGTTAAAACAAAATAAAAAATATTTGTTAATTATTTCATTACTTTATTCAACATTAAAACACTGCCTCTGCACATAATAATTAAATATAGAGAGAAAGGTGCAATAAAAATATGCCCTTTCTCCATGTTACTAAAGCAAATAGCACCTGAATTTGCAAACAGGTTAATGCTGAAGGGTAATCTGCTCCTGACTTCTATGCTTAAAAACATACAAAATTAATGTTGTTTGCTTTCACTACTAATCTTTCATTGAAATTCAACATGAAGAGCTTGTAGTCTGCAGACAGCAAACTGGGTCAAGTCCAGCAGAACACGACGTTTTAGTCACTTCGTCTGGTGTACAAGGCTCAACGCTGCATTTACTGCTCTGTAGATGACGTCTGGAAAAGGAAATGTGCGGCTTTGAAATACAAAGACAACTACATTATGTACCGGTGAGGCTGTGCGTGCGTGTGTGTGTGTGTGTGTGTGTGTGTGTGTGTGTGTGTGTGTGTGTGTGTGTGTGTGTGTGTGTGTGTGTGTGTGTGTGTGTGTGTGTGTGTGTGTGTGCGTGCCACAGAGAGAGTGTGCTTATTTGCTGGTGTCCCATACTTCCTGCAGTGTTTATGGTCCCCTGGCCTTTAGGTGCTAAGCAGAGTCCAGCAGGCCTCCTGACATCTGGGCATCTGTCACCCCACAGTCTTAAAAACTGTAAAGCCCCTGGGCTCCATTTACAACACACAAACACTTATGTAACATGCTATCCTGCTTTCATAATTCTTGTTATGCATGTTTGTGTCAAAGCAAATTATGTACACTTCCTATTATAAGTACTATCAAGCAAAATACAGTATAAACATAATTATGTTATGAACATTAATGGATTAAAAACACGGCCCTTATCTAACCCCAGCTACAAGTTACAGGAAAACAATTTGATGAGCATTTTGCTCCAGCATTTCTGAGTTTGTATTCTTTTGCTTTAAGTCAAAAATCTTTTTTGATTTATTTGCAGCAGTTGTGCAGGGAGTTTATATTTAACACATGGTAATGATGAAGAGGAGTGACAGCTCAGAGAGGGAAGGAAATGACTCACAACAATGTGACTACACTCCAATAAATCTGTATGATCACATCGGTTCTGAGGCCACTTTAACAGCGGCTGCATCAATGCACACACACACACACACACACACACACACACACACACACACACACACACACGTATGCACCTGCGGACACACGACAGCTGGAAGGCCATCTCTGTGAGAACATTCATTGCATAATACTTTAAATCTGGCCTATCATCCTACCTTTACCCTACTTCTTAAAATCCTAGCTTTGGACATGACCCCCAAACCAAAACACAATTTTATTTTTTATTCTAAAATCAAATCAGAACCCTAAGACAGACAGTTGAAGTTGCTCCCGTTCTCAAAATATCACCCAAGTGTTTCTCACAAATGGCAAATTCAGTAGACCAGTGAAAATCTTGTTCTAATTCCTCTGTCACATATTTGTTTTAGGATTTTAGAGACATGTGTTCCAGTGTTGCATGTGAACATCTAATTAATCACGGTACACGCTACACATCTAGAACAGAGCTCTTAACGTCTGGTCCCTGAGGGCCGCTGTCCTGCCTGTTTTAGATGCTTCCAAGATCTAACACACCTGATTCAAATGAATCAGCTGTCACCAAGGTCTACACAAGTCTGTTAATGACCAGCCTACTACTAGGTACTACTAGGTACTTACTAGATGCTCGCACCACCTCGACTGGTTCCCCTCAATGTAGAGGAGAAATGACACTAAGTCCCAAGCACATGACTGTCCTTCTCACCTTATTTCCAAGGGAAGGTCCAGCCATGTATAACATGTTTAATAGCCAATGAGGTTCTCAAAGAACCAAGCGACAAGCCTAAGAGAATTCATGTTCACTTGTTTTTACTTCTAAAAACAGCAGTTTTTTGTCGTGTTTTGTTTTTGTTGTCAAGAGTCACTTCTAATTGTTTTAACACATCCCCATTTATGACAGCGATTTTTCTGTATTGTAGCCTTGTGCTAAACTAATTTGCCCACTTTAACAAACTTGATTTTAAGATACACTGTATAATATTACTATAACAAGTACACTGTCTAATATATATATATATATATATATATATATATATATAATGTGTGTGTGTTAGGTATATATATATGAGACTTGGATGTGGTGGGGTTTCACAAGCGTTACCTAATATGTTTATACAAGATTCACGCGTGAACCTCTTTCCTGCTCATGGTGTTGTAGCAGAGTAAACAACACTTTCTTTCTGCATGTCAGTCCAAATACACTTTAGCTTTCCTCACATGCACACACATATGCACACATCCTGAACCATAAAAGTAGTGCTGACAATTCAAAAGACACACATACACACGAACACAAATCCACAAGCCCGGCACGTGGATGGCAAATGAACTTTAACAAAATGAAGCAACAGGGTAAATGAAGCCTAAAAATTGCAAACTATGCTCATCCTCCTTGACGTCAACCCCTCAGCAGCCTAGTGCAACCTCCATCTCACATACAATAAAAATATCTCAGTCTCCAGTTGATGTACTGAAGAAAATATTCAAACAAATAAAGTATCAAAATAAGTGTCTGCTCACTGCTCTACATATAATACTCTGCTGTAAATTCAACAAAAATAAAAACACACTTGATCTGGAATAAAAACCTTGACCAGACTGACATGAGCTCGATGTGAATCTGTTTATCAGCTCACCTTGCAACAGTTCATATACACAGAAACAGAGTAATACCTAAATCTAAGTTTTAAAAACAGTCTGAAACAGGATCTGTTGATGCTTTGGATGTTTCACTAGCAGAAAACAACACTAAATACATATCAGGAAGCTAAAGTGCTCCTGGGGATGGTTGTGAATATATTTCTTCACACATGCCCTTTTCCTCCTGTTGTTGTAGAAGAATAATGTAAACTAAGTGGATTTTTGTTGAGTTTTCTGATCATGAGTTTTTCAAAGAATACTATTTAGATCAAACTCGTCACCTTTTGGAAGCATGAACCATCTGCATACATTTAGTTCTAGTATAAACAAATGCACACTTGTCTGTGCTTGGCTGTTATTGAGACGGTTTGGCCTAAATGTGCACACTTACATAGGAACAACTACGTCCCCTTTCACACCCGCCTACACTCACACATAATATAGATTTACAACATAATGGAAACAATGCACTTGTGTCAAAGCTGAATGAACACAATAGACATATTGCTGTAGTTTTGAGATGTGTATTAATGGTAGATTTTTTTTGTTAATGCTTGCATCAAAATAAAAAAACACATTTTCTCTCTCTGACTCTCTTCTTTTCAGACCTTTCCAATGATGGTTGCTACTCTGTTCTTTATAGATTATGGCTGAAATGATCAGCATGAGGGCGGCACGGTGGCTTAGTGGTTAGCACTGTTGCCTCACAGCAAGAAGGTTCCCGGTTCAATTCCCGGCCCGGTGGGTCTTTCTGTGTGGAGTTTGCATGTTCTCCCCGTGCTTGCGTGGGTTTCCTCCGGGTACTCCGGCTTCCTCCCACAGTCCAAAAACATGCAGTGTAGGTTAATTGATCTTTCTAAATTCTCCCTAGGTGTGATTGGTTGTTTGTATGTGGCCCTGGATAGACTGGCGACCTGTCCAGGTGTACCCCTGCCTTTCGCCTGATATGCGTCGGGATAGGCTCCGACAGACCCCCGTGACCCGGAAACGGATAAAGCGGGTATAGCTAATGGATGGATGGATGGATGATCAGCATGATCAGTAATAATAACAGTATTATGTTATTGCTGTCCACAACACACTGTAAACGAGTAAAGTACAATTTGCTGGCCCTTATCGACTACTGATCTCTTAATAATAGGAATGAAAGTCAGCAAAAACAAAAAACATTGAAAACATGCATGTCTCTTATAATTAAGACATTATTTGAATGGGGAACCGACATTATTATTATTAGTACATGCATTTGTATAATTTGCAGAGATTCGATCCAGTTTAAATTAATAGATTTTCACTGAATTGAAATGAACTGTTTTTGCATGTGGTTGTAAAAAAAAACAGCATTTTATTTATAGGTGCATTTCAAAGTATGCAAGCTCATCAGAGGAGGATTAAAAAAATAAATGAATAAAACAATGGGACATAAAAAAGCTCTAAAACATACAAATAGAGACAATGAAGCAGCAATTTTTAAGAAACGTATCTGTGGTCTGGACCTGAAAGTCTGAATCATGATGATATTAATCAAATCTGAAATCTACCCTTTTACCATTTGAGGGATGACCTGGAGGTGCAGAACAATTTGCTTTAATACTTTTGCTTAGTGAACATTCAAACGTGTCTTTTATCTTTTTTTTTCATATTATTGCAAAGTGAAAACATTTTTTTTTTTATAAAGATGAAAACATAATTGGTGCACTCTTAACAGAGTAGCTAAAAATTCCTTAACTTAATATCACTTAGATTTTTTACTAGATTTATAAGATGCTGGATCAGTTTCAAGACAAGGGGCCCAGCAGTTTCTGATCAAATGTGGGTGTTTCTAGCGCTATTTACTTTAAATAACACATTTAGTAGAGAAAAAGAAGAATGATGAAAAGAATCACAACTGGACCTGTTCAGCTTTGTTGCTTAGACTTCTGTACTAATAAATTGTTCTTCAATAAACCAGGTGTCATGGCACCAATTAAATTCATGTGCAAAGGTTGGTACCCATCACAATTGTTTGATGAACCGATCATCAGCAGATGTGACAGGGCTCAAACATGTCATGAGACTGTGGACATGATCCCTACAGATGAAACAAGGTTATTTCTAATCCACATTAAAATGACTAAAGAATAAAATATAAAGGATTGCCATTAAAAAAGTCCAGATCTCAGTCCAGCAGAAATGCTGTGGAGGAACCTGAGGAGAGCTTGTGCAGATGAGAAAAGTTATACACTGTTGTTTGTTGGAGGTTTGGCTAAAACTAAAACCACTATGATCTGATGATCTTTATAACGTTTTTACACAAAAGACACAGTATGAAAAGAGAAAAAGCGGGCACAAACGTTTGCACATGACTGTAATCAGTTAGTCATCTATAAAACTCTACAAAACATTTATGGGAATGTTCATGAGTTTGTTCATTAGAGACCAAGGGGAAAAATTGTTAATGCGACAGCAAATTTTAAAATTGCTTCATTTGGTAAATTTCTAAATGTGATTCTATTTTGTAGATTAACTGACAAGTATATTTTTGTTTGTTTTTTAACTGCTTACACAGCACAAGTTTTAAAAAAAAGACACACACCCTTACACGCGCGCGTCACGTGATTGATGCAGCAATGTGCTGCTTAGCGTGACTCTCATTTCCCTTCCTCTCTAAACCTTTAATCCCCAACTGAGGAAAAAAAGACACCCTGACATTCGGTGCTCAGACTTAGACTAAAGCCCGCAAAAATATGAACAAAGCCATCACACATTATTGCATTAAAAGCAAATATGCAGGCTGAGCGCACGAGTTACAACAAAAACTACTATATGTACTGTATGAAGCGACACTAAAAGCACTAAAGGACACATGTAAAACCTACACACATGCACCCAACAAATATGCACAGAGGAAGACTTAAAGTGGACAGATGTTTCAACCTCTGGAGGACGTGTCTGTGCAGTGACATCACACTCATATAGTGCTGTGCTCTTACATTCTTACTGATAATGCAGCACACATGCTGAGTGAGCTTCCTTCTCTGTAGTTTCTTGGCATAACCTGCTCATCTTGTAGAACAAGGAACTTAATTACCTTTTTAAATCCTAGTGAATAAAAAAGGGGCAAGCAAGAAAACTTTAAAGGTGTTTGAAAAATACAAGCATTGATGATCCACACTTTGCAAATGCAATATACATTTTAGTTTGAGCCAGTGCAATTTTTGTGTCATCTTGCACAAGACAAGATAAGATGATTGGGAAAGTGTGTGATCTAGCCTTGTCTGTTAAACGAGTGCATTGAATGCCAGACATGCACAAGGCTTTTCTGTGAAACTAACGAGTGCAGGGCGCTCTGCTCCACCACTCAGGTCCATATATTAGTTTTTAAGTCTTGAAAAAAACCTCAAACCTTGTATTAAGTCATAAATGACAAGAATTACAATGGAGATCAGATTTTCGTATTTTCACCTGGGATGAGTCGTAACTGAGTCGTAAGTGAAAAAAATAAGAGATGCATTCTAAATGTTATCTTCTTTGTTCTTTGAGTCAAAGCTGTGACTAACAGTGAAACACCCCTGCTGCAGTGTCCGTGTATGGATTTAATCAGGAAATTATGTGGCTTGTTACCATGGTTTTAACTTTAAAATCCTACCGTGCATGAGGCAAAAAGATTATTTACCCTTTAATCTCTGACTCAAGCTGCACATGGGAAGACTCACCCACACGCAGTTAAAATGAACTTCAATAATGAGGGTGGACTGCACACACAATCAGCCAGATAACATTCATTCATTCATGAATCTTCTATAACTGCGTTCTTTTCAGGTCACGTGGAACTAGGATTTCATAGCAGTCACCTGCTACTATTTTGAATGCAACAAAATTATAGGTCAGATGTTGCCCAAAGATGCTATTTGACTATTTGACCTATCTTTGGAAGCTCCACCACATTTTGTGAAATTGATGGTGCTACAACTCACACTACTCAATACATCATCAACCCAATGAAATAAAAATCTGAAATTTGGCATCCATATAATAGACCTCAATAGAGGGCAGTGCCTAAACTGTCAAGTTGCATAGTAAGAAATATATGGTGGGATAAAATATCAGTGCATACATAGAAACAGACCTGAACGCTGCGCTGAACAAAACAAACAGCAAAGAAAAATGTTCCAGTCTCAGAATTCTGTGACTTTATTGTCACAATATTACATTTTGGAGATTTGGGGGAGTTCATGATGGGCCATGGTTTCTTGAGGTAGCGCTGGACAGAGTGGGAGTGAGGAAGGAGATGTTTTTGTTGACGTTTTGTTCAGCTATCACCAGATGTGGTTTCACCCAGAAGTCAATTACTCTACCTTTAACACCACATAATGCACCATTCTCTTTTTGAGAGCAAATCTTTGTCTCAGTTTAAAGTTGTTTTGAGAAATTACATAAAACACAGATACACACTTCACTCAGATTTAATCCTACAAACATGACCTTATATATTTTATCTTATATACTGTACCGACAACATTTGATTTACATGTTGCACCACAGCAGGATATTCGAGTTAAAGCATATTGTTTAAGTATCACAGCTGAATAATCCCTAAATGCATTTGAAAACAAAAATGAGTCAGAGATCTATGGACAAAGGAAGAACGTAAAAATGATGTGCAGTGGCATTTATATTAAAACCTAACCCAGGCAATCTCATGCACCCATGTGTAGAGGGTGCGTCAGTGGCTGTCTGGGCGGCTGAATGTATCAGCTTAAAATACTGACAAATCCTATTCTTTTCTAATCAGTAAGTACACTATGATGATGCAGTCAGAGGGGAGCATGTAAATGAGGTTTTTTTCCACAGCATGAAAGGGGGGGAAAAAAAAGAACTCATGGAGAAACAACAACCAAAATATTTGCAACAACAAAACTAATCCAACACTAACTCATGTTGCTGAGCATACTAACCATCAAAGGTTAAGAGGCTACAAACCAAAACAGCAGAGCACCCAGCCTGGAGCCTTTGCCATCCTTCATTGCTGATTCAGTTAATGCACGAAGTGATAACTGTTAGAAAATCAGCACTGGCCCAAATTGGCATCAACAGCTGAGACAGAAAATCAGAAGCTAGAATCAGCAACGAAAGTTGCATTCAGTGCATCTCAGTGGAACACAGTTTTCATTTCAGATCTTTCTTTTCATTTCAGAAATTTGACAGTATAACAGGAGCAAAACAATGAGCACAAGCACATCTACCTATAAAACATCCTCAAATCCATTTAGCAAGCGCTCCAGAACTGTGAGTCCAATATAAGCATTCATGGATGGCCTCTATAGTTGGAAAAAACTCCAACAAAAGTCCATATTTTTTAATTAAGCAAAATGTGGCATTTCTGTAAACCTGTAAAGAATGATGCATGATGTATGACAAAGAGAGAAAGACCTACAACTGGAAGCACAAGGGAAAGGGTTAAGCCTTTAAGTCAAAGACGCTCACACACACAAACACACACACTAAAACACTACTGCTTACTCCACTCTCACACAGCAGATTCATAAAGGACTGTTACAGGATTATAAACTGATCATCAGTGTATGTTAGCTCAGGGAACGTCATAAATCTGCTAAATCACTAATCAGCTTAATAGGATATTAATCATTCTCCACTGTGCACTGTAAGTGGAGGTGAAGGGTCGAGCAGGAAATGGGATGAGTTAAATGAGGACAAAAAGATGAACAGACAGACAGAGGAGGTGGAGAAGGATAGGAAGAGAATGAAGCAATTAAGTTGACACAATGACACTTAAGAGTATGAAAGGATGATGGAATGAGAACATAAGGGAATATGATGAAAGATGAGCAGCTGAGATGAGAAGAGAATACGAGTGATGGGTTTGACAAAAGAAAAATTGCAAAAGGAGTCGGAGAAACTGTGCAGACCGTGCTCAGTTACAAATAGCTATTTATATTCTGCTGTTCTTGGCACGTAATGCATAAGGTACAGGAACATGATCTGGCAGTGATGTATTATCATAATACAATATGTAAGGCTCTTTCATGTTTGTTGGGACACTGCAATTACTCGTCAATACTAGGTCAACAAATATTAGTGCCCAACGGTGGCAGGTACAGACATGTACAAAGTAAGCAGACACTTCTCAGTTCTAAGGTTTTACATATTAAGTGTGTACCAGGACACAGAAAAACAACAACAACAACAACACATCACGTCTCATTGTTAAGTAAAAACCATGCTAAATAGCAGAACAATGTGGAGAAACTCAGTACATCCCATGATTCAATAATTTGTATCACTTTTAGCAGCAATAACTTGAAAACAGCCTTTTCCGTATATCGTTATCAGTTTCTCCCATCTTTGTAGAGAAATATTTGTACCACTCATCATCAGAATATTCCTTCAGTTCATTGAGTCGGGAAAGGACACTTCAGGTGCCACGGCAGCATCTCAGTCAGGCTGAGGCTGGGATTTTCACATCCTGATTATTTTTCAGCTGTTTTATTATAGATTTGCTGATCTGCTTCAGATCATTGGCTATTTGCATGACCCTAATTTAGCCATGCTTTAGCTGTTGGACAGATGGCTGCACATTCACATCTTTTTCTTTTTTAGAGAAAAGAGGTCTTCTCATAGCACCTCTACCAAATTAATCATACTTGTGCAGTATTTTTCTAATTTTACTTTCATGAACTTTAACATGCTGTCTGTAGACTGGAAAAACTCATTTCTGAGACAGTAAAAAAGCCTTGTTTAAGAAAATTTGAAGACTATTTTGTTAGTTTTAAAAATTCTAGTCGAGAAAAAGTTTCTTACCCCTTTGGCAAAGATACTTTTTTGCTTAAAATAAGACAATTTTGAGATTTATGGAAGAGAATGCTTATTTCTAGATGGACTGTTTTTGTGGCACAAAGTCTGAGAAGCAGTCTGTAAGGGTGAACTTGCTGGGGTGTCCACTTCGAAGAAAATTAGCAACTGTTGTGAATTTTCCATTTATGAATAATGACCACAAATTGCTTGTAAGTGGCCTTATAACCTTTTTAAGAGTGATGGACAGCTATAGTTTCTCCTCTAAGGTCCCTGCTGATATAGTTCCACCTTGGCTTTATGTTATTATGTGAATAATTTAGGCCATCATATCCAAAACCTTTAGTGATGATCAATTAAACAAGTCAATTTAATTTGCAGAATATGAGGGCTACTTACCCTCTTGACCTATAAGGGGTTCTTGGTTTCACACAATGTCTCTGCAATTTAAACTTTAAAGTTTTTGTCAGCATGTCACATAACAGTGTGCATTAAAATCCCCTCTCTGTCAGTGGACCGGTCCACTTGTAAGCTTCCATCCAACATCTCTCCGCCAATTCAATCCTCCAATCCTGCAATCCATATATATCCATCCCTCCATCTATCTGTCCATCCATCTCTCTACAACCTCCATTCATTTAGTGACAACTAATCCAGTCCCAGCTTAATCCTTCAAACTGCTCGCTCACACACACACACACACACACACACACACACACACACACACACACACACACACACACACACACACACACACAACTTCTCTACCCTTCTAACACAAAGATAAAATACACACTCAAACATGTGATCACACAGACTCAATACAAACAATGACGTTTCTTACGCGTCAGACTGACCTTGAACACCAGGTTTCTTTTTTAAGGGAGAAGCCAACAGCCGAAATACATTTATCATATTTACATGCTGCTTTTATTAAGAATAATGCTTTGTTCATTTTAAAAATCACCCTAGCACTAATAAAGGTTCTAATTAGGGAATATTTTAACATAGACACTTAATTTTGTTCAGTATCATGAGGCATCTGGTGGAGCCTATCACAACTGTCTTTTTGGCAAAAGGCAGGATAGAAAAGAAAGGCCTCAGGCAAGATTTGAACCATTACCTTCTAGCCACGGGGCAACAGCGATAATCACCAAGCCACCATGCTGGCCAAAGATGAAAACAGAACGCTATGGATGAGCCGAGTGCACCTTTCTCTGCAGAATCATTCATGTCTCTCCTGTTCAGCTTTGCTCAACAATGCGAATCAGTGCAAACGCACCGGCATCCTTATCCTGTTCATGAGTGACATCTTTTTAACACCCCATGAGTTAAGGGCAAATTTACAAATCATCCCATTTCAAACTATTTATCCAGACGACATAACAAGTGCTTAAAAACATCTTTTGTGGTCCTGTTTACTTAGAGCACCTTTTACAAAAATGTGTGGCTTCCTTTACTAAAGTTTGGTTGGCCTCCTTCTTCTATTTAAACTTAAATAAAGTTTAAATATTGATGAAAGAAGACCAAAACTGCTTATATTGCCAGACAATAATGACATGTGACAGAACACAGATACAGTTTAAGAAAAAGAAAAGAAAAAGCCTTTTTCTTACTCTCTCATTTTGTACATTGTGTAGTGAATGGTACGCGTAGACTTGGAGAGTGTGAATAATCCCCATCTGTTGATGAAACGGGCTCCGTTCCTCTGTATCCGTCTCCCACTGGTTCACTCAGACACACACGCTCCCAAAAAACACACACACACACGATTCCCTATGAGGCCGAGGAGGTCCATTGCCAAGCCTCAGAGAAAACAGCAAATGTTTGCAGTGCAGAAGAAAGTCCTCTGAGGACATTGCCACGCTCGTAAGATTAAGCCTTTATCGAAAAATCATACTGCTCATTTGACAACGCAGTCTAAGGTTCAGATTGTTCACATATATTTCCAAAGTTGATGCTTTGCCTGTAAAAATTCCTGATTTCTGCGCAACTGAGACACACAAAACTGTAATACATTTTTAAGTTAGACCCGCTTCTCTTCTGTTAACACACCAAAAATGAAAAAAAGAGACAAGCCATCAAACATAAGCACATTTTAGTCTTTCTTGGGCAACCAAAAAGCCTGAGGTCAATCACATCAGAGTAAATTTGACAGTGAGTCCCTGACAAGCCTGACTGTCTGATGTGTCAAATGGATTGAATGTGACATTGAGTGTTTAGGGAAAGGTGGAAGTCTGGAGAGGTACAATATATAGCTTCACAGTGGACTTTTTAGCATGTTCGATCCTTCCTACACTGACTGTTGTGAACAGAATTGGATCTCATTGTTTCTTCTTAGTTTTCATTTTCATGAGATTAAAAACTAAATAAAAAAAAAATAAATAAATAAATAAAAAATACTGGCAACCCAGCATGCCTGTCCGTAAAACGACATTAAATTCAGAGGGATGCTTGATCTCTATAGGTTATGGAAAATCAAATGCTCTCCCTGGACAGAAATCCATCGTAGCAGAGGGGACGTCAATCTGAAGCTGGAACACTGTAATGACTTTACAGCTCGGTATGATGTTGGGCAGCTGTCAAACTGCATTCTTGGTTAAAAAAAAAAAAACAAAAATAAATATGTGCATGTGTGTGCCAAAAACTGGCAACAAAAGGCAAATAACGTGACATGAAATTCAATCTCACACTAAGATGCTAGATATAATTTTATACACTAATTATATGACATTATACATCAATATACAAATGAATTGATGCAAAAGAAACATGTGGTTTCATGTCATTACAACCTATTTATCTCCACACAGTGATCAGAAGGGGTGAGATAACTTGTCAGGATGCTTCATGAATGTGAACAGGTGTTAAGTTTTCTAATGCGAGATAAAGCGTCAGTTCTGAGATATTTTCTCAATTTGTTGGGGGTTTTTTTGTACAAGAAACCAACAGCTGTCAGAGATTGTTACCATCTCATATTTGGCACATACATGTGGTCCCTTTCTGTGGCCTCCAGGGGTGAAATTATCATTCTTTATAAGCAACGATAAAAGCAATGAACGTTACATTTCATCAGGATTTAGAGCCTTGTATCACATAAGACATTTTTAAAAATGTAAGGCAGGAAACGCACAAGCATAAACAACAACGAGGCCTAGCTCTAATCAGATGCTGCAGTCGCAGGGACCGTGTTTAGGTAACACATCTCCTTGTTACAGTCATTACTAAGACACTAATCCCACAGAGCCGCTGTTAATGTTGACGCTGTCATGGGTCCCTTTCCCAATGTAACTGACAATCAAAACATAGTAAAAGCCAAACTGTGTAAGTGCAGGTCAATGTTTTATTTAAGGATGAATAAATGTTTATATGCTAAGTCTCACTGTTGTCCTTTTTGCAGTTCGACCGTCTCCTGTCTCCTGTCTGCAACTGCATCTCTGTCTTTTCCCGCCTGTGAACTACTGTCACATACAGAGGGATATCCCGCTGCGCTTGTGTGCATATACGTTTGCAGGCGCATGCCAGTATTTGTGTGTGTGTCAACAGAACAATGAAACCCGACACATCTATCCAAATACTGCCGGGAAAAGCCCTCTGACAAAAAGTCGCACGTCCCGCCAATCACTCTTATACAAAAGCGGAACGTCTTTGTGTTGATTCCAGCTGATGACACATACTGGCACAAACAAGAAGCAACACGGTGTCTACGTTTAATGGAAAGAACAAACGTAAACTTCTTATGACGTTTACTGTACATTCAGAACGACCAGAACCACATATGATGCAAACAGTAACATAAAATTAAAAGGGGGAAAATGAAGCACTTGACTTACACCAGCATGTTTTGTTCATTTACAGAAAAGGATTTATATGATTAACAATGCAGTTGTAAAAGACTTTGAGTTATCAGGGAAGAAGCAGTTCAGATAAAATCCCAAGCAGCTTTTTATGTCTTGAAAATTACTTTCTGAGCAAAAGAACATATATTTCCAGTTAATCGTGTTGCGTAAAAAGCAATAACACCAAAAGTGCCCAAAGAAAAGAGAAAAGACTTGTTTACGTTTCATACTTATGAGCCAACTTTGAAAATTTCACACATGTGAAAAACACAGAGGTGGAACGGCGCAACCTTTTGCCGTAACAGAGGTGAGACAAGTGAAAAGTGTTGCAGAGCAAATCGATAACTGTAAACTGTGCAACAACCTGGGGGATGCTGAGAGATGACCTGAAACACCTCAACAAAAGGATTTATAAAGACGTTGGCCACAAACGTTACACAGCACGAGCAACAAGTCACCTAAAGACACTGAAAAATAAGCAGTAATAGGTTTGCAACAACAATGGTAAGATGGACGGCCGTACTTTTAGGGGGCAAACCACTTGGAAAACTCTGTTTCCTTGCTTAGCAACCTGGAGAGGTCATCCTCTACTAAGGCTGGCCCTGCGTCTTCCTCCTGCAGCTGCAGAAACATCACAAATTCTAGCAGAGACGATGAGGCCATCACAGATATGTGTCTTTCTCTAGAACAACACGGAAGAAACTTTAGCTCATGTTATTCAGCGCTGACTCAATATCATGACCACGGACCTGGGGCCCTGACACTGACCATGGACCCCAAAGACTAGGCAAAGAATATCATAATGCTTTGTGACAACACTCACTGATGAGGCATTATTGCTCTTTTGTGGGATTTTTTTTGAAGAGTTGAGGCAGAATAAAGAGGAGAATTTATCTGAAAGTAGCCTATCTTTTACACATACTGTCAGTCTAAATCTTGCTGGAGCACTTATTCACACTCTCTAACATTACCACACTGGGTTCCAACATGCCATAAACAGTCCTTCTTAACAAGTCCTTCTGAACGTTGTGAGATGTTTCTTTACATTCTGCTGAACATGAACAGAGTTGTAGAGATATACTGTAGTAAAACGCTGTCAGGGGCGTAAAATTATTTCAGTAAATTTATCACATATCGAACATCTGCGTTACTACTCACCAGTTCTTGGTTTGTGGAATTGGAGTCGTCTCCAGGAAAGGGGATGTAGATCGCTAAGGCCACACAGTTGGCAAAAATAGACAGCAGTATAAAGATATCAAATGGCCTGAAAAAAAGACCGTTAAGGAAGCCAAGAGTCTCAAAGAGCCATCGCTGACAAACTAATATTACAGTTTTTTTTAAGACAGAAACGTTTTTGGAGAATAATAGTATGTTGTTTTGAAATATGTTTTAACTTGTGAATGAATATAGTAGAGGCAGCACTGTGGATTAGTGGTTAGCACTGTTGCCTCACAGCAAGAATGCTCCTGGTTCGATTCCCGGCCCGGTGGGTCTTTCTGTGTGGAGTTTGCATGTTCTCCCCGTGCTTGCGTGGGTTCCCTCCGGGTACTCCGGCTTCCTCCCACAGTCCAAAAACATGCAGGGTAGGTTAATTGATCATACTAAATTAGGTGTGAATGTGAGTGCGCATGTTTGTCTGTCTTTCTATGTGGCCCTGCGACCTGTCCAGGGTGTACCCCTGCCTTTCGCCTACGATGCGTCGGGATAGGCTCCGACAAACCCCCGTGACCCAGAAACGGATTAAGCGGGTATAGATAATGGATGGATGAATATAGTAATTCATTCAATCATAAAAACTTGCAAAACCTCTCATGTAAATTTTTTAATTTTTAGCCAGAGGCAATTTGTGGCCTCTTTATTCCACTGGAAATTTAATGAATTACCTCAATATATGGGTCCATATTATGCTTTGAGAGGTAATTTTTATGTCTATTCATGTTTTTTTTTTGTTTTTTTTTACAACAGTACACCCCTAAAATAAGCCAGTTAAATCATTCCCAGTTCTGAATATCGGCCCTTTTACCCCTGGGGCATTGAGGGCTTCGACATGTTCACAGAACTGGAGTTACACCCAGTAACTACCGCTACCTTTGAGAGACCAACCCTGTACACTATGGAAACAATAAGGGTTGCCATTACATTATTTTAGGTGGACCACAGAAATCAACCCACACAGTGGGACGTAGAAAGATCAGCCAGTTAACATGCGGATGGGAAAGAAAGAAAAAAAATCAACCGACTTGGTCTATTTTTGTTCAAGAGTCGTAGCTGTCAGTTTCTGAGCCTCTCTGTGAGGCATCACGTGTGTTTCTTTGAAGAAAAAGAAAGCCGTGCCAACCGTTACAGCCCCAAGCACAATACCTTCATTGAAAATTTGTGTGTCCACGTGGGTGTTGTGTTCTCAACCATGTTGATCAGTGTGGAAGCCAATAAATATCCACAACAACCACAGAGTCATCTGATGCTAAATACCCATTAAACACTTTTTTTTTTCTGCACTGAAAGGCCCCACGTAAGCAACAGCTTTGACGATGTAAAAGGGGCTTATTCTCTGTGACAGAAAAAGAAAAAATCCTGATCTGAACCGCAAAACACTGTTTTAAGTTGACTTATAATGCTACCAAACGTAAGCATTTGTCTGCAGTTTAAATTTAAACACTTGCATGCCACAGGCATGTTCTAAAAAAACAAGTTTTGGTTTCTTATTTTGCTGGCTGACTCATTAATGTCTTCATTATCTCCGTCTACCAACCTTGACCCTAATCTACTCTATGAAGCAATGTGTCCACACAGACAAACAGAATCCAGTCGCCTACTGGTCCATCCATTCAACCAGCGCATCTGTCTCAGGGCTAAAGGATACTTCCACTCCACCAGGCTGATGCAGGCCCTGCGGATTGGGTTGTTGAGGTTGAGGCAGAACAGCGCTCTGGGCGGCCTGCTGTTGGTAGATCCACCTTGTTTTTTGCTTTTGGCATACTGCTGCCTCTTCCTCTGTGCCAGTGAGCCAACAGGAGCCAGCCCACTGGTGCAAACGGAGGGTCCTGAACTCATGTTAGGCTTTTCAGTGTCGTCCTGTGCTTGTCGAGCAGCAGTAATGGCAGCATGCCAAGCGAGGACTGGGCTGACACCGGAACCAGCGCCACCCGGGGCCTGAGCATCACTGTGAGCCCCAAGGAGCCCATAAGATGAGCCGACAGGTTTGCCCGTGCTGGCAGGAGCCTGCAGGGGCTCCTGTGTGTGGAGCTGCTGCAGGTGGGTTTGGCTTTCTGACCAGAGCGCCGGGGTGTCAGTGGAGGGAGTGGTCCTTCTGTTGCTGGCATACTGTGCCCCTGCAGAGACACAGTGAGAAATAGACCCCAAAAAAACATTCAGATTAAGGGTAAAAACCAAATAAAGTTATGCAGGTCCAGTTTATGCTTCATGTAAATATTTTGGGCGTGTGTTTTCATTATGAGGTTGTTTTGGCCACTTTCCTCCGTGTCGGCCCCTGGGATTTTTGGAGTCAATCTCTAGGATGCAGCAAAACTGGGCAGTTTCAAAGTTTACACAGCAGCACTAATCAGATTAATACTAATATACAAGCTGTCATGAGTTCATGATACCCTTCACATCCTCTCCTGTACTTTGCATATATGTCTTGTATGAGATCAAGGTGTTTCCATGGAAACCTGTCACATAACTGGCTCAAAGTTACAGCAATAAGTGAATGGCAAATGTGATACCTGACAACTCAGAATAAGTACATATCAATATAACAAGGAAGAAGTATTTTAAAGCAAAGCAGAAAGCTAAACATAGTTTTATGGCTCAGATATTCAACAGTTAAAGAGCTCACTTTGTTTGGCTTTATAGATCATCAGTAAAGAATTTTTTTTTAAGTTTCCAGAAAGATGTAGGCAGAAAAACAGGGATTGTTCCACAGCACTGTGGAAGCGACAGAGAGAGTAGGACAGCCTGCCTGACTGACAGTGACAGTCATTAAAATCAATGCAGACCATGAGTGAAAAAGACAGTGCCCTTGACACACTCACTGCAACTCCACAGCAGAGTTACATCTCAGCCTCCTGTCCACCACAGACAAACCAACATTTCGTATCACGGAAACATGACCGCTCTGCCACTGACATGTGATGAAATGAACATGAAATCCACAGAAAATCCACAGAAAATCAACAAATCAACGTGAAGAAAAGGGTCAAAAACCAGAGTTCTCGAAAGTGCTTATTTGATATAATTGTTGTCAGAATAAAAGCAATTTCCGCATAATAACTCTATTTGGTAACGACATGAGTTTGTCTAAAAACAGTAACACCAAATTTACTCATGCAATTCAATGATAAAGTACTGAGGTAATATATCAAACATATTACCAATGACTATTATCAGCAAAAGTCTGATATCTGGCTTTTCTCCAGTTCAACAGATGCATGAAAGTAATTTCAATGCTATCTGTAAGATGTAGTGTAACAGGAATTATCCAAGGGCTCCTGCTGGAAGTGAAACATCTGTCACACAATGCAGGGAATCAAGTGCTGTCTCTTCCCAGCTCCACTCGACTTTACTTCACCATGTTAAAGCTTTATTTAAAAAAAATAAATAAATAAAAAAAAAAAGACTAAAGCTTGTGTGGGCCAATTTAACAATATGCAGATGATTTATACCAAACTGGGTTCACAAGGGAAGTCAGTTTAAAGTTTTCAGTTTGTTTTGTAAGGCTAATTCAGCCAAAGCATCCTCCAAGGACCTGTTACAGGACCTGTTACCGTGATATTACTACTAACATTGTCAACCATTTTTCTGAGAGGCAGTCTTAACTCGTTTCCCAGTAGATTTGATGGCTGAGCTGTCAACATTACAAAACAGCAAAGACTGATTTATAATGCCAATGCACGATATCAGCTGTGACATAAGTGTGGATAACATATCAGAGGCTGAAACCCTTCGGAGAAAATAATCACACAGATGGAAATGAACCAAACGAGCGCGCTCGCCCCCTCAGCGATCCAACTCTCCTCCTGCGCTCCTGGTACGGCTCTTTACCTTCAGACTGTTCATCTGCTTCTTGCATCCTCGAATCCACATTGAAAAGGTCCGTTTTAAATCCAACTCATCGTTGGAAAGATAGAGAGAGAAAAAACAAACCAAAAAAAAAAACAAATCACAGCCAATGATGTCGCCGGGGCAAACCTGAACGGAGGCGTTAACCTGAAGTATAAAATGTTATCTGAGCGCAGACCCTGAGAGATGCGCCGAACATTTTCGCCACATCCGGGTGCGCGTCCGCAGATTCGCTCACAGCACCGGTCAACCCACTGCTGTCAATTACTCTCACTGTGGCTTCGCAAGTTGGAGCGGTCTTAACAAGGATGGGCCTATGGGATGGACAGTACTCGCATCCCCCATACCGGAAATGCACTTGTTGCTTTGAAAATAAACAAACAATAAAATAGAAATCTCTATGTATTATATCACCAATGTCTTTATTTGCTAAAGAAGTTATCGTTTTTGCGTCATGCGCTTATTGCGCTCTTTTCAAAAGAAATAGTTCCAACAACAGCATTAAAGTACACAAGTCTGCCTGTTTACAAATGTGTTTCTTTCAGCGGCCATTAACATTTTTATAGCAATAAATAAAAACAAACATAGACACATACAAATTAAATAATATCTGCTTATAGCCCAGCACAGCCATCGGAATCCCCCAATTCACATTTGTTCATTTCTACTTTTTTCATTCATGCAAATCATTCTCAGTATAATTGTTTAATAACTCCTCCTTCACTTATCTATCTATCTATCTATCTATCTATCTATCTATCTATCTATCTATCTATCTATCTATCTATCTATCTATCTATCTATCTATCTATCTATCTATCTATCTATCTATCTATCTATCTATCTATCTATCTATCTATCTATCTATCTATCTATCTATCTATCCACAGAGAACCATCAAACTTCAGCCTAACAGAAAGTGATCATAAATCTGATTTCTCTTGCTAGTAACTTTCACTGGAGGAAAACCACCCTCCTGATACCCCTGCCCAGATAAACCTCAAGTCCTTGGACTTACCCCTCAGGGGTCTTCCCCTTATAATGAACGGCATTCTGTCACCTGGCTCTCCTCTGGAGCCTCATAGCGCCGTTTTCTGTGCTCATTCAACGGCAGTTCGACAGGAAATGAGTTGTTTGGAACTCCTGAAAGGTTACCAGTGATTGGATTACCTGTGCCTGTGTGGAGGATAAAACTGTTTAACGGCAGTGCGTAATCCTCCAACTGTAATCCCTGCTTCAATGTTCTCTAGAGTGGGAGAGGCAGCAGCTCAACTGGGCCAAATTATTAACGATTTGAATCCAAAATATATAACTGCAATACATATAAAGTACTTTCTTGTCTGTTAATAAGGTTGTTTAACGTCCAAATTTTAGATTTGCTTGTAAAATATTTAACTTCAAAGAAACAAAAAAGTAACCATGTCTTGTATTTGAGGTTTTATTTTTGTTTTTTAGATATTTGCCAATAAAACTATTAACTTTTTGATTAGAATATTCAAAATATAATTTTTACCTGGAATGTTTCATTCCCTTATTTTGAGGGAAGATAGCACTGGCATATGGAGTTGATTGATTGATTGATTGATTGATTGATTGATTGATTGATTGATTGATTGATTGATTGATTGATTGATTGATTGATTGATTGATTGATTGATTGATCGATGGTTGGTTGGTTGGTTGGTTGGTTGGTTGGTTGGTTGGTTGGTTGGTTGGTTGGTTGGTTGGTTGGTTGGTTGGTTGGTTGGTTGGTTGGTTTGGTCTCAACCAAACTTTTTTTTAAAAATCACTTTAAAAACAAAACAGTTTTTTAAAAAAAGTATTTAAGAGCAGATTTAAAAAAGCCGGAGAGATACTTTGGAGCAAGATCATGAAGACCTTTATAAACAAAGAAAGGAATTTTTAAAGTTATTTTTAAAATTTTTGCACCAATTAAAAGCTGAGCAGCAGAACTTTGTACTAAGTGCAGTGAAGCAAGTAACTTTTGGTCCATTACATTAGTCTAAGTGTTGTGATAAAAGCATGGATTAAAATCTCAAAGTGACATTGATAAAAAATGTCTTGGCCTGCAGTTGCCTCTAGTAAAAAAAAGCTGGACATGCCCACTGAGCTAATGTGTGCATTACATTTAAGACCATTAGGCCCAAATTATAATTTCAGGATTTCTTTTTGAAAATGTATACATTTTATTTTTGTATTAATTTTATTTTTAAAATAACATAATCACAACCTTTTAATGATTAAGGTGTAAAACATCACTAGACATCCATGCCTTTATTTATCAATGCACTCTAGCTGTTGTTTTCCTGTTTTATTGGAATGTACATTTGGCTGTTATCAGCATAAAAGTGCTATGAAATTCAATGTTTTTGAAGCACTGATCCAAGTAGAAGCAAGTATAAAGAAAAAAGAAGAGGGCCAAGAATAGAGCCTTCCAAGACAGACACAAAGCTACCTGCCAAACTTCCTTTCTGTAAGGTAGGATCTGAACCCCCCCTAACACCCCCGCAACCCCTGCTTCAGCACACCATGATACAGGTAGCTGTGTCATCAACAGAGTTGTACAGACCTCGATGACAAGCTGCTCAGGACTGGTAATTAGAATGGTGCGTGTTGGTGCAGGGACACATCTAAAACATGCAGGACAGCGGCTCTCGAGGACTGGAGTCAGAGACCCCTGGTCTACTGTATGCAGATGTTAGATCTCAGAGTACCAAAACAACACAGTGACCAGCATCTGTGGTTAACAATATTAGTATCTCTTTATTTATCTTTTTTTTAATCCATTGTTGTTTTTACTGAACAAATATAATCAAAATGGATTCTGATTTACGATACTCTTCTCAAAAGAAATCGAACACTCAGAAATTTCGCCTGAACATTTAAATGCGTCCCAACGGAATTGATCGTTCTCAAGGGGGAACCTTTTAAAGAGTTGTGTTTCCCGGGCAGGAAAGCGGACGTGAGGCGTTGTGTGCAGAAATTGGTCCGTGCGGGTACAACAATCATCCAAGATGGCGAGCGTGACTGCGGGACATTTGATGAGTTTAGCGGCCCTGCAGAGGCAGGACCCCTACATCAACAAGCTGCTCGACGTGACCGGACAAGTGGCGCTCTACAACTTCAACTCCAAAACGAACGAATGGGTGAGTTTGAGTGAAACCACAAACTATTTTTTTTTTTGCAACGCTAACTACGTGTTTACGTAGCATGCTAACGTCCGTCTCGATCCCAGACGGATTAAAAAAAGGTAAAAACTTTTCAAGTACACTTTTGCGCATATATGCTGTGAGTATACAGTTCTAATCCTCGTTTTATGTTAGCGGCCCTTTTTTAAAATTATTTTTTGTTTTACCTGACCTCCCTAAACTCGAAACTCGCGCTAGTGACGCTAGCAGCAGTGCTAACATCGTCTAGCTCGTTTGGGTAAACAGTTGTCGTATCTGCGTCATAATGTCGCTTTTCGTTTCAGGAGAAGACGGAAATCGAGGGGACCTTGTTTGTTTATGCCAGGTAAGCACATACGACGCTCCCGGTGGCTTAATTGGACATGGGTCAAGGTTGTTTACTTGGTCGGAGGTGCGTCTCCGCGCCGTCATCTGACGCAGCCTGCGCACGTGCTCAGGCCGCGGAGTTTGTAAACAAACTGCAGTTAGACTTCGTAGTCAGTATTACCATACGTTTAATCCGAAATGAAGACACAGGGTGTTCGGATAAAAGGATATAAGGTTGGGGGTGAAGATAAGAGTTGTTTCATTGAAAGTAAATTTAATTACCAGGTTGTAACTGTGTTTGCCATTAAACATGGGATTGTGGTGAATTACGCCTTTTTGTTTTCTTTACTTTTTAAGAAAAGTATTGAAAAAAAGTCGATATTATTAATCTATCAGTAGTTGTAGAAATCTGTATTTATAGACAAGTCCTAAAAAGCTTACACCACAAGCAAATGCATCGTAATTTATGTAAATATGGTTTGTATGTGTTTTTTAAACTAAGCATTTTAGTTTTGCTAATTCAATGTTTAAAAATCCCAAATGAAGCCTAATGTGTTCCAAGAAGTACTGTTTGTCTTCTGTCCGATGAAGGTCCGCTTCTCCTCACCACGGCTTCACCATCATGAATCGACTGAATACAGACAACCTGGTGGAGCCGATCAATAAAGACCTGGAGTTCCAGCTGCAAGATCCTTTCCTGCTCTACAGGAATGGAAACTGTAAGTGTTTTGTAAGATTTGGTCATTAAAACCAAAATGTTTGTATGTAAGCGGAAGATATATTTCTTTATCAACTTGAAAAGAACTAAAGTGGACTTTTTCTTTTTTGTTGTTTTTTTATTTTTTATTAATTGGGGTTTCACCTAAGGGGCGCTGAG
The DNA here is from genome assembly GCA_014839995.1 of Xenentodon cancila. Taxonomy (NCBI): domain Eukaryota; kingdom Metazoa; phylum Chordata; class Actinopteri; order Beloniformes; family Belonidae; genus Xenentodon; species Xenentodon cancila. Next base: position 23,536,824 of record CM026204.1, on the reverse strand, counting down.
ATGGCTTCAAGCAGACCAAGTGACCCTGAATAGGAATACACTGGAGTAGATGTACATACATGGTCATATGCTCTTGCTTTTTCTTAAATTCAAAAGCAAGGTAACATGAAGAGCTGATGGTAAATATTGGAAGAGTTGGAATTAGTTTGGTTTGTTTTTGTTTTTTGTTTTTTTTTTAGAATTTTAAAGCACTTTAATAAACAAAGTTGGTGTTGTTTGGGTTAGAATGTGCCAACCATTAAATTAAAAATAGGTTATTAATCCCAGAAGAAAAATTAAACTGTACTGTTTCACCTCAGATTCTGTTGAAGAAAAATACAAACTTTGTACAAATGCTTCAAGCAGGTAGTTTGTCATTTAGACTGGTCTGAAATTGGTTCAAACTCAAATTTTGCATAGCTTTAAAAATAAAAATGTGGTCCATGTAGCCCATGCTTCTGAGAAACGTTAGAAATAAGCTCGGTTGCAGATATCAACACACTAACAGAACCTTTTTCCTATAGCATTTAATGTAAATGACGTTCAATAAGACACACAAACAAAAATTACAAAAGTGGTTAAAATGGTACCTCTGAAAATCCTTGACAAGCACCTCCACAGTGTTTGGTGAAACATCTCTTCTCCCTTTTGCTTGAATTCATATTGACGTCTTGGGGCATTCAGCAGGAACACTTGGTCATTCATGGCCTGGAAACAGAAGCTTCAGCTTGGGTTGTTTTGAAGTTTTCCTTCTTCATTTGGGTGATAACCACAAAGATTAAGGGGTCTGATTTGATGAGTGCGATAACTACATAATATATATACGCTTATAATAAGTTGAGGTTTTCCTGATGGCTCAATCCAGCAACGTCCTCTAGCCTTATGAAGCAAGATTAAATGAAGAGTCACAAAATTCCTCAGATCTTCAAAAAGTAACTGACAGTGCTGCCACCAAGGTAATCTATTAGAAGTCTAAACAGAAGCTTCATCAAGGCAACGAACAAGGATTTTGATTGTTTTCCCATTTGTTTGCTTATGAGAAAAAATAGCATGGCAAGGGTCAATGTCAGAGTGGACTGCTCCCCTTTTGGACTTGGTTTGCCCACCAGCCTGGCTGGTATGGAGGACATGATGCAGTGTCTTGTTGGTGTTCTGATAAGGTCCACTTCTCTGATGGCTTCACTTAAGCACAAGTGTTGCTGTAATCATTTTAATTCCTTATGTGCGGTTGAGATGCAGAAAATTGACAAGTAGAACAGCGGTCTCCTGTATTCCTTTTGTTGTGTTGAATGTTCTTGATCTCTGGCAGGAAGATGCGTTGCAAAAAAATAGTTTCTGACAGCCTTTTTGGTTCTTCTTCCCGCTGATGGTTTTTACTTGTAGTCCCAGCCTCTTCCTCGGTCCGTTCGTCCACTAGTTATCACAAAGTAATTTTGTTAGCATGTAGACCGCTTTCTTTTGGTTGCTTTGCTTCTTTGGAGATGTGACTGTAGGGACATAGATTCCAGAGTCAGCACTGCGACTAGAACATTCAGCGACTTCCCCTACTGAAGATGAAACGATGAAGACTGAGCTTGCTGAAGATTTGAGGAGTTTGAGTCAAACATGGCGAGGGTTGATTGTTCAATTGCTTGAGTTGCGCTCCGTCTCCTTCAAATGTTCTGGTGGATTCAATGCTTGATACCCAGACTTGGAGAATATTGTTATTGAGAAGTGTGTGTGCTTGGACGAACACACACCTGTTTACACTGCTTCCTAATCCCTTTAGTAGCTGTAGGTGCTGAAGGGAGGCAAACGTTCAGGTTGCTTGGTTACCATAATCTCGAGAGGGACCTTGCAGATGTCAGTGTTTCATCACACACAAATAACACTCTGGAAATGTAATGTTAACTCTCCTGTCCTATGTTTCACTGTATACTGCCGGTGTACTGTTTGCTTTTTTGATTCCTTATATTTTATTACTCAAGTAGTTTCTTTTTGCTGATTGAGAATATGACTTGGTCATATTATTCTCCATCACAGCTGCAGTTTTATTTTTGTTCTCTGCGTTTGGTAGGTCATACTACTGTTTTTTATATTAAAGAATACATTATTTAAGACTGACTGCTTCACACAAATGCAAAGATCCAGTCATATATAGTTTCACATTATGGGGCTAAAACGTGTTATGAGTAACCAATAATCATCCAGTGTTACTGTTTTAAACGAAATCACGAGGCTAAATTGACAATTCCAAAGAGACCCATTTAGTCGTTTTTATATTTGATGTAATTATTCATCTGCAACAGTTTGGTTTTTGAGACTCTAAGAAACAGTATTTATGTTTTTGTTACAGTGGGTATCTACAGTATTTGGTTCTATGACAAGAGAGACTGTCAACGCATCGCTCAGCTGATGGTGAAGTAAGTAAGCTGATAAATTCATACAGTATTTTATCCAGGAATAAGGTAAAGACTGTTATTAACTGCTGTCTGTTCTGAGTTTGCCTTTCTCTGTCAGTCGGGCTTGAGCTTTACAAGCTCTTCGGCTAGAAGATAGTAGAAGATTCTTTCAAGTCTGATATGTGGTTAGGTTTGATAAATGAGTGTCATGCTTTACTTCCCTTCCAGGATTGTGAAACAAGAGGCAGCCCTGGCCCAGAGAAAAACACCAGAGCGGGCTGAGGCTGGGAGAACTAATGGTGTCGCAGAACCACGACCCATTGACATCCTGGAGCTGCTCAGCAAAGCCAAGGAGGAATACCAGAGAGTGAGGGAACAAAACTTAATTCATTCATTCATTCATTCAAGATATTAAGATGGGAGGATATTAGGATGGGAAGGATTTGTTTGGTTCCTCTCATCTTTAGATCGTTCATTATTAGTTTTAGTACACGAATAGGCAAAGCAAGGCGTGTTTTTATAAATCACTATTCAACGACAAGGCGATTCAAAGTGCTTTATGGAAACATTAAAACATCACATAATAGAAATACAAAGCATGATTTAAATTTTAAACAAAACGAAAGAAAGAGAACAATAGATAAAATCAGTAGTTAAAATATGATTGAGTTTTGAAAATCAAGCTTAAAGGTATCAGTGCAATTTGGAACTTTATGCAAAATGCAGCTGAGAACAGGTGAGTCTTCAACCTGGATTTAAATAAACTGAGTGTTTTAGCTGATTTGAGGCTTTCTGGTAGTTTGTTCCAGACATGTGGAGCATAGGATGTGTTTGATGTGTTTTTCCAAATGTAGGTCTTAGTTCATCACTATACCTAGATTTCTGGCCTGGTTGGTGCTTTTTAGGTGTATAGATCGAAGCTCTGTGGTGACCTGTAATTGCTTCTCTTTGGCTTCAAAGACAATCGCCTCAGTTTTGTTTTTGTTTAGCTGGAGAAAATGACTTGATGTGCCAGAAATAATTTCCTCAATGCATTTACCAAGAGCCTGTACAGGGCTTTGGTCTCCTGGTGACATTGTAATATATATATATATGTGTGTCATCTGCATAGCTATGGTAGCTTATTTTGTTATTCTTCAAAATCTGAGACGGTGGGAGCATGCAGATGTTAAACAGAAGAGGTCCCAGAATGAAACCATGGGGAGCTCCACATGTAATTTTTGCCTGCTCAGATGTAAAGTTATCTATTGACACAAAGTGCTTCCTGTTCTCAAAGTATGTTTTGACCAGTTTGGTACATTTCTGGAAAGACCTGCCCAGTTCTCCAGCCGTTTGAGTAATTGTGGTCAACTGTATCAGTAGATCCAGTAAAACGAAGACTGACATTTTTCCCATTTGAGTATTTAGACACATGTCATTAAACACTTTGGTCAGAGCAGTTCAGTGTATTTATTTGTATTCAAGCTCTTTAAGCCCTGATTTTAGGCTGCATTCAGGGTCTTTTTGATAAAGTAAGCTGCCTTTTTGATGTAATGTACAATGTTTGTGTTTGATGTGAAGGCCCAGGTGGGTGACATGGATGAGTCTATAGAGCCAAACGTGATGGCAGCTGTAAGCTCAAATGTAGAGCGTATACCCAGCATACCATCACCCGAAAAGGTACGTGCAGTTTAATTTTTCTATCATCCATTTGTCTGCATCACTGTAGATGAATAACTCTCTGACTCATTTTCATCACAGCTGTGTCACATTTGTCAGCACAAAAAGCCACTAATGCTAAACTGACAGCCAACCCGAGTGGATGCTTCTTGTACCGATTATATCCTACAGGTGTTTGGGTTGAAAAGCAAACAAGATCTTATTGATGACTTACTTTCAAGAACAGTATCGCAAGAACACTTTTGCATTTCTTGTACTTTCTTATGGAGGAGTTTGATTTCTTAATATTATGAGGACGACAATTTACAGATTGGGCTCAGACGCAAAACTACATGTTATTTTTGCAGTTTTCTGCTTTTTTGTAAATCTCAAACCATTTTAAACTTCATCAACAGACCAAATCGCTATATGTAATACGCAAGTAAATATTTGTCATTTTACATGACTGATCAGCTTAAATTACTCATTTATTGTTCACATTGCTGTTTGTTAGTTTTGTGTCAGTCGAGTGATTTGAGATGACTGAGCTTCTTTTTACTCATCAGAACTCTCACACGGTGGTGAAGCAGATCACGGTGGAAGAGCTCTTTGGCTCATCTCTCCCTAAGGAACCGTCTCTGCTGAGCAGATCAGCACAGAACACCACCGCCTCTGGTGACCTGTCCTCTCCCTACACCCAGAAGCCACCATATCCACCTCCAGCCCACCAGAGTCCACTCTTCACAGCCCACGATCCCAGTTCAAACCAGCAGCAACAAGCCCCTGGCCTAATCCCAGCTCCTTACGCACTAAACCCCAGTCCTGTTTTCCAGTCAGTGGTGCCAAGACCAGATCCCCAGCGCCACTGCTCACTGTCACCTCTGATGATGGCTGGTCCACAGCATCATGCTGCCCCCACTGGTCCCACAGCAGCTTCTACTGCCTTTTTGAGAACGGAAATAATGGGCACACTGAAACCGGCAGTCCAGTCTGTGAATTCAGACATCCACAAACCAATTCTTGCACCCAGCTTTCTACCGAACACACTGGTTCCACCACATAGCTTTCAAGAGCCGAAGATGGATGTTTTCTCTCAGCCTCCAAACCTGATTAAACCTATGTCTGTGAGTTTAGTGTTGTCGACTGATGCAACTCTCTTTACTGTCTAATCCATCAGTTATGCCCCATACCACTACTAGTTTTCAATCCAGGATGTTGATTTTCTCTTTTCTTTTTCTTTTCCATGTGCAGGCTGTACCAGTGAGCCCAGGTCATGTTATTCCAGGCTCAGTGGCTTCTGTGCTTCTCTCCCCCAGCGCCTTTCAGCAGACCCTCAATAAAACTACAGCTGCAGCAGCACCGGGGGTTCCTCCTGCTGCCGCTGAGCCGTCTCCTGCCTCTGGAGGAGCCACTGAACCTCTACCAGCACCCTGCAGTAAAACACAGTTGCAAGAGACTATAATACACCTCATTAAGGTACACCAGTGACATAAAACAAAAGCTGTGCTACTGGGAGAGATTAAAATGGGTCGGGGCTGGGACTAGGAAACCTGTCAGGGGTCGGGGCTGGGACTAGGAAACCCGTCAGGGGTCGGGGCTGGGACTAGGAAACCCGTCAGGGGTCGGGGCTCGGACTAGGAAACCCGTCATGGGTCGGGGCTCGGACTAGGAAACCCGTCAGGGGTCGGGGCTGGGACTAGGAAACCCGTCAGGGGTCGGGGCTGGGACTAGGAAACCCGTCAGGGGTCGGGGCTCGGACTAGGAAACCCGTCAGGGGTCGGGGCTCGGACTAGGAAACCCGTCAGGGGTCGGGGCTCGGACTAGGAAACCCGTCAGGGGTCGGGGCTCGGACTAGGAAACCCGTCAGGGGTCGGGGCTGGTGATCACTAAACTCCACATTGCAAACTCGCCCACTTAAGTTTCATAAGCCAGTTTTTTTGTGTCTGAAGTGGCATCACACTATATTTACAGAAATATTTAAGATATTTTTTGAACATTTTGACAACTGATTTATGTGGTTTGGACTGTCTAATGAAGCTGCCAATCTTTTACTAAAAAAAAACAAGTCAGTGTGTTCCCTGACAATGAAACTACACACGACAGTCTAGACTGCATTGGCGTCTCAGAACTGCATTCTTTTTATTGACCGCCAGAGGGCGACGTTTAGCTACACAAACTCCAAATGAAACCCTTTTATACTTCCGACCAGTGTTTGGTAGTAACGCGTTACTGTAACGTTACTCTTGTCAGTAACTAATACTCTAATGCATTACTCTTTAGATAAAGTAACTCAGTTACCGTTACCCTATAGTGTGTTTGTCCGTTAATGGCATCTGAACCCCACCGAAATATGGGGGGCTGCCGTCCAACCTCTACAGCGGGATAAACCGTTTAAGATCTTGACTAGACGGTGAAATAAAAACTGACTATCGCGTTTACCCGACTCCGGGTTCGTACAAACGGAGGGTTGCTATAAACTCTTGCTTGGTTGCAACACGTGCAGAGCTTTGATCACATCATAGTGAGGTAATACCTCCAACACTCCGAAACGTTTTCTCCACAAAAACTGTTAGTGTTCAGCTTAAGCCAGGTTTGATTTAGTTAAAGTAGAGTGCAAATTGTTGGTGCATGCTTGAAATTAAATTGTTAATGTAAACAAAGTAATTTGTACTATATATAACTGGATGAGAATCAATAAGAGAACTGTTATTGATATTGATAATGGAACCGGAATTGCTAAAATCCTAATAATTCCTATCCCTAGACATAACTTTACTCCAGCGGCTGAACAGAATCATAATATCAGACATTGTTTAAGGGAATCATTTTAAAGAGCAGTTATCTATTGAACTTAAATAAATGCCACACAACAACATTATTTATCACGTTGGAACATTTTCTAAGTTTATCGATTTGTTGGCGCCACCCATGTGTTTTAAAAAAAAAAAAAAAAAAAAAGACGATCTTGACGAATATTATTTTTTAAGAATATTTCATGGACAGAAACATCATCAGTTGCTTGTATGGAGCTGAAACTACTTTAATTCGTAAGTTGCCGACAGTTGGTCATAGATTTCCTTTTTTTGGCAGCTGTTATGTTCTGTTGTTTTTTGTTTTGTTTTTTTATTCATTTTTCAACATTTTTCCACCAAGTGGAATTGTGTATTTAAAACAAAGTTGTTGCATATTTATACATTTCCTCTGACAGCCTTTACAGGTGTAACACACAATCCTGATTAGGGTTTAAAGTAATTTCTGAAGTTAGAGTAGAGTCTGTTTTTGTTTGATACAGTTGTTGTGCAGTATTGTGGCTCATAAAGTCTTTTAGGTCTTGTTTTCATCTAAATTCTGCCTCATATTTGTCTCAAAAACAATTTGCTCACTCCTCAGACATATTTTATCTGTCCCTGGATGACGGGGCTTTCCTGAGCGAGAGTCCTGCCTCATTTTGGGCTACTTTAAAAAAAATAAAAAGATAAATTTTTAAGCCAGATTTTTCTCTGTCAGCACTTTTCATTCCACTCATCCTTAACTGTGTATTGTATAGTTCTAATTAAAAAAGTATAAATAAATAAGGATCCAAACTTGTATTGTTTCCAATAACATATTTAATTTGTTTTGGGCTTTTTTCTTTGGTTCTCACACACTTTGAAATAATTGAATTCTCCTTGTTTGTCCACCTTCTCCAGAATGACCCAGACTTCCTCGGTGCCATTCATGACGCTTACCTGCAGACTCTGTCCAAGGACTTCAGCAACATGAAACTATAGTCCTCCCTCAACCCTGGCAGGCCCTTTCAGAGCTGCAACTTCTTAACAGTCAAGAAGAGATAAAAAGCTGTTCGGAGATGCAACAAATGCAGCGAACAGGTTTCTGACACACTTGTACACCACAGCTCTTCGGCGCTGGTTCCGTGTTCTGAGAGTTATCGCAGCATGCGATACATCGTTTAACCACCTGGCTACCTGGTACTCTGGAACAACTTTTCTTTTTCTTTTTTCTTTCTTTCTCTTTTTTCTTTTAAAAACACTCATCTTTAAACAAGCGGTACTTTGGACACAATTAGATGAGGAGAAACTATGGAATTGAGTTGACTTTTTAAACTGTATGGATATATTCAATCTGCAGCCACATTCTGAAAACCTTAATGGGTTCATTATCAGGGCCACTGTGGAGATTCGACATCGAATCCCTTTCGGAGCCTCAGGTGGGCAGCTGGAACATTTTGCTGCTTCTCTTACTCATCACAGCATCAGATTATGAGAACATTTATACCACACTTAGACTTTGACTGCTTATTAAGACAAAGACGTATGTATGTGGGGACCTCTGAATAGTTTTGGGTTCTTAAAGAACTACACATTCTCCTTTTTTTCTTTTCCTCTTATTTAAACAGAAGATGATGTCCAAGTTGCTGGACAGCCTTTTCAGTTTTTCTGGCATTTTGTGTTTGCCTTTGTTTTTATTTATTTTATTTTATTTTTTTCATTTTTCAGAGGATAAATTATCTCCACAAAGAAGCACTTGCAACTTACAACTCAGATTGTGACTCAGGCCCTCTCAGCTGTTTATTTGTATGTTACAGACTGTGACGTGTTTATGGTGACTCTCACATGCACAAACCAGCATCTTTGCAGCTCTTTCTTCTTCATATTTCACTATTTTGTGTATTTTTATTCTTTTCTTATTTGCATCATTGTGTCTCCTGCATCAGCTGAGTTCAATATTCATGATGTTCTCATAGGGACATGTGCAAGAGGACAGTTGCAAAATCTTGAAGCAGACCAGTATTTTGGGATATTTGAGGCCGGGGCTACAGAGATATCGTTTATGTGAACCTCGAGGTTCTGCTGTTATTACATGATTTAAATTGTGAGCAGAAAATATAAGGGTTCTGTTAATTATTTATTCCTTTTTACATTGAGCCCTTTTTAGTATTAATGAAAAGGTGCTTCAGTTTAATGCCAGGTGCCTGATTTAATGAGGGGAAAATATAAATGACCTCTGTTGCTGTCGCTCATTTTCTTTCTCCAAGTTAAGACTGGTCACAAAAATGTAAAGATAAATTCTACTTGGGTTATTTTCTTGCAGTAATGCGCTACTGCAGCTTGTGCCTCCAAACCCTGCAGAGCAGAGGGAGAGCAGGAAACGACATTTGTCCGTTTATCATGTGGAACGTGTCTGTCTGTCGAAGCTGCTCATTTACAACCAAAACTGATCTGATGCACATAAAAACAGCTTCTAATAACATAGAAAAAAAAATGTTGATTTGAACTCAGAAGTTGTCACTTGTCCCTGGGTGTTAATCACGTGCTTACAAAATAAAACTCCTAAAATATAACAGAAAATGAACTTTTTAAGTTTAAAGGTTGTTTAACAAATGCCACTGTGATGTAATCTAGTTACCTAAACACTCAGTATTCCCTCTGTCCTTGAAAATAAAAACAGTGTTTTTGTTTATTTTCTTTTAGGTTTGTTTGAAAGGCCGACATTTTTACTTTCTTTTGATTTTATTTCGAAAAAAAAAAATTAACCATTTATTGCTTCTATTCTTGCCTTGACCATTACCTCCTGACCTTCGCATGAGTGCAGTTAATGTTTCCTCCCAAGTTCTGCTTTGCAGAACTTCACGTCCACTTGGAAAAGTTCCAGCTTCATTTGTGAAAGTTGTGCAGCAGAAGAAAATCAGATCATCTCCATGTGATAACTCTTCATTTCAGATATGGTTTTACCAACACTTTTGGCTTGTGTTGGGTAAATAAAGAATTTTTTTTTTTTTTTATCCTGGTTGAATATTTAAGATTTTTATAGTCATTTTATTTCTTTTGTGCCATTATTATAATTATCGGTAAGTCTTTGCGTACATTTTCTTTCCTCAAAGTTTGTCATCGAGCAGGTTGGATGAATACAAATTTTGTGATATTAAAGATATGAAAGTAACTTTTTTCTTTTTCTTTTATTATGTATAATGTTTATTTTTGTCTTTTATCACAGATGTCTTTAAGACTAACTGAATGTTTCCTTCTTTCTTTTAATTTACAACTGAACCTGATTGAAATGTAAATGCACTTTCATGGATTTTTCCCACCAGATGTCGCTGTTTTCAGTGAATTTACCAAAGTGAAACTGTGTACAGTTGAGGAAAAACTACGTTTAATAATTTAGTGGACTGTTTTATCCAAACTGGAAGTCTGCCTCAGGTGATGTCCATCTGCTTGACAACAGCACATTGAAGAATTTTAACCTTTATTGAAAGTTATAGTATTAAAGGTGTTATTCAAATAATTTAATGTGTTTCCGTTTTAGCAGGTAAAATACTAAATCAGTTAAAATTCCAGAATGAAACTTTAAGCACAAAACTAATATTGTGTCCTTAAGGTTGATGCAGGAGTAGCTTCTACACACCGTGAGGACGTGTGTTGCCACTGATTCCCTCCACACTGCAGCTTCACGGGACTGCTGGTCTTCATCGCTTAAAGACACCAGTGGTTATAATGCACTCGATTTTATGTGCGCATACTCCTATTGTGTTTTTTTTTCTCTATAAAAATTGATATGAAAGATGAAACCTCTCATACTTCTGTATATTTAAATGCAGATTAAAACCAACAGAACTTCTCAACTAATACTTATAAGTGTTTGAACATAGTAATTATAAGTATGATGTTCCATTTAAACGTAAAATTCAAGTACCACATACACACCTAGTTTGAAAATATTGAATACCAGGTGCATTAAATATAAAGGTTTGGGTGTGGCTTTTTTGTTTTAATATAGTCACTGTTTCATATCCACTTGGTGCAAAAAATAAAAATGAAACGGCTGATGGTGACCCTGGACAAGTGAAGGACTACATTTCCATCCCTGATGTCGACTCTGTAGACAACGCCATCTCCTATTGGGATTAATAAAGTATCTGGTCAGTTCCACTACAGTGAAAATGAAAAATTACTAAAGAAAAAAAAATGTCATTAGCATTTATGCCAACCTGAGTTGTTGAAATTCATAGATTAACATTTTATATTCCCTGGGAGGGAGCAGAATACAGAACTAATTACTAAACGTGTGTGACTAATCCTGCCTGATCGAGCACCACTGAGGTGATATTGTAAACGGTTCTGCTTGTTTATAATCAGCCTCAACACAATCACAAATGTGCACACCCCGAGTTTGTTTTGCAGGCAGGCCACGGTTGACAGTGCGCGTGCCAGTGTTTGAACAAGCTCCCTCCAGCTCCAGATGAGCCATGTTCATAGGCTTGGCTTGCATACACGCCTCCACCCTCCCTCCTCCATCCTCCCTCCTCTCTCGCGAAGCAGCAGCGCCGCAGCCTCTTTTTAACCCCTGCCATCGTCCTCCGCGCACCCACCACCACCGCTCTCGGGACTCCAGACCAGGGGATTTTAACTCTTCCCTCCAATTAACCCACTTGTGTGTGCGTGCTTTTCCTCGGTGCACCGGCCAGATGGAGGACTACCACAAACCGGACCAGCAGACTGTGCAGGCGCTCAGGAACATCGCCGCCCGACTCCGGATCAACTCCATCAAAGCGACAACTGCAGCGGGCACCGGGTGAGATTAGAAACTCTCTGCAACGTCACAACTTTGCAGATGATAATTATTTTTTACCTCCTTTGGTTTCTTAAAAAAACGAGTCCTTAAAGGAAAAGTAAAAATGCGTTACGTACGCGCGTGATTTCATGATGGGTTATCTGCAGCAGTCAACATGGAAGATGATCAGCGGTGAGATGTTATGGATGGGTTTATGAACCCACTGTAAAGTCTATCTATCTATCTATCTATCTATCTATCTATCTATCTATCTATCTATCTATCTATCTATCTATCTATCTATCTACCTATCTACCTATCTATCTATCTATCTATCTATCTATCTATCTATCTATCTATCTATCTTCTTATAGGGTCACGGGGGCATAATATCAGAATTTGCAGCTTTGTGTGCTGTACATAAACCCAATCTGTCCGTTTCAACCGTGCGTAAAGGTTGCTGTGCTCGGATTTGTACGCGGTGAGCCGAGCGGTTCCTCGCGTAGAGTTATTTATGACTTTCGGATTTATGAATATGGTAAGTTCCTTGAGAGACGTTATTGATCTAATGCTTTTAAATGTCTCTTAAATGTGCGCAACCGTCAACTCGGGCAGTGTTATTTATCATTTATTGCGTCGTTCGTGGTTTGGGGAGATTGAGCCATTATTTGCTGCAGGTGCAGCCGTATTTCGCTTTCTCTTAACCCCCTGCGTGCTTCATTATTGGTTATGTAACATCTGAGTTGAAGCCGGATAGTCGGATGATCTTGTTATGCTACTGCAGCCAAACCAGTCTGGGAGCGCGCCGGCTGGGACGCGCCGCTGCGCGGCTGCGTGTGCGGACACGGACTATGTCAGCAGCGTCAAGTGTGTGAAAATAAAGAAAAAAAAAAACGGGTCCGGTGGTTGATTTCAAATAAAAAATTCTACCAACCACTAACCCGCCTGCAACAAGGATCAGAGAATTTAACCCATGCGTGAAACTGTGAAAATACTGCGTGTGCTCGTCTCCGGATCCAAGGCTGAATATTCACTTTACCAGTTAATATGAGCTCCATCAGTTCTTACCGGAGGTGTCTTTCAGTTCTTCAATTTATTCCTTTGTGGTATATCTATGTTGACTTGTTTTCTAAGGTGTAAAAAGTCACAGTTCACATTTCTGAATCATCTACTTTAGTTGCTTCATCGTTAAAAAATAATCCAAGAAATAACAATCTTTTGATCACGTTTTTCATTTCAGGATAGTATACGGAAAAAGCTTTCATGGAGCTCTGAGTCAGGTATTAATGGCATGTCTTGAGAATAAAGACAGAAATAGCAAGCTAAAATAAAACTCATCACAACTTATTTTGTGTTGAAATGTCTGGATTTCAGCAGTTTGCAAACAGACTGCAAGTTGTATTGCGTGTGTGTTCATGCATGGAAGTGAAACAGACAGATATACTCTGAACTCATTTACTCTTCACGAAACGAGGATCTAATGTGGTATTTGTACTTTTGTACATTTAGACTGTCAGGCTCTAAAGGTGATTCTGATTGTGTCGTCAGTCGTGGATCACTTTAACTGCAGATGTTCTGAAGTGAATTAACCTCCGTGATCAAAACCCGCAAGAGCAGACCAATGCTTCAACTCGGTTTCTGCTTTGTCTCTGTTCATCTCTTTAACCCGACTTCCTGAAATGTATTAAAAATGCCTGTAGAATGTGTTTGTTTGTTTTTTTTTTTGTGGGTTTTTTATTTAATTCACTACTGTGCATCTGATTTTTCTCTCTCTTCCTCGTGTCCCTGCAGTCATCCCACATCATGTTGCAGCGTGGCAGAGATCATGTCTGTGCTGTTCTTTCATTCTATGAAGTACAGACCTGAAGAGCCCCGTAACCCCAACAATGATCGATTCATCCTCTCTAAGGTAACGCACACTCGTCACGTGTTATTCTGTTAAGTGGACAGTTGAAAATGTAGATATTTACAACAGCACACGCATACTTATTTTATATACTTTCCAGTGCCCTAATCAATCGTAATCATATATGGTTTTTGTTATTTATTACTCTACTACAACATGGATTAAACCTAGAGTCGGTGCACTTCATGCTGCTCTGAAACAAGTTTTAATTTAAGTAGCTCAAGCTTTTGTAACCAGACAAGCAGCAGATTATATTACTTGAACTAGTGCATTTAATTCGTACGTTTTGGCTCTGACTCCCAAGGGTCATGCAGCTCCCGTGCTGTATGCTGTGTGGGCAGAAACTGGCTACCTGAAGGAGAACGAGCTTCTCAACCTGCGCAAGGTTGACTCTATCCTGGAGGGACACCCCGTTCCGGTGAGGCGACACTGAGACCCGCAGGGACCTGTTTTGTGTGAAAGCTTGCACAGTAAAGTAAATGTATGAGTTGGATGCACATTAAAGCACATGATTTCTCGCCTTTTTTTGAAAGGTGACACGATATGCTGGTCTTAATTACATTTTTGTGACAAATTATCACAGAGATGCAAAATGACGTTCCCCTTTCAACACGTTTTTACAGCTTCATTCGTAGCAGCCAGTTTTAAGATGTAAGAAATACTGCATGATGTGCACTTGGGATGCTGGGTTATTCTGCTCTGATCTGGGTTTGTGATGTCACACGACTCTGCAAACCTGAACGGCTCAACGAAATCCCAGGAATTAAAATAAATCACAGGACCGTGTCATGTCAAAGTTTTTGAATAAGCAGCAGCAGCGTTCACTTGAAACCAGGACAGTGACACACTGAAAAATCCAGACTGCATCATTGGTGCCGTGTTCCCTGTCCATTATTACAAACAATTCATCCACTGTGTTTCAAGCTGAGCTTGAGCTCTTACGTCGTCTGAATATGTTCTGTGTGTATGTGTGTTTGCATCCGAACAGAAGCAGCAGTTTGTGGACGTGGCCACTGGATCTCTGGGTCAGGGTCTGGGAGCTGCCTGTGGGATGGCGTACACTGGCAAATACTTTGACAGAGCCAGGTAAACATGCACAGTGTCCCAGTTATGCACGTAAATAACGGCATCTCTGCACGAGAACTCACAACTTGCAACGATGCGCAGGAGCACAGCAAGCCAACGCGCATCTGCACATATTAAAGCAGCCTCAGTGAGATTATAGGTGACATAATGTCGACTGCAGCGAGCTGGACAGAAGTGACATTTCGACCAGGAGCTTTGGATCAAACCCCAACTGACAGGCCTGGGCTGCTGTGGCATTTTTCTTAGCCACTCAGTGCTATGAGTAGTTGTGCTTTCATCCGCTTTAACTTTTAGATCATAAAAAAATGTAATTTCTGTAAGATGAGGTCAAAAGGAGATAAAACAGTCAGATCCATCAGTGCTGCAGATGAACTTGAATTCTCAAACGTAAAATAAATTAATGAACTCTTTTCATTTTTAATACATTGTTTAAAATTGTCCAGAGTTAATCAGAGTGTTCTAACAGAACTGTAGTGCAGATGCTGCTTGAATGAATAACAGCTGATTCCAGTCGCTCCACATGTGTCTTTGTTCTGGTGTGATCTAGAAAGACCCATGTGGATTTCCCTCAGACAATACACACACACTGCTTTGTCTCCTGCAGCAGGACAACACACATTCTCTTTACGTTTTCATGGAAAACTAATATTACACACGAGCATGTGTGCTGAAATCTGACCTTCTGAACAAAGACTGGGCTGAATTTGTTGTGGACAGAGCAGAAGAGCTGTGTTCATCACCCGCAGCAGACAGTGAAGCTGCATCGAGGGAATGCTGCACTTGCAGCACCCGGCTGGATGTCCTTGCTGCTCTCTCTGCATTCTGTGTGCACTCGATTGTTTCTGCTCTAATAAACACACATGCGAAAGCACAGTTGATCCATCATTTCTGCCTCACCCATTTTCTCATTCTTTTCTTAAAAAAAAAAAAAAAAAAAAGTAAAAATCCCCTGCTGTGCATCATCCGCATGCGTTAGATAATGTCATTTACACTGTGCATGCACGGTTCTCCCCCCACAAAGCTTGGAGCAGCATGTCAAGTTCATTCATTGTAACGCGTTTCTCAGCACCACTGCTTTCATAATGTGATCTGAGGCAAAAGCCGCTGAATAGCAGCGACATCAACCCCGCTTAGGGACGCATGTACGCGTTACTTGAACTGTAGGTTTAAAGAAACGCTCTCTTTCTTGGACAGAAACGGTGTTATATCTAAACTGCAAAGTACGATGAATTAACAAACACATACGATACTGTATGTTTGCGTGTGGTAGCTGGATCAAACATAAAGATTTATTTTTTTTTTGTGTCTCAAAACGTTCTTTTTTTTTTCCCCGTCCCTTGATTTTGTGTTGGTAGGATGTAATTATGGAGTAGGTGACAGGAGTGTGTGTCAGCTGGCTGGGTTTGAGCCACGTGTGAGGACGGGTATCGCCTCACCCTGAGCTGATAATCTCGTTTCGCAGGGGCACACAAACCTTGTCAAGGACTGATTTACTCGTTTGGTTGGACTGCTGGTGGAGTGTTTATTATTTGTCATAATGTGTGTGTGTGTGTGTTTCAGATTGTTTTGAATTAAATTATGATTTATTAAAACAACAAAAACAGACAAAAGACAGACAATAGTTGAATATTGGGATGCAGAGGTGCTCCTTCTACATCAGTCCAGGATTATTTCATTTGTTGTTAAGAAGCTCTGCAATCTCTCCATATTTCCTCTTATCGCCCTGTCTGCAGACGTTATCTGTCTTTATAGTCTGAAATCCATGTAAAGCACCACTGGAGTCCTAAATATGTTTCTGCAGTCAGGACTCAGTGATATTCCCACCAAGTCTACGTCAATGCTTGTAATTCATATTTGCCAGGGATCTCAAATCCCCTGTGATGATGAAAAGAAGAAATGATCTAAACTTCCTCCTGCTGCTTTGCTCCTTTCCTACATCCATGGCATTTCCTCTTCACCCTGTCTGGACTTCGGGTCTTGGTCCAGACGTTGTTGGAGCTTTGGTAATGTTTTCAGTGTCGTGTTTGCTCTTCATAACAAATGTGAGAAAGTGCAGCTACTGCCAACATAAATCCCGTAAGAAGTGTGTGATGCGTTTCAGGGGATCACAGCTTGTAGCTGTCAACACTTGTGGTTGAGTTCTTTAAGATAACCGAGGCCCTTAAGTGGTTTAAATGTAAAAGGAAGAATCTTAAATTCTATCCTGAATTTCACAGGATGTGAATGAAAAGATGCTGTGATCCTTGCATGAACTACTTTTACTGCATCACTCTTAGTTTAACTGTGAGTTAATGGTTAAATTGAAGTCAAAAAAAGACTTCAAGGTTCCCCACAGTAGGATTAGATGTTTCTGTCATAAAAGGACCAGCCAGCTGTAGTAGTAGCTCAGATTCTTACCATCGATGACCACAATGTAAAAGCTTTTCCACGTTTGTTTGTTCTGTAGGTCAAATTTCACAAGCTGACCTTTACATTTTTTGCCCCCCAGAGTCTGGTGTCGGTACCTCTTTTTCTCTCTTTTGTCCGTTTCCACCTCCATGGAATCTCTCTCATCTCTTCCTCCTCTCCTCCTCTCTCGTCGCTCTGAGCCGTGTGTTTTTTCTCCGCGCCCGTGGTTGGAATGCGTGGTTTAATGTGGCATGTCTCTGTCTGTCTTCCAATTTTTACTGGAGTGTGTCTGTCTGACAAAACTGTCAAAAGTCGTTAGGCCCCGGGAGCAACTAGTGACGATGAGCAAAGAGCGGGAGAAGAGGGCGGAGCTGCGATGGGGGCTGGTTATTGTGTTGAGACGGGAGGGTCAGGAATCAGGGGATGGAGAGATGCGTCGAGCAAAAATGAAGCTGATATGGGAAAGGATCCATGAGTATCTCAAAATATTTGCCCAGTTTAGTTCACATTTAACAAATGTAACGCATCTCTGCTTTTAGCTATCGAGTCTTCTGCCTGCTGGGGGATGGCGAGTTGTCCGAGGGCTCGGTGTGGGAGGCCATGGCCTTCGCCTCCTACTACCAGCTAGACAACCTGGTTGCCATCTTGGACATCAACCGGCTGGGTCAGAGCGATCCGACTCCTTTGCAGCACCATGTGGAGAAATACCAGAGGCGCTGCGAGGCCTTTGGGTGAGCAGGGGTGCGGGAGCAGCGGGGGGGGCGGGGTGTCAGGCGTTTGGATCTAAAAGAGTCTGCACCAAACAAAATGCACTTCACTTTTTCCTGCTACTAAAATGTGATAATGTGTTAGTTTTTTCACTTTTTATTGTTGAATGTCCTTTTTTTTAAAAAAAAATAACAGGTTATGATTGCATTTGAGGTTCCTCTTCTCTTTTTTCCTAGCTGGCATTCCATCATTGTGGATGGCCACAGTGTGGAGGAGTTGTGTAAAGTGCTGAATCAACCCCACCATCAGCCACTCGCCATCATCGCCAAAACCATTAAGGGCAAGGGCATCCCAGGTACATTAACCAGTCCAGTGGTGGTTTAAGATGAAATATTCCTGACTGGGTTCCGTCGCAGGGTTTTTTTTTTTCCCCAGACATCCCAAAGGACGCTTCGTCGATGCCGTGCGGCCCCTAACTCGCCATAATCCAGGCAGCGCTTTAGAGTTTTAGCTGCTGCAGTTCGGTAATCCCTCAGAATATGTAGGATTCACACCGAGCGGCGCCCCATTGTGTTTGAGTTGTGATAAGTCTAAGTGTGTGTGAGAGAGAAAGGGGCACAAAGGCAGTTGTTGTAACTACAAGGTATATAAGATCAATATGTTGTCGTTACTGGAGGGCTGCGTTAGAAATGCTGAATGTTGTAAATCTGCGGCCCCTTGATTCTAACCTCTGAACCTTTGAAACGGCCCGTTGTGACTGGCTGAAGTGGAAAGTTGTTATGAGTATGACAGCTGGATAGGCTTATTAGACTTATTTCTGCGTGCGCTTGGATAAATGTGGAGGAGAAAAGTTTATTCAGGATGCCAGAAGGAATTTTGCTTGCTACGTGTGCTTTTGATATTGCTGGTGCACACGTTTCAACCTTTAGGCACCTGCAGAGGCCCAGCTCAGATTTGTGCTTCATCCTTTAGTTTCATAATAACGTTCCCAGATGTGAATTTATTGACTCATATGAAATGTATAAATCTCCCACATCCTGGGTACATGCAACAGTAATGAATGAGTAAACTGTCTTCTGCTAAAATAATGCAAGATGAAGTCCTCGGGACTGAAGCGCATGCCTGTGTGTGTGTGTGTGTGTGTGTGTGTGTGTGTGTGTGTGTGTGTGTGTGTGTGTGTGTGTGTGTGTGTGTGTGTGTGTGTGTGTGTGTGTGTGTGTGTGTGTGTGTGTGTGTGTGTTTCAGCTGCTGAGGATAAGATGGGCTGGCATGGCAAGCCTCTGCCCAAAGACATGGCAGAGAGTGTGATTAAAGAGCTGCAGGGCCGCATCATCAGCTGCAACAAACGCCTCTATCCTGCTCCACCCAACGAGGACGCGTCACCTGTCAGCATCCGCAACATCCGCATGCCGAGCGCGCCCAGCTACAAACCGGGAGACAAGGTTCGATCCGACAAAAAAACAACATAAATATAAATATGCAATATAAACTTAATACCACTTAAGTTCAAAACATCTTAATTTAATTGTGCCAGATTGCTACAAGGAAGGCCTACGGCATGGCTCTCGCCAAACTGGGCCGCTACAACGAGCGCCTGGTTGTTCTGGATGGCGACACCAAGAACTCCACCTTCTCTGAGCTCTTTAAAAACGAACACCCCAACCGCTACGTAGAGTGCTACATTGCAGAGCAGAACATGGTGAGAAAGTGTGAAAGAGTACAAGTTAACAAGAAAAATAATAATAAGTACTGCAGTACTGCGCCGAAGCTTCAATCTTTTTCCTCGGTCTTAATCCTCAGTGTCTGCTAATTATTTACACAACATGTCACTTAAAGTAGTTTTCTACTTCCTTGGATGAATTAAGTATTCCAACGTCTTCATTTAACCACACCTGATCTGAGATGGGTGAGTTGAACTCAAATATGATGGTTATAAATCTGAAGCGACCACTATTTCAGCAGGCATCAGTACTCTGTCTGTGAGAGCTGCAGTTGTGATGTCTGCAATGCAGTTTATTTTTATTATTAAAATGTGCTACGGCCTTGTTAGTGAATGAAAAACTGGGGACATTGATGTGAGTCAGCCTTTGTGCTCTGGTGTCCACTTTTAAAGGAAATTAAGCGCATCATTTATTCATGGCGCACACTTTATTTACGGTAACTTTTTCATTGTTCACCGCTGTGTTACGTCACCCACCCTTCTTCTTTTTTTGTTCTTTCTCTTCTCTCCTCTCCTGCAGGTAAGCGTGGCAGTTGGTTGTGCTGTTCGCGACCGTAACGTGGTGTTTGCCAGCACCTTCGCCACGTTCTTCACTCGGGCCTATGACCAGCTCCGCATGGCGGCCATCTCTGAGAGCAACATCAACCTCTGTGGTTCCCACTGTGGCGTCTCTATCGGTCAGTTATCGCTTTAGTGATCCTCAACCTGTCAGTTTTTGTTATCCACGGAGACGTCCTCTGGCTTCTACGTCATGTTAGTAAAAAAAAATAGGATGAATATGACTGCAGAATGGGGCAAATTCTTTTTGGGGGGGGGTTATTTCAGCTGGTTGAGTCACATGTCAGTATTTAAACCCCTGAAAGCTAAAACTTTTACCTCCATCTTCTCAACCTTTGTGTTGTCCGTAGTCCTCCCCCGGTAGCCTCCTGTCTCTCTTCCCTCTCTCTGTCTCTGTGTCATGGAAGTGATGACAGAGCGGCCTGATTCTCTCTCACCTCCCTTTCCTTCTTCCTTTTCACCTTCTCCTCTGCCTCATCAGGTACACTGCATGTTCACCTTTGGAGACTGAATGCATGCCAGCCTAAAAGAATTTATTATCTGGCCTACAGCAAACCTGCGAGTGTTATTGTGCCTGAAGTGCTTGTTTGGTGCTCGAATATGTGTTTAGGTGAGGATGGACCCTCTCAGATGGGTCTGGAGGACCTGGCCATGTTCAGAGCCATTCCCACGGCAACGGTCTTCTATCCAAGTGATGGAGTATCCACTGAGAAGGCTGTGGAGCTTGCAGCCAACACAAAGGTACTCACCATAACCCTCAATGAGTAGTTGAAAAAGGCGGGTCCTTTTTATGTAAGGAAACTGTTTTTGTTTGTTTTTATTACTCTTGACTTTCCACAAATCGAGTTAAAACAGAGGCATTGTTTCTTGTCTGTTTTTAGGGATTGTGTTTCATTCGAGCAAGCCGCCCAGAGAACAACATCATTTACAACTGCAATGAAGACTTCCATGTTGGACAGGCAAAGGTTTGTGTCTGGGTTTCTCTCAACGGTGTCTGCAGCAAAATCACTTCATGGTCAAAAAAAAAATCATGAATGACAAAGCTGAATGATCGTGTTCTTGTTTTCCCACATTTTCCACATGCACATCTTTATCTTGCTTTCCCTCTCAGGTTGTCTATAAAACCAATGACGACCATGTGACTGTGGTTGGAGCAGGAGTGACCCTCCATGAGGCTTTGGCTGCTGCCGAGATGCTGAAGAAAGGTAGAGATGGAGCAAGAAGGAGTAGAAACCAACCAAAACCACCATAAAACATATAAAACATCAGCTTTATGTTTTTTTATTTTTAAAGAAAATAAAAACATGTGCCTCTCCCTTCCCCCAGAGAGAATCAACATCCGCGTGATTGACCCATTCACCATCAAACCCCTGGACTCCAAGACCATCATCGACAACGCCAGAGCTACCAGAGGACGCATCATCACAGTAGAAGACCACTACTATGAAGGTGAGGACTCTGGAAGCACAAAAAGGACAATTTGCTATCAGAAAAAAAGCAAGAAAATCATTTCTAGAGCCAATAAATAAATAAATAAGACATGACCGAAACTATCTTCTTTAAATGTCCTAAAAAAAGAACACTTTCAAAGATCTTTTTCAAAGCTACTTACTTACATTTTACAGTTGACGATGATACAAACTCGACTGCTGCTCATATGAAGTTAGCAGGGCCGTGTTTGTTTTTACTTCAAAATGTGTAAAGTGAGCGGTAAAAGACAACGATCTGTCTAAGATTGATGAGCTCTTAGTTGCAAGAAGAGGCGGAAGAAAATAGATTTATAAGGACGTGTATGTGACGAACAGTTGATGGCCGTGGCTCTGGGGGGGGGGGGGGGTTAAAATTTAAAGGGAGGAGACTGTCAGTGATTCTTAATTTCATCTTTGGCCTTTGGGCTCTTGATGACCTACATATTTAAAAAATAGCCCTCCAAAATTAGTGTCTCACTCTCCTGTTTTTTACTCTTGTGTTTTTTTTTTCTTAGGATGCTTTTGTCTCTTTTTTATCAGTACCTTTCTGTCTAAAATAAACCTAAACATAAATGGGAAGCACATACAGGGCTACGCGGTGATGTCGATGTTCACACGAGTGGCTATGTGCAGCTGAAAACGTGGAAAATCGCTTCCATTCTGAGATAATGGGGACTTTTTCTTCCTCCTTCAGGTAACTTCTAATAGTACCTTGAGCAGTAGGATTGATTGCAGAGTAAAGGACACCACCGCTTCTTAAGTTGGGAACATATCCTTGAAGGGGGGTTAAAAAAAAAAAAGAGTGAGAAAATCACAGGAGTGTGGCTTCGGTCCTGTCAGTCCACATCAAATCTCTCCAGAGCACAATCGCCCATGGAGGTGTGAAGAGACTGGATTTGACAGAAGAGTGGAAACCAGAACAATGCAAAATAAGATCAGGAAACTAAAAATGGGAAGAATAATCCACATGGGTGAGAGTCAAATCTTTCAAGTGATGGTTTTGTTCTCTCCGATTCACAGGGGGTCTTGGTGAGGCAGTGTGCTCAGCGGTGGTGAAGGAGTCCGGCTTCATCGTCCACCGCCTGGCGGTTTCCCAGGTGCCCCGCAGCGGTAAGCCGCACGAGCTGCTCCGAATCTTTGGCATCGACCGCGAGGCCATCGCTCAGGCGGTGCGTAAGCTGCTCAGCAGCTCCGCCAACGCCAAGTAAGAATGCCGCATGGTGCCTCTGGTGTTCACCATGGAGACGAGAAACAAACCAACACAGAAGGAGGCGGCTGCGCTTTTGGCCCACTGACACTCTCCTCCTCATAGAGCAATCGGAGCCATTCGTTTAGGAAAAGAAAAAAAAACATAATAAAATAAAAGGTTTTTCTCTAACTGTCATTGATGTGGTCTGACACCCCGCCCCAGATTTTTACCCGTCAGTTTGTGAACTGAGTAAACACACACACCCCCCTTCACTCACAGATATCCTCACCTCCACCCTCTAGCTCCTTCCTACCTCTCAGAGAAAGCTCCGGTGCTGCTGTTGTGTTTCAGTAAAAAGCGGTGAACGTGCATCGGAGTTCAGTCTTTTTGTACTATTTCTGTGGAACCCTTCTCACTTACCGGGCTCAGCGTTTTCGACGTTTGCCCCACAGCGTGACCTTGTAAATGCCACCCCAATAGAACCAGCAGGGCGTGGATGAAACTCATTTGTTTGGTCTGTTTGAGCACTGACTATTTTTAAACTCTTTTGACTCTTGACTCTGGTTGGGACTGCTTCACGCGAATAAAGGGATGATTTCTTCACACTTCTGGTGTCTGAGGTCTTTCTTTTTCTGTGATGAATTCAAATAAAAGAACGAGACACGTTTGCCCTTTTTTTTCTTTTCCTAACGTGAGAATCGTTGGGATGTCGCCTTGCTCGTCTGCATTAGTTCTTACACACTAGTTAGGGGTTGAAATGTCCAATTATCGACGTCAGAGTGAACACACACAAAAGAATACAGGCCACAAACTGGAATGTCAACATGTCACTTACTCAAACCAAGAATATTTCAACCTGTAAATGTGTTTAACTACAGGGCTGCTGTGTGGCTGTATTTGAATAAATAATTAGAGGAGCTGTGATTTAATATCAATGTGAAAACACACATCACAATAATGTGTCAGTCCTGATGTTGCAGCAATGCTTCAATGAAACATCCGGTTGCAATGGACTCAGTAGAGAGTAAGTAAGAGGCTTGGCAGACCCCGAGAAGTCCACCTGATCATAACAGAGACAACTAAACAAACACAGCAAATTTAACGTCACGAAAGAACCTAACAGGCATTTTGACTCGAAAGCTGAATCATGGATAAAAACCCTCGAGAGGAGCATGCAAACATGCAAAAGCCCAATATAACCTGTTATTTAAGTGAATTATCGCTGTGCTGCTCCTGCTATGATGAGATCAAAATGTCGGCTGGGAAAAGGGACGGAAGTTTAATGACGTCCTCAAGACATTTTTCATCATGAAAAATGCCATATGAAAAAATCCTTGCAGCAGGTTTTTTGTTTCAGGAAGAGCAATCTTTTGAATAAATTGCAGTAAGATTCTCATCTGCGTGTGGATCGGAGCCCCGTCTTGTGCAGTCCGGGTGTCAGGTGTCCGGCTGAAGTCTGTTGGATCACTCAAGCTCACAGCTGCTGCCTGTCCCGGATATTTCATCAGAGTTAATAATTGAAAAGACTATTGAAAGATTTATGCAAGTTGAGGGTGGAACCTATGCATGTGCATTAAAGATGCTATTAATTATGAGTGTGATGTTTGCCTCTTTCTTTGGGTCCTTTAATTCAAATTTAGTCACGCGGGGCCTTACAGTTACGAGTTTTAGTTCAGTGTTGAGACCTGCAAGTACAGTTATCTATATTATCATATTTAGACAAATCTGAGCTCACATATTTAGGTAAATGTGTCGTGAATCCCTGCATGTCCTTTGTTCTCATTCTCGTTCTTCCTGCGTTTCACAGCCCTCCACTGGACTGTATGTCGAAGTCCAGCTGGTGAGAGGGACGCGATCTCAGCAACAACCTCTGACCTCCACGCTCCTTGATGCAGCGGGGACATCGGGGTCTGGTGTTTGAGGTGGACAGAGTGTGTCAGCTGTCGGTGTGAGCGGGAGGGAAGTAAAGCAGGCCCACAGACGGGAGGTAAAACGGTACGTTTGTGAGCACGCTTAACACAAAAACATTTGGGTTTGTCCTTCAGCTTAATTCACTTCAATTTTATTTATATTCCACCTATTACGACACAAAATGTCTCCAAGTGCTTTTCAGAGACCAAGAACAAAATTATTTAACAATATGCAGACATGTGGAGACCCTGGTGCTTCTCTTGTCCACCTTCAAAATCCACGTATTGTTCAAGCAAATAAAATTATATTAAAACATACCTCATGAATTGTTGGCGGCCAGCCTGTATCGTTTAAGAACACGCGAATAATCAAACCCACACCGGATACCCAGCCTGTCACCGTTCCACAGACGGCGTTTTCCTATAAAAGTGAATTTTGTACATTTTTCCGTCCCGGCGGACAAAGCTGCAGCGTCCTCCGCTCCCTCCCGCTCGGCAGAGCCTCCGCCCTGCTCCTGACACTTCACCTCATGGCTCATTTCTCAGACACAAGGAAAAGAAGCAGGACACAACTGCCGTACTGCATTTCATATTTCAAAACTTCAGTTTATCGTACTTGCAAATAAAATAAAATAAATCACACTGAAAATATTTTTTATGGGATGTTGCATTGTTTGACCAGACAGAAGGGGCAAAAAACCGGACTGATTAAATGAACAAATTAAGTCTTTTAACCTTAATTCGTCCCGTCTGAACACATTTGTCTTCTTCACACTGACATTTGGAGTTAATGTTAAATTTCAAACATTTATCTTCTTTTTTATTAAGATTCTTTAGTTTGACAAGACAAAACTCTGAGTTCTCCTTTTACAAGTACTTAACATTTAAATGTTAGCGCTGACTCTTGTTTGTGCGTCACTGCGGCTGTTTTCAAGCCTGAACGAGGCCTCGAAAAGCACTTACATGATGTAAGCAACAAAAAAAAAGAAGTAATCCCAACCATGTTTTAAGTAGTTTAAAAAAATGATAGGAGCAAAAATGTTTAAAATGGCAAAACGTAAACGAAAGGAGGAGTCACATTTGAATCACTTGTGTGGCTGTCCTCCACTCTGCTGATCTGTCACATCTCATCCGTCAGTCCGCCCCTCCCCCATCAGCTCCTGTACTCGTCTCCACAGTCTCCAATGAGCGCCATGAGGTCCCTGGAGCGCTGCGTCACCACTTCGATGGCAGCAAGATCTTCAGCCGTCAGCTTCAAGTCTGAACTGCAGCTACGCAGACTGTCACTGATGTGCTGCCCCGCCCCTGCGACGCCAAGCCGGCAACCCACGATGACTCCGCCTACAGCTGGGCGGTCTAGCACGTAACGCGTTGCCACGCTGGCCACTGAGCAGTCATGTCTTTTGGCAACTGTCTCCAAGGTGACAAGGAGGTCCTGGAAAAGACTCCATCCACCCCAGGCGTCGATCATGTTCTTGTACTTGGAGAGGGAGGCGGTGTAGAGCTCCGCCTTGGAGTTGGGCTCCGCCTTTCCCAAATAACGCTCGGAGAGCAGACCTCCAGCTGAGAAAAGGAGGAGGGATGGAGAAGATGTGGTGAGATGAAGGAGTTAAAAGTAGAAGGCAGTTTTGTGGAAAAAAATGCTAAGAGATGGAGGAAGAGGCAGGGGGCGAGAAAAAAGTGTTGGAGGGAAAACGAAGCGGAGCAGAAATGGAGGCAGAGGGAGGAGGGGCAGAAAGGTTCACGGAAAAGGGAAGCGAGCGGGTCAAAGTGTGGATGTGTCGTCATGTCGACTCCATCTTAAAAGCCCACCATTTTACATTAAACACTTATCTTCATCATTCTTATGCAAGAAGGACATTTATGTATTTGATTCAAATGATGGAAGACGCATCTCACCAAGAGTGCCGTACGTGAGGAGCTGGATGTTGTTGGCCAGACACACCTGCTCCATCTTTACTGCAGGTCGCTGGTCAATCAGAGAGTACTGAACCTGCAGAAGCAGCCAAAGTTAAAAAGAAGCTCGACCTCAGTGTAGTTTACGTGGTGAAGCCAAAGATGAAGATGATCAGAGGAGGGAACGCGGGAATTGTCTGTGCAATACAGGAGGAGGAGAGGATGTACAGAGCTCCACCTTCTCTTACCTGATGTTCAAGGTAGCAGTGTCAGGACCTGAGGGGTGTGAGCGTCATGACTGAAGACAAGTTCACACCGGTTGTTGCAATAATCACACAACTATTAAACCTTTGAATTGTTTGGCTTGGAGGGGAAGCTGGAGTTGAAGTTGCTTCGACTGATTTACTCTTGTTAAGTTTCTGTGGCTCTCCTGGTTTCTCCCCCACCTTTACTGTCCTTTAGTCGCCCCTGAAACGATGAGCGAGCTCCAGCAGCATCAATGTGTCAGGACGACGCAAGAGATGGATGGCAGACGGAGAGACGGAAGACTAGAAGAGCCTGAACACCTCTTAAGCTTTAACAGAAAAACTTGACAGCTGCCCTTATAAGAAATGAAAACAGTCCTAAATATAATCAAATATTCCTTGAAAATAAAATTAAAACTGATGTTTTAACACAAATAAGAAACTCTCTGGGTCTGATGTGAGTCCAAAATGCTCATTTATGATAAAACAATGGTTCTTTTTGGTGCATGTGATCTTTGTTAGGATTTCTAAGCGTGACAACAGCGGGACGTTCACCATACTACGGAAAACAGTGGGAAGCTGTGAAGATTTCCCACTTTCTCCACTTCCCTTGTTGCCTTTTGACTGTAAACTACAATCAAAAGCAGCACCATGATGCCACATGTAAAAGACAGGATTTATATTATTAATAATCAATATTTTGCATGCACATATATGTATTTGTATTTTAGTTGAAGTAATTAAGGTATATTAAGGCCTGTTAAGTCATGACTGATTTTAACAAATACAGAAAAGTAGAAAAGGGAACAAAAACTGTCGCGTGACGGAGGCGTCACCTGGTTGCTGGAGATCCGGATGCCTTTGTTGGTGATCTCTTCCAGTCTCTGTGTGTCAAAGTTGGTGAGGGACAGTTCACCTGGAGATAAACAAATTAGGATCTTGAATCATGAGGAAGAACCATAAAAGGCAAATATAGTTTCCTCCTTTGACGTTATATATGCGTCGTTCAGAGTACGTAAGAATATTTAGGCGTGTTGATCGGATGTGTGAAGTGCAGGAGCGCGCGTACGTATGACTCCCTCCTGCTGCAGGTCAGACAGGTGTCCCAGAGCATCCAGATACCTCCCGTCTTTATAATCCCACCAGTGAAACTGGACGCAGTCCAGGGTGTCCACCTGCATTCGAGTCATGGAGCGCTGCAACGCCTTCTCCACCACCTGCACAGTGAAACCGTTCCAACTTTTAACAGTAAAACTTGACAGCAGCCATTAAAATAAATGAAAACAGTTTAAAAAGCTTGTCTTATAGTTTCAGCAGTCCTTACATGTGGACGTGAGAGAGGAGCTGGTGTGGTTTATGAAGACACACTGCCCTCTGCTGGACACAATGGTGTGGTTTATGAAGACACACTGCCCTCTGCTGGACACAAACCAGACTCACCTTTCTCTCCATCGCTCCTGGTCTCGGGACATATTTTGTCAAACCCTGCAGAGCTGGACCATCACTTCCAGAAGATTTCAGCTAACGATTAGACCAAGATATTGATAATAATTAATAAAAACAATAAATTAAAAAAGACATAACATGTGATCATAGCTGTGTCAGCTTTACCATGTAGTTAAATATAGTAAGTTTTTATTGTTTTTCACAGCCTAAGACACTCGTGAAAATGATTCACAAAGTACACTTTTTATGCATTAGTTTCATTTCTGATTGAGACTAATGTTAAACACTTGTCTAATGACATAAAATCAGAGACATTAGACAGCCTAGTGAATGAAGGAAAAGATCTCCGTCACTATTATTACGTTTCAGTGGCTGACCACGGTCAACATTATACTGTTGCAACATTTCTACCTTAACACACACACACACACACACACACACACACACACACACACACAGTTTTTGGAACACAAAACTAGAATTTTCTGTATTAACAAGAAAAAGTATAAAGTATGTTGGTTCTTAAACAGAAAACTGGTCAAAACCTGCTTGTTTCTTCCATAATCTCTCTTCTCAGATTATTTTCTTCAGATAAACTCTGAAGCACAGACCATACCGCATTACGATACAGAAGTCATAAATTACATTTATCCCCAACTTTGATCCCATACGCACAGCTCAGTTACACTTCCATCTGAAACATCATTTAAGGACTGACATGAGTGAGTTTTGTACTCTTTTTTTTTTCCCTTCTTTACTTTAAACGTGTAAGCATGTGTGTGTCCACCTGGCTGTTGAACTGTCCAAATATTTCTTCTGCAGGCCCGTAAATGTCTGCCATGTCAAACGTGGTGAGACCAGCGTCTACATAGGCCTGCATGGCCTCCACTGGAGAGATGACACAGGGAGCAGCGGTTAGTCCGCAACTGTTGTGCACAGATAAGAACTTGACCGTAGTGGACATTGATGATATGCTCAAGTCTGTTTTGCAAAATCGCAATGTAAGATTGGTAAAAATGTGCTAACGATTCAATGTTTTTATTCAATCCCCAAAAGGCTTTTTCTTAAATATTGTACGATTACAGAGGATGTTGTATTAAGGTCAGTCCCACTACATAGAGGTCAATATACATAAAAGTCTTTCCGTGTTGTGATTTATGTTTTCTACTTGCCTGCCTTGGCTTTGTTCACCGCTCCGTGAGCCCCGGACACCTGCCACATCCCGTTCAGGACCCGGCAGACCTCCACACCTCCGCCCAGAGTCACCTTTGGCACCGCGGACATCCTGCCGTCCGTCGGGGCAGGGCAACACGGTCCGCTGGGCTTCTTTAACTTCTGATCATCGTGGGGATAAGTGGCAACACTGGTTTTAAGTACATTTACCTCCAACCCCACCCGCCTGCGCTTCAATATATCCAGCCGCCAGGAGACGTCACGCAGAACCAAACCGGGTCCGAAACGACTCGATCCACGCGAAGCTGCTCGGAACATCAGTTCATAATGAACAGAAACGTACTTACCGCACTCTGGGATTTCCTTTGAGCCGCTTTCCTACCGAAGCACACCGCGTTACGATTCACAGCTCTTGTATGAACAGGGAATGGTGTCGACGTTACTTAACATTTATAAGTTACAAAAGATATTTGCGTAAAAGTTACAAAACAAAGCAGACCGAGAACACGTGATTACAGTCCTTCAGCAGCAGTTTAATGTATGCTGCCCCCTACTGGTGCAGAGTTAAAGGTGTGTGTGTATATATATATATATATATATATATATATATATATATATATATATATCTATATATATATATATATATATATATATATATATATATATATATATATCTATATATATATATATATATATCTATATATATATATATATATATATATATATATATAAATAAATAAAATAAATAATAAAAAAATACATTAACAAATTAAACATTGGAAAGCAACAAACAATAACGAGACACACAGATGTGATGTAGTAAAAGAAAATATTTACTTTACTTCACACGTCTGTTATAAAACCATACAGCATTGCCTCTGTGCATCATGCTGCACCAGTCCTATCATGAATTTCACTCTGGTGTAGTTGCCTTCTTCCTTTTCTCCCTCTTCCTCCTCTTCCTCTTCCTCTTGCTGTGTGCAGCATCAGTCTGACCTGCTGCTGGCATGCATCCGTCCTCTGTGTCTGAGGCTTTCGGTCTCTCCTCTTCCTCAGCTCTAAAGTAATGAGTGAGATCATCATTCATGTCGTAACATATGACTGAATCAATAAACAATTTGGTACATTTATGCGCGTCACAGTTATTTTGCCAACTACCTATTCCATAATATAACAGACAGATGTATTTTGTTTTATGAACGATTAAACCCAAGAACCCAAGAAACAGATCTAAATTTGATTTTTTTTTGTTTGTTTTACGCGTTACACTGTTGCAGCTCAAAGAGAAAAACTGTCTGAAGCACAAACGTGGAACTACATATCAGATACCAAAAAGTGCAAATAATTAGGTACGTCTATTTTATCTTAAAATTTACACCCCCCACTTTTGTCTTTATCAGATTCTAAATAACTTTTTTGTACCATTATGAACACGTGACTTTATTTAGATTTTTTTTTCTATTCATAAAACATTTTTGTCAATATGAGGGTGGTGCAGACGTCTCAACGGCATCACAGGGTTAAGACATGATTAATTTGCATGCAACTAAAATAATTTGCCTGAGAAATTAAAAAAGATTAAATACAAGTATTCACCTCATCTGATCAGGCTCCTGCTCCGGCGGTGGCTGCTGTGGCGGCGGCTGCTGCTGCGACTGCGGTGCCGCAGCCTCGCGGCATTTTTCCAGCAGGGCTACAAAGAAGCCGTGTGTGCGGGTCTTAGTGGTACTGGCACGCAAACACTGCGAGAGTGGCTCCAGGCCTCGCTCAGGCCACTGAGGCAGCAGAGAAACCAACCTGGAGGAGAAAACAGCTTTCAAATGAGTGTCAGACGGAGACCACTGATGGTATTCTGCCTTTATTGGTTAAATTTATAGTTCAGCTGCACAAGTCTGGCCAGCTCGGATACCTCAACCACCACACAAACCTACCAGAACTTCTGTATTTTTGTCATTTTCAAATGTTTACCTCATAGCTCTAACTAATAACATGCCCATAAAACGCTACTTTCAATTCATCTCTCACCGCAAACTTTACTGCGAGTCATACTTACAATTCAAAGTTTATGTTTATTAAGAGATAATTCTTTATTAAGACGTAACACCTCAACGTCACTTCTGGCAATTAATTTCTGTAAATTACAGTAAAAACAGACCTAACGGTGTAAAACGTGCTGCGCTAAACACAGATGTCAAGGTGTCCTTTCTCTTTTTAAGTGCTGCAGGTCAGTTCTGGACTGGGACAAGAACTCAATCTGTGGACCAATAGGTATCATAACTAATACCACTATGAATACTACTACTAGTTAAAAAAAAATTTAAAAAAGGCCCGGCTAAAAATTGCCATCAGCCCACCGAGCAAGAGCCCTGATGGCCAGTCCAGCGGCGCTGCAGGTACTACTGGACAGGTCCTTCTAGTCCAGTGAGATTCCTACTTTTGGTAGCAATTAAAAGAAAACAGGCGTGTTGAATGTGATGGAAAAAACATTATAATTGGACTGCAAATAGCTTCAAGCACACTAAATAATCTCAATGTCAAAGTGACACGTGTTAAAAAGGTTGTTTTAGCCTGTTGGCCTCCTGAAAATAAGAACTCCCACGTTTTAAACCCAAATCTTAACAGGGATCCTAACTGTCAAGCAAAACCAAATTAACGGAGGCACTGTGTGGTTTCTGCTCAGCTGTAGGAGAAGAGGTGAAGCACCGATTCAGGAGCTCCTGGACTGAAGAAGGAGCCGTTCCAAATTATTAAATAATTCCTCTCCTTCTATTATGACAGTAGCAGGCTGGGATCTGAACTGACCCCCTACGTATCCCTCTTGACAGACGATAATAAAATAAAAGCCACTTTATTGTGTTCATGCAAGCGGTAAAACCCTTGCTGCACTAACCTAACGAGATGGAATCAGTGCATGATTATCCTTCCACAAAACCAGACTTTCCTGTAAGCATTTAGTCAACATGCAAGCAAATAAACTAAGAAAATGCAAAAATAGCAACCATCAGTACTGGTTCAGTATTAATATAATATACAATGTAGGATCATATATTAGGTCCACCCAGACGCTAGGAACACAGTTATTTATGTCTCCCCCAGTGCAGAGTGAAGAAGTCACAAAAATGGATTTTCTATCACTAAAAATGGGCTGTTGCTACCTGAAGCCAGGGTTCTGCTGCAGACACGCAGTCACGACCTCCTCGTTCTCCTGGCTGTGGATGGAGCAGGTGGAGTAGACCAGTTTCTTCAGGCGGGGGAACCTGAGGCCATGGTTCAGGCACCGCAGCTGGAAGGATGCCAGGGAGGCCAGACGGGCCTGGTCCTTCTCCTGGTCAGCTGAGCTGAGACACACCATACCTGGACCCCGCACATACAATTGGGTTCATATTCACGTTTTTATAATTATGAATACATGACACACAGACACACACAGTGTGAAACGGTTACCTGAGCCACTGCAGGAGGGGTCCAGCAGGATATATTCAACATCTTTATACTGGGGGCTTTCAGGGTCCACCTTCAGGAAGTCCTGGTTTGCCAGCTGCTGACAGGTGACCCCTGCTCTGAGCAGCAGAGTCGACATAGTGGCCAGACGCTTGGCATCCAAATCAAAAGCAAACAGCCTCCCTTTGTTCTTCATGACGGCTGCCAGGTGGCTGGTTTTGTTGCCAGGAGCAGCACACGCATCAATGACGTGGCTACCAACTGGAGGATGCAGGAGATGGGCGGGCAGACAGCTGGCTTTGTCCTGCAGGATGATGTGACCAGCTTTATACAGGAAGTGGTCGTGGAAATCGGTTTTTGGGGAGAAAACCAACAGCTCTGGTAGATGCAGGTCCCTTACGAAGCTCTTCCCCTTAAGGTTCAAGTCCTCCAGCCTGACAGCCTCTCCCAGGTAACTGAAGCCATCCCTCTTCAAGTAGTCCACGGCATCCTCCACCGTGGTCTTCAGTGTGTTCACACGCACATACCTCGGCAGCTGGTCCCCTGCATGCTGCTGGACGCTGGCTGGAAGAAGGTCCTCGTTCCTGCTGACTTTCCTCTTCACCTTCATGCGAGCCAGCTCCGACTGGAGCCTGGCGCGGTGCTTCATCATCAGGGCTTTCCAGGACCCGCCGCACTTCAGGCCCTGACCCAGGACCGTGTCGTACACCAACACCTGGGCCAGGTGCATCTTCATCTTGGTGTGCTTGAGCAGCTTGGTCGACTCGATGATCTCCTGCAGGACGGAAGAAAACCTCTGCGTCTCACAGACCAGAGCGAACAGCTGCTTGATCTTCGGGAACTTGCTGTCGTAGACCAGCGTTTTCAGAGCGCCGCGTTTCCTCTCCGCCTTCTCCAGGATGTCAGCCGCTTTCACGTACAGAGCCATGCCCGAAACTGCGACCGCGCTGTCCCGCCAGACGCTTTTCTAACTGTTGAACACTGAACCCGGACACTGCCCGCGCCTTCGGAGCGTCGTCTTTGTTTTTGCTTTGTAAATGCGTTTGTTTTTAAGCTTTACGCATCGTCTCGGTTACCTTTCCCACCAAACATGTGCGACCGGGGTCATAACTCCGGAAGCACAAACTGGCGTGCCGTTTCCGTATGGACGGAGAAAGCGGCCAACAACTGATGACGCCCGCAGCTCATCGACCCATCAGTCAAGACGTTTCACATGTAATACATTAATTTTAAACATCTGTACCCCCCTCCCAAAAAAAAAAAAGAAATACAACGAAAGAATAACCAATGTGTTTATTATACAAAAATATGTAAAAACAGTTTTAATTCAATATTTTTAAAAAGGCTTTAAAGGACTGTTTGTTTACTAATCCATATGTCAGGCATTAAAGGTATAACAATTGTATTTTGACAGTAAATCATGTATTTAAATATACCTAAACAAAATGTTTATCATTTTCAGTGGTTTGAATTAAACATCTTAAAAAGCAGTATTTCAGTTCGTTAGAAAATACAATTTCTGACCACATAATTTAAATGTGGAAAACTGTTTACCAAAAACATGAAACGGTAGACGAAACTAATTTTCTTCGAGTACTTTCTCTGGATATTTTCTTAAGATGCAGGAATTACAAGTTTATTTGCATAATATGAACATTCATAACTTCAATAAAACCCGTTTGCTGTCATGCAACGTGGACATTATTTAACGAGTCCACCTGAACGATCATTTCAAAGCAAAATAAAGACCATTGTTACGGTCAGAACTCAGCAAAAACAGTTAAATCATCAAACTGCCTGAAAACATAATTTCAACATCAGTAACAAAAAGAAAAATGAGTACAATCTGTAAAACAAATACACACAATTATTTGACAAAACTGACTCTGATTACAAGTTTTCTCCAAGTATCTGCACTTGAACAGTATATAGATAATGGTTCATAAACAGAAAAGTGTAGAACTCACTTAGATGGTTTTGTTAGAAAATGTGAATTAGACTGTTGGTACCACCAGGCCATAGACTTAATAAAAAACTAATTGATCAGCTAGAGTTAAGAAAACAAAAAAAAAAAGCATAGTATATTTCAATTTTATTCTCATTGGTAGCAGATAGAGGTGTGAACAATTATCTAACATTATGTCCTTGTAATGAGGTGTGATTTTTTTGTCCATCAGGAATAAACATAATTGTCAACATAATTCAATTTCATAGGTTTAAGTAAAGGTAACAGTAGTGTTGCTACACATAAACTGCATGTTTTCAGTATACTACCAGTGTGGCTTATTTTTTTAATTATTTGATGAACTTGAAGAGTTTGTGTGTTTAGAAAGTAGTCAGAATAACCACCTCCAACTGTCAGCTTTCAGTTTTTAGCTACTTCGTTGACCTTTTTAGTAGTTTTTGTCATCTTCATAGAGTTTTTGAACAGCAGCAGTCTCTCCGTGGTGTGAGGTGGCAGACGGTTCCTTCTGGCTCGCACAATACACGCTGCCATCGGGTAAAGCCTGTCGAAGCCCCCTGATGTGGCTGGTGCTGCCAGCAGCTTCTTGGCAATGTTCTGCAGTCTGGGGAACGAAGAGGCAGATTTCCAGTACAGAAGACTGGAAATGTTTTCCGACAGTGGTTCAGATAAGTACATGTCAAGCTCAGACATCTTTTTAGTTTTTGCAGGTGGTTGCAGGAAGCTGAACATGAACTTGCGCTTGAGGTCATTTCCACCATTCCCATCTAAGTTCTCTGAGCTGCCACAAGATGCTCCCACTACTGAGCTGGCTTGGCTTTCGTCTCTAACGTCATGCGTCTTTGTTGGCTCGTTGCTCATCTGCTCTGCATTTGCCGCCACACAGGAGGATGTAGAGGCCTCCATGCTTTGTAATGTGGATTCAATTACATTATGAGCTTGAGACTTTGATGGAGGAGTTAAGAATTCCGACTGGACCTCTAGTTTGGCATCAGAAAACGGCTGGAAAAAAAGAAAAAGAAAAATAGGTTTCTTTTGATGCTGTAAGATGAAAGACGTAGCTTTCCTCTAAGGATGCCAGACGATAAAGTGAAATCTTATGAAACCACTGTGCTTGTGTACAAATCAGTACCTGCAGTTTGATCCTGGGGTCGAGGACAGCAGCTAGAATTATGTCCCTCTGGTGAATCAGAGACTGAAAGTGCGTTTGGAGGCCTGTGCGCAGGGCCTTGCAGAAGTGAGTGTAGTTGGTGACACGGCTCTCCAAAGTCTTATCAAGGCCAACAAGAGAGGGAATGATATACGAGATGGTCACACCACTTCCTTGAAGGACCTGGTTTTGAAGAAGGGGGGAAAAAATGACATTGACTGCAAACTAAAGTGTAAGATGTGGTGGTGTTAAGTGAAAACCAGCAAGAAAAGTTAATATAGTGCTCTAATATTAAGACATTACATTTTAAATGTCTAAAAGTATTTTTTATTTATTTTTTTTAAACTTTATACAACAATCTAGTGCATCCACAATAAAGTTTTGATGAAAATGCTGAATTACCTGCAAAGCCTCTTCAAAGGGCTCAAGGAGACCCAAAATGTCAACTACTTGCTCCCTCTTGACCATGACCAGAGGGGGGGCGCTGGCTGTGTCTGTAGCCTCTATGCGAGCCTGCGCTAGGAGAGTCATGACCGTACTCCAGGCTGTCTCCTGCACCATACGCCTCAAGGAAACCATCATGGAATTCCAGCGACAGTTACTGAAGGAAGGGCACAGAGACACGTTGCACTGCTTCACCAAAACCTAGAAAGAAAAGAGTACATCTGATTTTTTTTATAATCTGTTACTGCAAAATAGCATGAGATGAATGCTGGACATCTGACAAACTATGACAACACATGCCTAACAAAAGTTGTAACTATCATTTTTGGCGTTTATATAAATGAAAAAAAAAAACAAAAAAAAACAGGTACACCCTTTAACAAAAGACTTCATGGAGATGTGGTCTTAATTTTAGATCTAAAATCCACAAAAATCTCACAAATACAGCTATAGGTGTCTTTGCAAAAAATATTTTTCATTTCCATTTAAAATGCACATACAAATATAATCGTTAGTCATTTGTTTATTTCTCTGACCTCACTCCAATAGGCGCTGCTCTTGAAGAAAGCCACCACATTGTGAACCTGAAACAGCAAGTTCTCAACTACTCTGGAATTCTTCAGAGCATCCCTGATCACCATCTGCAATGTTCTGGCAACACAGGCAGCCCTTTTCCCGATCTGCAGTTGAGAAAACGGGCACCCGGTTTCAGACATCTGGTCTGACAGAAATCCCACAATTTCATCTCCATCTGGTTCTCCCCTGTTAGATGAGCACACAATCTTGTAATCGCAAAACAAGTTGTTTCCAGCAAGGACTTCTTTGGCCTGATTGGCGAGGACATAACCAATGCTGTGAGGAAAGATGCCATAGCTGAGCAGCACGCCCTCGAGTTCCTTGGCCACGACAGTGCTGAGGGTTTTGTTGTTGAGATGCCGGAAGGCAACGATTGGACGGCGGATCTGCCAGGAATCACTGACAAAATGGAGCTGCACGACAATGATCGAGCTCTCTCCTTGAGACTGATCCCCCACCCAGAGGTCACAGGTAACATGAATGGCATTTTCACCACCTTCGGTCTTGGCGAGGGCTTTGAGATCACGGATTAACTGGGGCTTTATGGTTCTCTCAACATCCTCGTAGAGCTGCAGGCCTATGACACGTTGAGACAGCTTGTTGAAATCAGGTCTGATGGTACTCATGAATGACCTGAAACCTGGGCCTTCAACAAAACTGTGAGGACAAGAGAGAAGATACACTTTTTGACTATTGCATCCACAAGTTTGACAACGTAACAAAAGCCCAAACAGGGTTCTGTGTCTGTCAAATTACCTGAGTGGCAGCATGTCCTCAGCAATCATCCTCAGCGCTGCATCAGTAAACATTTTCTGATCCACCTGCAGGTTTGATGATGCTGCACTAGAGCTTGGACTGGAGCTTGAACTTGGGGGCAAAGAGGGAGTTGGGGAGGAGACGTCTGTCCTTGATGCCAACTCTTGTGGAGTTTTAGAAACCGTTTTCAGTTTTGCTTTCTGACGCTCCTTCTGGTGCTTTGCTCTCTTAGGGATGGCCTGCAGCAAAACCGAGAGTTCGAGAGTAAAACACCTTTTACAAATAGT
The DNA here is from genome assembly GCA_014839995.1 of Xenentodon cancila. Taxonomy (NCBI): domain Eukaryota; kingdom Metazoa; phylum Chordata; class Actinopteri; order Beloniformes; family Belonidae; genus Xenentodon; species Xenentodon cancila. The sequence goes on along the minus strand of CM026204.1, from coordinate 23,498,964 downwards.
AACATCTAAGAAGAAAACACTTGGGACTTTTTTTTTTAAACAACAATGTTGCATCCAATCTTTTAAGGTTAAAAAAAGCTTTAATGGAAAACTTACCATTTGAGGAGTTACTGGATCTGCATCTATTACAACATCACATTTGAAATCCACCTAAAAAACAACATATACATTTAATGTAATTGTATTGTCAGTGCAACAAAACCTAAATCACAATTCTTATGGTCACAAAGTAAGTTGATATTCTTTCAAACAAATGCTTATATAATTTTTCATAAAGTAATGTTTCCATTAAGCAAACATTTTAGTAGCTGTGCCCTATAACGGTTAATTAGTTACAAAAATCCAATATACCAAGAGCATATTCATTCTCAGGTGACGCAAAAAGTAAGGACAATACAGCGCTTTCTAAAATCAATGTTCTGTACCTCTCCCTCCGTGAACTGTTGAATATCCAGGGAAATGCTGCCAGTGTCATCTTTGAACAAACCCAGCTCTGCTTTGCGTTTAATAGATGTATTATAGTGATTCTTTACAGAGTTGTCTGATCTGCAGAAGAATACAAAAATCACAAATCAAAGTAAAAGTCCACGTCTTCTTTGGTTGACAATAATAATTTCATACCTAACAGTCAAACAACACAACTGACTGCCCATCGTCTAACTTGTCCAAATTAAAGCCAACCAAAATCACCTTCCAGGGAGCAGCTTGGAAATCTCGGCCCACCGGTTCCCAAGAACTGAATGGGCTTTATAGATGATGAGGTCTTCTTCTTCAGTCCAGGAGCTCTTCTTTATTATTGGGTCAAGATGGTTATTCCAGCGCTCGCGACACTGTTTCCCCAACCTCCCCTTCAACTGTTTGGCGATAAAAGCCCAGTTCTTTCCGTGCTTGCTCACCAGCTCTAATATCTATACAGAACAAAGACATACATTAAAAACAAATCTGAAACGTGGCAGGATTTTATTATCAGTATATTAGGGTATTCCAGTCTAACTTGGCAAATCTTTCCGAATCTCACACAAATGGAAAACAGAGGTTTGTTTAAGCTTGTTCAAAGAATAGCGTTTGTCAGGAAACTACAAGAAACCAAAGTGACAGTGTGTACAACATCAGAGGCTGATCTACAGTCCAACAGTATCACGTGTATAAACAGTTTTGATTATTGTTACCTATGTACCAATGCTCAACTTAAACTATATACAGTAAAGCACTGGGAGAATGATGGCAAATAACCTTAATTCCATACACACAATGTCACACTCGACAAAGAAATAATCACAACGGGCTTCCTGCGCTTCTGCTTTCACAAGTACTAAAAGTGTGGTGCTATCAGAGCTAGATAAGCAGCTAGTCTGGAAAATCTCAAGCATCCTGATCACCAGTGTGCACTTCATACACCACACAATGTTGTCGTAAAGTCTATCCAGCATGACACTGGTGATAAATGTGCTTTTTTTCCCCATCACAGAAATAAGAAATCATCATATTCTAGCCTCTGCCATTCAGAATCCAGCTCACACACGGAGACTTTTGGTTGTCATTCCAGGTCTGTCACGCATGACTTTTACTGGTGAAGTTTATGGTTCATAAATGAGCTTTTAATCCACTAAATATGCTTACAACCATTCTGGTGGTGGATTATGCATACCTCCAAACCCCAGCAACAATGGTCTTCTTCCATATGGCAGATGTGATAAAGAAGTTTACTTTTGATGCATTTCTGTTATGATATCATCTTTGAAGAGTTGTCAGCATCAATGTCTACTGTGCTGACTCAAAGAAACTGTCTTACAGCCCTTTTATGATTTTAGCTTTGCTGAAATATTTTAAAAACATCGACACACTTTGTGTGTTTTGGATGCTGTGTTTATGTACTTAAAAAAGAACATTGGCCAAGTCTACAAATGTGTGTCATATTTTTAATTTTCCTACCTTTTCATCTTCTTCTTTGGACCAATGTCCTTTGATTAGATTAGGATCCAGATTACTTTTCCAACGAAGCATACATTGCAATTCTGTCCGGCCCTGTCCAAATAACAGGAAACATATTTAGAATTACAATACTAAAACACATTGCTTTGTCCAAGAAGTTTAGCGTTACAGGCTGTGATGTCTTGTCAATGTTAGAAATTTCAATTAGATTCATTCATTCTCTGTTGGCTCATTTTTATTCCTCAAGTACTTACTGGTAAAAAACTAGCAATTGTCCTCCAATCCTTTTTGCCAAAGTTACTGACCAGAATTTTGAGGTTTTCATCCTGCACAAATGATAAATTCAGTTAAGAGATATTATACTGAGTAATGTACCACAGAACAATGAAAACAACAGTTTACGTAAAAAGAAGTACGTTATGAAAACAACAGTAAAACTCTTGACTCACCTCTTCCAGGGTCCAATTGACTTGACCGCCCTTCTCTTCTATGTCTGAATCAGTCCCAAAGGATAGTTTACCATCTCCTCCTCCTTCCATACTGTAAACACACGTAATTATTATATATTATTCCATTATCATCAGAAAATAAAACAAAAACACAAAAAAAACCATCTAGGTATACAAAATTGATATTGCATGTTATGATGAATACATTATATGGCTGAATATGGATTAAAATTTTAATCAGTCCATATTTTTGAGAGTGGATCAGAAAACACTGACCTTCTCTTCATTGCACCGCACAACACCACTGTTGATATTCATAAAAATTATTAAAAAAAAAAAAAAAAAAAAAAAAAAAAAACCCACAGAAAACACCTGGCTGTGCTTGCATATGTTTGGAGACCAGAGAGACTATTAACTAAAAAAAAATCCAATATCGCACTATCAATTTGTTTAGTGCCACATAAGTACATAACCTGCAAGAATCCATTAAAATCTATTGGCGTTTTTAAATTAAGACTTCATGATTATAACTGGACGAAGAACGTGCGTTTAACGCGTGCTGGGCAATGTAAAGACAAGTCATGTTATTGCTTTCCCGGTGCCTGAAGCCGACTTGAGGGTAGCGAAGACGACTCGGGACACGTTATCGAATGGTACTATGTAACATGACGGCCTGCTGTGTGCTTGGTTGACGTCGCTGGCTTCACCAACATCAGAGGACTGGCTGGATGCAGGAGATGGAGCAGGTGGTGGGTCCATGTTAAACAACAGGACTTGCGTAGTGACTTTTCCCAAATCGAACTTCACAAATATGACCAGCAGTGTCCCTATGTCACTCCTGCTGTTTGGTTGGTTGACCGCAAAGGACTTCTCTTCTTTCTGTTTGTTAATGACCCGAGTTTCATTTCTTGCAAACCATCTCTCTTCAACTTCTACACATTTTCAAAAATGTCAGTGGTTATATCGACTGTATAGAAAGACACAAAACCTATAGTAGTTTGTAGGCTACAACATGGGTTCAAAGGGAAATAAAATAGTTAAACTCTGAGAAGGCAAGATTGTAAAACTTTAATAGAAAGACTGCCTACTCTCACAGTTCTCATATTAAACATACAATATACAGCCAATATAAAACTGTAAAACAAGTCACTAATCTATTAGGTAACATTTCACATCCATATCTCGTAAAATGGTCACCTAGACTGAAGTTTAGTAAACTGCAGAAAATACTTGCCAAAACAAATCTTCGATGTAAACAAGAAACATTCCTGTTTTTATCTAAATGTCTACGCTACTCAACGCTTAAATTGAAACTGGCGTGATTATTGTTTTAAAGTTTAAAAAAAACTTGCTTTTCCATCTACGCTGACTCGAAGTCCGATGAGCTCGTTGAAACGTTACTGAGAAAGTAGAGCGCCATCGCTGGCGAATAACCGCCACTGCAAGTAGCCTGCTCGATGCTACTTTAGACGCCGCAAACGAGGCGTTTTGGACGAGTTTTGAAATAAGTAACAAAGGCAATGAGCTGACACGAGTACATGCAGAAAACATGCATGCGTACCAACACGTAGGACTCCATAACTGCGTCTAGATTACATCTTTTCCAACTCCGTGACAACACAACAACGGAGTTAAAAAAAAAAAAAAGACGCGGTTGCAGAAAGCAACCGACACTCATACTTTTAGACAAAACACAAAAGACGAGCACCTACTTTATCACTAACAGGACGCCGTTACCAGAATTGTCAATATACTAAAGGTTTTATAATCCGGAAAAAAAAAACACAAACACATTTTTCTCATATACATTATTCACACTTACCCGCGCGACATCAGTGTTTTTTCTGTAGCTCCCTGAACTGCGGAGTGGAGGAGCCGAGAAAAGCTGGCCCAGGAACTAAAGCAAGAACGCTCCAACCACCAAAAGTGAGTTAATTTGGTGTTAGTTGATAAAACACCAAAAATAAGAGACGCGACTCCGGCGGTGTTTCAGTAAAAATTTAGCCGGGAGCGAGTGTATATTCAGGGTCTGTTCAAGAGCGCCAGCGTTGCTGCACAGCCATCAGCCACACGTCGTTCCCCGGAAACAGCCCACGTGACCAACGGTCTCAGGTCTCAACCGACACCAACGCTAAAAGCTGCACACGTGTTCGTTCTGTACTCAGGACATTACACTCACCACTTCATTTGGAGAACAGATTTTACTCTGTCCAATACATTTAGAAGCAAATAACACAATTTTATAACACTAGCGCAGCATTTTAAATAAGCAGTCTCTTCTCAAAATCACAGTTTTGCTGTTGCTGTGAGGCAACATGCTGCAGCCAAGACCTCGTCACAGCCCAGGTCGGTCCAAGTTGTGGCACACTGAAGTGGTATTTCTGCTACCACAACTGATAATAAAAGTATCTGTGGTAACTGGATGAGAATGCATGTTTTCAACACACAAGGGTCAATCTTCCTACACTGAGAAAAATCTGCTAATATAAGTTTGGATTGTACTTTCGATCAGTGTTTCCAAATGCAGTCTCGTAAGCATATGCATATGATTTTTCTGAACCGACTGAAGGTTTTTAGGGGGTATGCATGGTGTATTAGGCTCTTTACATGTGGTATTAGGAAAATGTCATTATATTCTGCAGCTGTGACCAGGACACAACACATATGGAGGCTAGATGGATGGATTTTCTCACCATTAAAAGAGCTAAGTAGATTATTTTTTCATTCTTTTTCTTGTTTTTTTATGTGGTACCAGAAAGTAACACCACTATATTCCTGGAGTAACATTGCAAACTATTGTTGTTTTGTTAACTTAGAACCTCTTTCAAACATATTTATCGGTGCATAGTTTAACACCATACTGAGGCCTGAAATTTAAAATGATTCTGATTATAAAATGAACATCATTCAGCATGTAAAAGGGCTTGTTTAAATGGCATTTCAGAAATAACTTAAATAATATCCGAAAATCCTATTTTCTAAACTTATTTTGGAAACTTCATCTCGGACTGGTCATTGTGGTTAGCTACTTGAACAAGTAACAAAGCTAAAAAATGAAGTTTTACACAAAGAAAATGGGAAAATACATCAAACGGGGTTGCTTGTTTGGACAAGAAATGTTGAAACTGTTGAACAGTTTTAGTTTAGTTGGTCGAAATGGTCAAATATGATGTGGAAGGTTGATTGAATGAGTAAAAAAGAAAGTAAATGGACCTTACTAAGTGAAATTGAATCATGCTTGCAAGGAATGAGATTGTACGCTGGAGGGGATCACCGCGATCTACCGCTGCTGCCATTCCTGCACATTTCACACTATGGTTTTTCTACTACGTGGATCCATTTGTTGTTGCAAATCCAAGGAAACTCATAAATGCTTTTTCAGTATCTGTCAGTATCAGTATTTGTATTTAGTCTTTTTAAGTGGGGATTTTACTTGAACTAAGCAGCAGTCTCAGTGATCTTACTTTGAAGAACCAGGGAAGGATTCTGACAGGGAACTAGGCTTACAGCCACTCGGGATAAGGGCCACTGAGGAGCATAGACTCATCTAAAAGAACTCAAACTGTATGAATTGTATAGTGGTTTAAACAAATGCCATCCTGTTCAATTTTACATCGTGTAACTTTTGTAATCAGACAGTGACATGGGGTCATGTTTACATCGTACTGTCTGTTTTACAACCTGACGTTTAAACGCAGATAACACATAAAGTATAGTACATAAAATGTAATGACAAAGTAAATAACTGCCTAGTGAAAAACAAAATATACTGTGTAAATATATCTAATACAGGAGCTTTTCAAACCATTTTTGAAATGTATGCAGTTTCAGTCATTTTAGATGATAGAAATTCATTTCCACTCATTGATTGACTGGAGATCATGAAGATCCTTCTTAGGTTTGGATCCTTTCCCTGTCCCATCTGCCTTGTTCTATTTATTAAAAAAAAAAAAATAAATTGACAATACATAGTTATTAAGTGATAGCCATATTTGAACTGTAAATATTCAAATAGCCTTGTATTTATGATGCATGTTGGTTTTACAGCACTATTTATATTGTATTGTTTTAGTCAGTGAAAGGCAAATAATAATTAAAAAAAAAAGATTAAATTAGATCGAGCTGGATATTAATAAACCTTTCTCTGCATTTTTTATTTTAGTTATATCATGGGCCACTGAGCTGCTTTCAAAGCACGTGCATATGTTGGTGTACATTCTCCATCATACAGGTCATGTCAATGTCAAATGTTTGAATAACAGACTTTTACAATACTTCATTTTTCATGTTAAAAGCTTCTTCAGAAGTCCAGTGGTCTTCAATCATTTATGAAATAGATGTAGAGGTTTTGTTATAATATTGATAAGTTGTAAATCTGGTAGAGGTAAATTGATTTCTTAAACATCTACTGATTCACTTCATATGTGTTGTTGCTAAAACCTAATTTTTTATCTTTATGTGACTGTTGTATATTTGATTATTATTCTTTCTAATTTAATTTTACAATTCGATTTATGGTCAACTTGTAATCTGAGAAGAGTCAAGGTCTTGAGTCATCATCTACTTGTTGGGATTGTGGAGAGCCTGGTGTGTTTATCAGCTGGTCCCTGATTGAAGCCATTAACCAGACAGACTTGGTTTCGTCACATTTCACATCCGACTCAGGAGAACATGTAAATGTTTTGACATCCGTTTGATTTATACACAGGTTTTCTATGTACACAGACACTCAGACATTTTTGCTGCGGTTGTCATCAGTCCACTGCTGCTGGCAGCAGAACTGGACATTAATGATGTCAGAAACTCTGTTTACAGGAACAGCCATGCTCGGCACACGGAGTTACATTTGTAAAGGTCAGAGGAGGTTTTGTCCATTGAGATAATTTGATAATTTTTGGATGAAATAAAAATGAATCATCATTTTACTCTCAGGGTACTCAATTTCACAGAGAAAAAAAAACATCTGATACATATGAAAATGAGGGGTTGATAGAAGCAAGGTGTGCCCAGACCTTAGAATATGTTGTAGTGCCAGATAAACAAGTTTGTATATGTATGTATAAATGACATGATAAAAATAAAAGACAAGGCCATCCAAAGTACATTTTCTAAGTGTATCGCCCATCGCTGCTAAAATGTAGCACCATCCATCACATCCTTTTTTCCATGGTAGAGAGACACCTCATAGTTTCCTCGGATACAGTCTTACTATCATGTGCATACTCCTATTGCAAAACAACTACTGTATATATTTACAGATCTTGACAGCATTACTGTCAACATGAACTCCTTTATCCTGTTACACAAAAATAAGCGAATAACTCCTCTATCTATGGACTTAAATGATTTTCTAAAGATAATTCTCTACTTGCTTCAGTTATAATACAGAAAAAAGCTTAAGTCTGCAAAATAAACTTGTATAATGTGTACACTGCGCTGTAAATGGTAACTACACTGCTGTGATGACTAGTAGCTACGGTTTCCCACCAGTCATATTAACCACAGTTTCGTACTCATGTTAGTCAAATTAGTTGTAGCTGCTCCTTGTTGAAAGTTCTGTTCTTGATCCCGTCCAGTCTGACAGCTATTTCCCATAGAGGATCAGTCCCAACACAAAAGCAAACCATTTGTACGTTGTGTACTTAGTGCCAGCAGTTAAAATGTGCAGTCTTGAGGCCTGGTGAGGTAAAATGATTTTCCCCCTTCTGCCGGGGCGTCCTGCAGTTTTCCTTGTGAACTTTTACCATTTAGAAACATATTTTAAAAAAGATCAAAATCAGTAGATGCTGTCAGTTGTCTCAGCAACGGGCTGTTTTTAAAATATACAAATGTGACAAAAACATATTATGACAACTAATGTTTAAAAAAAAAACACTGGCAGAGTTAAAGTGTTGCCCTTTCAGATGTTTCCCTGTTTCTTATCAACAATCATTATATTGTACTCATGCTCATTCAGAACTACTATTAAAGGTGCTTTAAACGTCAAAGACTCCATCATCCACACATTGTGTGATGGAAGCCGGCAGTGTTACATGAGGAGCTGTAAAAGTCCCCTACATCGATATGAGCAGATCATTTCATCATCACTTCTGTGGCCTCATGCTCTGGATCTTAGTGTCTCACAAAAAGCTTTCCTCATTGGAGACGTATGAGAACCCATTGAAGGCATTATTTGAGCTGGTGCTGCCGTTCATCTCTGGGGTCCGACTGACTGAGTTAGGAACCATCTCCCTGGTGAACTCCGGATCAATATGCTGAATATCAGCTGGGCCTCTCTGAAAGAATATCAACCGTAAGAGTAAGTAAGGCAAGGTAGGTTTATTTATAAAGCACAATTCAACATCAAGACCTGACATTAAAGACAAGTTCACAAACTGTAACAGGTCTGACTCCAAAATCTTTTCAACCTTTTTGAAAAAAAACAAACTTGTTGGTAGAATGTCTAGACAGCAAGAGAAGGAGTTCAGTTGATGTAATATGTCCTCCAGGTCTTTGCCGTTAATGGGATGGCACTGCGTTATGGTGTTTGAACTGGTTTTCAGTGGATGCGATGCATATTCTGAATTTGCTGTTGATGGACCAACCGCAAATCAACCACGACATGGCTTCAAAAAAGGAAAATCAAAGTCTTAGAACGGCTGAGTCGGAGCCCAGACTTCAGTCCCATTGAAAATCTTTGGAATGACCTTGAGAGCTGCACAAAGCAGGTCCTGTTGCACTTTGAAGGAACTTGAACTTTTTTGCAGAGAAGAGTTGGATACAATTTAAAAGTCTAGATCTGTGAAATTAATTGATAATTATTCACAAAGACTAAAAGGTGCTTCCACAAAATATTACGTGAGAGGGGTGTTTAAATTAATGAATCAAGCTATGGTAGGTTTTATTTTATTCTAAATTTTCCAAATAAATAAATATTTATTTTTCATAGATTCATTTTCTTTAGAATATTGTAAGAAGGATTAACAAATCTGATATTTTGTTAGGAGATATAGATGTGATTATATCTTTCTAGGCTGCAATCTCATAAGGGTGTACATACTTTTAATGTCCACTGCATCTTCTGCTGCCATGATACTTTAGTGTAAAGGTAAAATTGTAACCAAGTTTAAATCACTTTCCAAATACAGCTGATATACAGTAATAGGCTCAAACACACACACACACACACTCACACACAAAATACCAAAAAAACATATTAAACATGACAACACCTGATATAACACCTGCTTTTGGTAAAGCCACTCTATGTAGCAATACCACGTCTGAACACATGGGGGAAGCATATCACAAGAAAGGTTATGCGTCAACCCCAGGGGTGAGACACAAGGACCTGGCCCTCTGGTGGGACATATGGGACTTTTTCACCAAAGCAGTTCCAGCACTAATTCTGTGCTAGTCCCAGTCCTAGCACCACTTTTTTTTCTTTTCGGCTGCCAGCTACGAGGAAAGCAGTGGCTCTGTGCCACAAACTCTGATGCTACACTGGCCCCACAAACCTCGCTGGGTCAGATGCATGAAACGCTATGTCATAGTAGGGGCCCTGATTATTCAAACCAAACAAAAAATGCAAGCCCCATGTTTAGACTACCTCTGTATTTTTGATTGCATGGTTAAATCAGTAAGAATACATCTAGTATTTCCTAGCGATATAAGTTTTAAATTCACAGATTTAACCATGCAATCAAAAATACGTGTACTGTACAGCAAACTTGACTTTGAAAAGACTTACTTTCATCCTGAATTGTAAATACTGTCAATGTTTATGGCAGAAAGTTAATTAAAGTCAATTCCAGACTCCAAACAAGATTTTTAAGGCCAGGATCAGTTTCTGCACATACCAAAATTCATTTTCCACTGTTGTTATTCTGAGGAATTTCATTTTCCTTTTTTATGGATTTCCTGCTTCCACCTTGGTGACATTATATATGGCGTAGGGTCCTAGCTCTCCGGGGCTCTGTGTCCAAAAGAAAAGCCATCCGGTTCTTTTTCAAACCTGTTTGGAACATGCTCTAGCACCGGCCTAGCACCAGCACTGATTTTTGATGGTCAAAAAGCCCTAAGAGTGGTACTACACAGTATTCCCAGTGACTGTTTTGTCAAAACATGTGGTCAGAAGAAGTATTGCTACATCGAGGGGCTTAACTAATCAGTCAACAGTGGGCAAAGTCAGGAGCTTCACTGGAGCCAATATTTGTGTTAGTAATAATAAAACCATTATCCCACTGAAAAATATTCACAAAATCAAAAAGGTAAAAGTAATAAAGGAAATTTTTGTTGAGAGATTTGACAAACTGACACATTTGTGTGGGAGTCAGACACGAGTACAAGAGGACAGGAACACACTCTGCCAAAGCTTAAAAATGACTGACAGCCGGAAACAACTCACCACGTTGGGGTTATATGGAGGAGTGATTCTCTTGTGGTACAGGTCATCCCAGTTGATCGGGGAAAAAAAAGAGTGGTTCTTTATTTCTAACTAATTAAAAGAAGAAAAGAAGAGTCAAACATCTTCAAATGTGTGTAGTCACTGATTTGTCCGTAGAACAAGTTTTTACTAACATGTATTTGTCATTAACATGTACTGGTAGATCTGTCATCAAACAAAAGTCTCCCTAGTCATATTTCATACGTTTTCATTCTTCTAGAAAAGGCTACAACTCTTTACTTTTTCTTGTCTAAGGCATTATTATTGCATTTTTTTCTCTTTAAGACAAAGCTTACTTTTTTATGCAGGCAATAAAAGACCTTTTCTTCTTTAACATGATTCACTCACAAAATCAGCGATGGCCCCGATGCGCCTGTGCTGGTCTTTCTGCAGAAGACCCACCAGCAGAGAGTAGATGGCCTCAGACTTCCCTGGAGGCAGAGGCAGCGGCTTGTGGAGGATCCCATCATACATTTCACCAATGTCTCGGCTGTAGAAAGGAGGCTAAAGTGGAGGTAAGCGTTGTATAGTTAATTTTTTTTAAAAAAGGGGCAATACAATTTCACATATATTTACAATGAAAACTAACTTTCCTCAAGTGTGCCCTCCTTTTTGGAATTGGAAAATAGGGTTTAGGGTTTTGGACTATTTTTGGCCAGTTGGAGTAAGTCCACATCAATTGTAAATTGACAGTAATAACAAAGTTACTGGCAGGTTGGACCGAGTCAGGATAGCTGTTGACGCTGGTTTCCAGTGGAAGACCATGCTCTCTAGCTGTAGCTCCACATTGAAAAACACGAGATGACAGGAACAAGAAATATTCTACTAACCTGGTACTATCAGTAGTTGTGACTAGGCCGATAAAAGAGCGGGGGAAAAAAACAATAAAATTCTGTATCTTGTTGTGATTGATTAAAATTTACAATCAGAAATTACAGAAAGATTTTAAAAAATTTGATTTACAAATATAAAGGTGGGATGAGGGTTGTTGGAGGACTCCAATGGAAAATATCTGGGGAAAAAAAGAATAAAGGAAATGTCCATTCATACCAGGCTGAACACCATCTCATACAGAACTGCTCCCAGACACCACCAGTCCACCGTCCTGTCGTACGGTTCCTTACGAAGAACTTCTGGGGCTAGATACTTATGATGAAACAAACAGAAAAGGAAAAAAATATAACTTCTAATAGGTCGTGTCTGTACTTCTGTCACTATTAATCACATTTTAATACATGTTTGCAATCTCAGTGAAAAGTTTAAATAAGGATGGTGGAAGCATGTTAGATCAGCTTATTAATTCATTTTCTTTTTTTCTTTTTTTTTTAACTTACTTCAGGAGTGCCACAGAAAGTTGAAGTTGTCCCTTCTGGCTCTACACCCTCTTTGCACAGGCCGAAATCTGTCAGCACCACATGACCCTGCATACGTAGACATATACATTCAATAAATGAAAGCACATCATGCAAATCAAAAAGTCAGAATTTACATTTACTCACCTGAGAGTCTAAAAGAATGTTCTCTGGCTTCAGATCTCTGTGGTGAAAAAAAGAAATAATCAGATGGCCATGAGCTGATCTGATATTGACGAAAGACCTTGTATTACAAAATATATTTGTCCCACCTGTAGACGATGTTGAGAGAATGAAGGTAGCCAATCGCACTTGCTACTTCGGCTGTGTAGAACCTCGCCCTGGGCTCTAAGAAACATCTCTCCCTCTGCAAGTGGAAGAACAGCTAAACAGAGGTATAAAGAGAAAGAGAAGGAGAAATTAAAAGACAGTTGAAAAGTTGTTGTTTTTTTTTAATAGTGTAGACATGCCTAAGAAGCCAGGCAAAGGCAGTGATGGATTCATGTATTATCATTAAACTACGGATGACCATCCATCCATCCATCCATCCATCCATCCATCCATTTTCTTCCGCTTATCCGTCAGATCGAGGGGGCAGTAGTTTAAGCAGGGAAGCCCAGACTTCTCTCTCCCTGCCCACTTCATCCAGCTCACCAGGGGGACCCCAAGGTATTCCTAGGCCAGCCGAGAAACATAGTGCTTCCAGAGTGTCCTAGGTCTTCCCTGGGGTCTCCTCCCAGTGGGACATGCCCGGAAGACCTCACCATAGAGGGGTCCAGGCGGCAGATGCCCAAGCCACCTCATCTGGCTCCTACTGATGCGGAGGAGCAGTGGCTCTAATCTGAGCCCCTTCCGGATGACTGAGCTTCTCATCCTATCTCCCGCTCCATTCTTCCCTCACTTATGAACAAGACCCCGAGATACTTAAACTCTTCCCTTTGGGGCAGTATCTGATTCCCGACCCAGAGAACCATGGTCTCCATGGTCCAACCTGTGACCATAGTCACCATAGGTCTCATTCACACTCGGCTGTGAACCACTCCAGCAAGAGTTTAAGGTCTTGGCCTGATGAATTCAAAAGAATCACATCATCTGCAAAAAGCCACCAAACTGGACCCCTTCCGCTCCTCGGCTGCGCCTAGAAATTCTGTCCATGAAAGTAATGAACAGAATCAGGGACAAAGGGCAGCCTTGGTGGAGTCCAACCCCCACGGGAAATGAGTCCGACTTACAGCCGACAATGCACACCAAGCTCTGACACCAGATGTAGATGGACCGGACAGCCCATATAAGTGATTCCGGCACCCCATTCTCCCAGAGAACCCCCAACAGAAGTTTGCAAGGGACACAGTTGAGTACCTTCTCTAAATCCACAAAGCACATATGGACTAGTTGGGCAAACTCCCATTCACCCTCCAGGACCCTGCTGCGGGTATAGAGGTGGTCCACTGTTCAATGGCCAGGACGAAAACCACACTGCTCCTCCTTGATCCGAGGTTTGACTGTCCGGCGGACCCTCCTCTCCAGTAGAATTGAATTACAATCATGTATGGCGTCAGCGTAGCGTCATCCTGTTTCAATGTTTGTATAATGCAGGACTTACACCTTTTCTTTGGCAGACAATTGATTTTCCAGATTTCCCAAACAGCTGGAAGGGGCTTCTTTAAAGAAGATGACTTTGCAAAAGTCTTGTGCTTTAGAAATGTTTGTATTTCCTACATAATTTCAATCTGTCCAGTCACTTTCTGGACCCTCCTGGTTTATTTGACCTGAGTTTTTCTTCACTGTAAATGAGGCTCTGTTTTTGAAGGTCTTGATAATGCTGTGAATTATTATTTCAGGTGCAATATTTGTACCAGCAATTTTCTTGAATTTGAGACCATTTTGACCCAAAATACCTTTACAGTGTTACTGGATATCCCATTACAATTTTTAAATCATAGCAGTCTTTTCTTTATGTTTAGAACATCTGTTACATCTGTAAATCACTTCTGCTCGAGGTTAAAGAAGTTCCAAACTGAAAATTAAGGTTTCTTTGTCCATTTATTTGTCATAAAATACATACCTCTCCTCCATTTACATAATCGAGGACAAAGTAGAGTTTCTCTGAGGTCTGAAAGGAGTAGTGGAGCCGAACCAGAAATGGGTGTGTCAGACTCTTCAGCAGCACGTTTCTCTCAGCCATAATGTTCTTTTGCTACAAAGAGAAAAGACAACAAGAAGATTAAAATACACACATAAAAGGCTTGTTTCCCATAATGGGGTTGGGGGACACATAGTGTCTCATACTCTGGCCTGTCCCCAAGAACCAGTTGGTCGAGGGGGACCTAACCAGGGGCAACTGCTCTGAACAACATGGACCCGAAGGTCATTTGTGCACACAAACAACCTTCACAACATGGTGGGCGGTTCAGGGAAGGCAGTGGCAATTTAAGGAGAGGATTGCCAACCTGCGCTGAAAAGGCCTCCCTGTGGTGAGACGACCTGCTAGGATAAGCACCACTATCCAGCTGCCTGACTGCCGAGGTGGTTCAGATATCTGCTAGGATGACTCCCTGGACAGGTGTTTCAGGCATGTCCAACCAGGAGGAGGCCCTGATGCAGATGCAGGACATACTGGACAGATTAGATGTCTTGGCTGACTTGGGAATGCCATGGTAGTCCCCTAGCTGGGGTGGCTGGGGAGTGGGAGGTCTGGCCCCCAACAACTAGAATTAGGGTAAACAGAAGTTGATGGCTGGCTGGCTGGCTGGCTGGCTGGCTGGCTGGCTGGCTGGCGGGATGGATGGAAGCGTTGTCAAACTGTCATTCAGTCTTTTTGCCCCTCCAACTGCACTCCACATAACATACCACTAATATATTACCAAAACAAGCCTTTTTTTCGCCTAAATGTCATTGTTCAGCAATATTTGATCAGTTATTTATTTATATAAAAGGTGGTGTATTGGGTGATGCACTACCTTTTAAATATGTCTGAATGTAGGTTTTACAAAATGTCAAAACAAAAAAAAAATCCAGGAGAGCAACATGAAATAGAATATCCTTATCTTTTTTTCCAATGACCATGTCATAATTTAACTTAAACCAAAACACTCAACAGAATAGGAGGAGCAGTGTTTTCTACCAGATAGTCTGGATGTGTTGTTAGACAAACACAGAAGTGGTTACGTTTATTTTGTGAGGGTTGTAAACTCTGTCCTTTGTACAGAACAAGTTCGATTTAAGATAAGATTAAAATCATATTGCTAAGTCAGAAGACTGTTTACTAATAACTTGAAGTTTCTTGCTGCAGAGGTACTTTCCATCTCTGCCCTCTCTGTTATGCTAGTTTGCTATTATTGATCAACAAATTACCTATCTGACTTAAGATTTGTTATTGAAAGCACATTTATGAGCAGCACTATTTACATTTTTCCACTCTATGTGGACGTTTATAGACGTTTTAAGTCAGATTGTCAAAATAATCTTTTAAGATGCAGTTTTAGAGCTTCGTATTGATTGTTTGCATTCATGTGGGGTAAGGAAACCATTGGCTTTGGTGGATATGAGACAAACAATTCATTTGAATACCTCTTTTTTCTTCAGGATGATCTTTTTCTGCAGCACTTTGACCGCGTAGAACTTGTTATCAGCTTTGTGCTTGGCGAGCAGGACCTGCATGAAGGTTTGCTGATTAGTGGTTTGTTTGGTAAATATTCTGCACCAGCATCTTGACACACTGCTGTCAGGAAGATTAATCAAAGTGCACATGACACAGACGGGTGATCTGTGGAAACAGGTAATTCTGAGAAATATGTTTTTATGCAAGGAAGTGCAAGGGAAAGTTTTTATATATATATATATATATATATATATATATATATATATATATATATATATATATATATATATATATATATATATATCCCTTACAGAAGAAATAGGTTTAAAAGAAAAAATATTTATACATATTTTATGAGGTTATAGTAAAGGAAAGATAACATAGTAAAAGCTTAATATGTTATTTTCTGAGTTTTTATCTTCCCTTTTTAACTGTCACATTGACTTTGTTGTTGAGGAAAGCATGAAAGGCCTCCGTGAACTGTACAGTTAATGATTCATGACGCAGGAAACACTTTCATCTGACAGGTGTTGGCATGCAAGACTATCTCTGACCATGCCCACAATGTCAGCAGCAGGTCACTGCCAATTGCTACTTCTTTTTTTATTCTCTTTCTTATGATTTACAATGTTAGAACAAAAGAAAAAAAAAATCCCTCATTCCTACCAAACCATACTATGTGATCCAGCATTAATGCCTCATGCAGGCTTTGTCAGTTGATCTCCACAAAAAGACACTTAATCAAGGAGAGTTTGAATATATGGATGACTTACAACAAAAAAGAAAACAGCAACAGGAAATACATGAAACAATAAAGAGATGAATAGCTAATTGCTCCAGAGTTACCTTTCCAAAGGTCCCTTTACCAATTATGGCCAAGAAGTCAAAGTCAGTGGGGCTGGCACTGAATCAAGATAGAGAGTAATGTATTAATTTGTGCTGCTCTGCAGACTAAATAACACAATGATCTCTGAGGCTGTTGATTTAGTAGAGCTTTCAAGTTATAAAGGAATCACTCGTAAAACGTAATAATATTTCAAAATTTAACTTTATGATAACAAGACAACTGCCTCCACATTTGGTAATGCTGGAAGCTCTGTGAGTCCTTTACAATTTTACATATTTCTTAATATTGGCATAAAAAAAGCAAGTTGACATTGACAAAAGTTGTTGTCCCGTGACCCTGTACAGGATTAAATGGGTATACAAAATGGATGAATATATTATATTGTGAGAGGGTGAAAAGTCTGTGAACCTCAAAGATAAGTAGTTAAGTTGTTAGTGCAATTATAAGCGTTTTCAGTCTATAGGATGAGGTGGGAACCAGCTGTAAGTGTGTACCAAACTGGTTCTTGGACCAATCAGTCTAATCTTCACATCACACGCTTTTAAAAATGTATCGAGGCACAAACAAAAAGGGAATTTCTGCCCACAGAAAAACACCTTTTTAAAGGTTGACTGAAGGTCAGACTGCTAAAAGTAAAGGAAAAAAACACACACACACTGTTCGATTTTGGACTCCACCAATCGACAATAAGACTAATTGTGCACAAAGAGAGGAAATTCCAGGAGACAGTTGGTGGCATTCAAAGTACGAAAAGAGTTACCTGTAATATGCAGACCTCTCTTAAAGTGATTTATCATGACGTTCATCACTGCTCATCTGCAGTTTGTTAAAAATCTCACTAACAAATTTCAACATAAGAATCTTATCTGATCTGTGAAAAAGAGTGGTATTAATATCATGATCCAGGCCTGTTTTGCTGAGAAATTGCCATCATTGATGGGTCAATGAATTCTGAATTATACCACAGAATTATAAAAGAGAATGTTTTATCATCTGCGATTTCAAGCAACAAGATGACAAAATTCAATAAAAACAAGACCCTATACCTGTCAGCCACCAATAGAAACTAAAAGAGCTGCAGATGCAAGATGTCAAGGAAGGCAAAGGAATGATTAAGAAATCAGATCCGAGGAACAGAGGCTGTGGACACGGAGAAGAAACTAGACCATGAGCTCAGATGAGGCACAGCAGAGGAAATGACAGGGTAAAAAGAAAAGACAGAACAATGAGTACACGCAAGGCTTGACTAGACAGAACTTACAATCGGGGAAGGTAACAAGAAGCAGAGGCATGCAAACAGGAAAAACACTACACAGAAGAACGAAGAGAAATAACAAAACAACAGAACTTTTCTAGATAAGAAGTCTAGACAACCAAGACTGACAGAAACCATGAACCAGGACACTAATATCCTAGCATGTTCTGTGTAGATGAATGAACTTTAATTCTTCCAAAATGAGGTCCAGGAGTAGTCAACATTTGATTTAGGAGAAACAATTTGTTGCGGCTGCAAAACAAGTCCAAACCATGATCCCTCCAACTCTGTGTTTGAAAGTGTATACGAGATCTTTGTGATAATATGCTGTGTTTTATAGCATTGTCAATTCTGGTCAAACATTTCCTGTTTGGTTTCATCTGTCAAAAAGACATTGTTTCATAATTCTTGTGGTTTGCTAGGATGTAGCTTTGCTGGAACATCAATTACTGGGAAGTTTGGCCACTGTCTTTAATATGTCCATCCATTATCTATACCCGCTTTATCTGTTAACGGATCACGGGGGTCTGTCGGAGCTTATCCCGATGCATAGTAGCCAAAAGGCAGGGGTACACCCTGGACAGGTCGCCAGTCGGTTGCAGGGCCACATAGAAAGACAGACAAACATGCGCACTCACATTCACACCTAGGGAGAATTTAGGATGATCAATTAACCTACCCTGCATGTTTTTGGACTGTGGGAGGAAGCCGGAGTACCCGGAGGGAACCCACGCAAGCACGGGGAGAACATGCAAACTCCACACAGAAAGACCCACCGGGCCAGGAATCGAACCAGGAACCTTCTTGCTGTGAGGCAACAGTGCTAACCACTAAGCCACCGTGCTGCCTCTTTAATATGTTCCACTTTAAAATAATCTTTATCACTGCAGAATTAGTAAGTTCAAATCATTTGAAAATGGTCTTATAAAGCTTTCAAGATTGATGGGTAGCAAAAAATGCTCATCTATGATCATTGCTGATGTCTTTCCTACTTGCCATTGTGTTAATTCCCCCTTGTAATTTCCATGAAAATAGAACAAGTGACTGTTTTGTTTTGTTTAAAATTTTGATCACTGAATGATGACATGGAGCAATATGTCATATGTTGCGGTTAATCTCAAGTTATATGTTTTTTCTATTTATGTCCAGATATGCAAAACCTTTTTGACAAACTTTCTTTTTCACATTATTGTACATTGTATTAATTCATAAATACATATGCTGGAAAAGTACCATTGTATAATTTTAATGTTACATTTTTGTTTAATTCTCTTTATTAATTCTCTTTATCTGCCAAATGATCTTTTTATAGCCTTTTACTTCTACTGTTTGTAAAATAAATAAGTAAATAAATAAATAAAATGCTGAAGTGTTAACAGATGACCAAGACCACCACAAACAAACCACACTATATTATACAATATTACATAACATCAGTGACTAAGTCTGGTGTTTGCAGGATTTTTTAAACTGAACTGAGGTATTTTAAATGGATTTAAGTCTAACTTTAAATCCAACTTGGCAAAGACAGTGATATCTGTACATCATGTGTGACTGACTGTGGATTTGCTGAAGGCCCCAAGTTGATGTTGTCATGAGGAGAGGAGGAGGATGACCTCAGCTGTAAAATACAAAAAAGAAAATTAATACAAATAAAATAGATATTGGGAAACACTGTAATTTGAAATAGTATAAGTTTTCATCTTAAAACCTTAACAATTTCATCACTCGATTTTTACAGTGCATGTCATAATAAATACAGCATTAGTCTGACCATAGGTTTTTTGTCATCTGTATTATCAGTTTAAGTTCATTCATACCAGAAGAAAAGATCTCCAAAAAATATATGGAATATATATGGAACATTAAGCAAATAAATGTTGCTCTATTATCTTGATCTTCTTCA
The DNA here is from genome assembly GCA_014839995.1 of Xenentodon cancila. Taxonomy (NCBI): domain Eukaryota; kingdom Metazoa; phylum Chordata; class Actinopteri; order Beloniformes; family Belonidae; genus Xenentodon; species Xenentodon cancila. The sequence goes on along the minus strand of CM026204.1, from coordinate 23,479,197 downwards.
TACACATGTATTAATTACCTTTGCCAATGGTCCATATCGTTCTCTCATTCATTCATTCATTCATTCATACAGAGTTGCAACTTTTTGTAACTTTCTGAAATGAGTAATGAGCCATAAATTAAATTTAGGACTCACATTTTTTTTTCATAGACTTATTTGTTTTTGATTTGAGGATTTAAAATTAAACAGCCCGATTTGTTTTTTAATAAAAAGAAAACAACTATGTACATTAAAACAACTGCAAATCTGTAGCTTATTTAAAGTAGGACTTGTAGTCCAGAACTTAAGACAATCAAGATGATCAAACTGTTCATTACATTATTTTCAACAAATCTTTTTCTTCTTTAACCTCTTGGAAAGACAGTGACAAGTTTTCTATATCAACCTACTTTATGATCTAATCATCATCCAAGTGACAATAATATACAAATGTGTTTTAGCTGTTTTTATTTAACACACCCTTTTACTAACTGCTGGAGAGAAAACTAAGTGAATCTACAGGTGAATTATTCCAATAAAAGTGATTTAAAGTAGAAGTTTGCATACTTGGGCATCTAATTATTTAATTGATATTGGAGGTGCAGTCTAGAGGTACTTTCACTGATAAAATACTTCATAAAAAGTATAATGTGTATAAAGTGTTTTGGCATTCATCATTCCACACTTAGACAAACTATCTATAAATGAAGAGAACCCCATGGCGGGAGCTGCTGTCCCTCTCATAAACGTTCCTGTGCGACTAAGTTTGTCAGAGAGCATCTTGGCAATCTTCAACACAACTGGAGAAATGTTTTGTTGACTGAGTTCAGTTATTTTGGAGGAATACTTAGCGCCAAAAAAAACCGATGACTTCTGTTTGTAAAAATCCCAACAGTTTTCTTTGAAATGTATACATTCATTTTGAGACAAAATGGTCCTCTCAAAATGTGGAAAAGTAGCTACAAAAAAAAAAAATATTAGTATTTGAGTCTTACTACATAGGATCTCATGAACAAAACCCAAAATAAAAAGTAAAACATTAGGTTTGCATTATTTTGCTAAGTGTAATAATCGGTTTTTGCTTCTTTTTTCATTCTCTCGATGAAACATCACAGTATGTGAAAGCAGATAAACATGAAAATATTCAAATAGAAATATCCCAAAAGCATTGCCAATAATAGTTGGGTCTCAAGACAACTGTTACACAAAGAGCATATTCTTTGAATTAGAATTTAAATTAGACTGCAAGCGTTTACCATGTCATAAGGTTAAACAAACCGCACCATAAAATTTTTATAAGAGAAAGAATGGGCAAAAAAAATAAACAAATCCCATATTCACTCACATTACAGTGTGCCATGGCTGTTATATTTCACTCCCCCTGTAGACACACCTGGACCATCAGTGCTTGACCAACCTGCAGGACAAAATGAGACCTTTGGTCACAGTAGTATAGGATTCAATAGTTACATCCATTTTTCTCTGATTTCACATATGTACTCTTTCGTATTGGCTCAGATGTAACTCTAAGCCCATTTATTTTTGTTTGTGTGCTGATCTGCGTGCTTGTGTTTTTTCAAAATGGGCTGCTGACCCCTGTGTGACAGCCTCGGGATCCAGAGGAGCTGGTAATTCTTGTTTGCTGAGAAGAAATAACATGTTGGAACAACAGATGGAAAATGAGGGAGATTGTGTTCGTATTGTGTACGTAAGTGTCAACTTGCATTTTCGATGTTGTGGAGACATGACAAAATGCTCATACAGTCATAATAAGGAATTATGGTTGAACTTTATTGCCAGAAATGTAGCAATTCCAACTTCCAAGATTAAATGAAACTCAATGAAACTAGGCACCTATACAACTAGGAACAGTTGTATGGGCGTTTAGGTTTATTCATACACATTTTTGTTGCATTTAAGTTGCACATCGTTAAAGAGTGTGTATTGGAAACGTTTGATGGAAACCAACTAGTGAGGCAGACAAACTCTCCCCTTCAAAGTCCAGTTCTACTGCAAGTCCCTTCCCGTTGAAAATTTGTTTTCCTTTCCACTGTCGCTTGCAGCCTTCAGGACACTAGACTGAATCAACATAAAGAACTGACATGATCTTAGTTCGGCAGCTTTTTACAAATATGCATTATAGATACTGTTATGATGAAGCGTACAACATTGAATTGAATTGAATAAATTTTGATCGTTTTAATAAAATGACAGCACAAATCTGAGAAGAGGTCTAGACATATATGGGGTTCTAAGACATAAATGATAAATTAATAATCTGTTTACTCATCTCCCAGCCTGCTGCAAAGCAATGAAAGAGCCACAGATTAGTAAAGCAAAGTCAAGTGTTTAACCACTTCTTGCTGGCTGCTGTACAGCAAAGTCATGTTTCAATAGCTCCATTGCCAGAAACTATAAATACCACGACGTCAGAAAACTGTACACTGTGTTCTTGTTAGCAGATAAAATTGTAAATAAAGAGACACGCTTGATTCAGTGAGATGGATGTTGTTTTTGACAACATTGTTTGTTTATGTTCATTAGCAATTCGTCTGAAAAAGTCCTAACAGTTGCTCTGAGGTAATATTCTGTGTGTGGCGATAACTGACTTCAGTGTGGGACTAACCCTGCAAAGCTTTGGCATTAAAAGAATAAAAGCTAACTGAGATAAAGGGAAATTCCCCCAAAATATATGTAATTTTAAAGCTAGAAAAAGGGGAACATTTGCAGTAATTAATGTCTAAATAAACTATCAGTGTAAGGGAAATAAAGACAAGCGCACACAGGGATAGGAAGCATAAATGACATGAATAAACATTGATTTCACATTTTTGATATCCCTCTATAAATATTACACAGGTAAGCCTTATTGACTGTGGGCTAATGGAGTCAGAGAACACATATTTAATATTAACTCACAATTTAGTTAATACAAAGGTCTCGGAAATGTTTACTTTCCTTTGAAGAATAACATGAGAACCTTTGACTTATTTAATAGCACACAATCTGAATAAAGGTCTTATCCACCACATTTTATTTGAAAATAGCTATCAATTCCTAGTAGAAAACTTTAAAAATGAAATAATCTGGGACCATAAAGTGTTTAAGAAAGCTAAAAAATTATTTAACAGACTACTAAAAGAGGGGCATATTTGATCTATCCTCCAAGAACAAAGTGCATCGTCTACATTGAAATAGGAATTAATACAAAATCAGAAATCATTAGTTTGCTCACCTGTGTGTGAAAATGAATAAGATATCAGTCTGCTGGGAACTTGCTGAGCTCAGAACACAGAGGAAGCTCAAAAAGAGCTGCCTGGACGGCGGCAGGCTGCAGCTGAAACTGGTCTGTGGTTAGTCTGTCTTGTTTTTGAGATGTCGTGAAGGACGATCAGCATATCAGAAGTGAATCATTGATAAAAAGTTACTGAGTTCAAAAAAGAGGCGGAGCGACACTTACAGCGACTTCAGACCATAGCTCCAGACTAGGAACGCGGAGAGAGGATACCCGGACTCTAGGCTTTCAAAATAAGAGAACTTGTGTGTGTGTGTGTGTGTGTGTGTGTGTGTGTGTGTGTATGTATATATATATATATATATATATATATATATATTCTGTACTTGTGACTAGTGAATAACCAGTAAATAAATCAATTGGAGAAGTGCATATATAATGAGAACTTATATATCTATTTATTTCTTTACACACACATTTTTTTTTTTAAATTGAAGAAATGCATATATGATGATATATTTTTAGAAACTATAAGCCTGTAAGTCATCGTTAGTCAAAGTCAGCGTGGGTCTACTTAGATGGACTTTGCTGTATGTTTATGGCTATTGTCTTCTTTGAGTATGATTTCATAAGTCCTCAGATGTTTAATGCTTGTATTTTTAATATTGGCACATATTTTGAGTTTTTAAATTGAAAATATACCCTCACACCAAAACAGTGATTTTTTTCCCCAATTAATTTTCTTTAAAAAGAAATTACCAGAATTGATTAAGAAAGCAGTTGCAATCACAGGTGTGGCCTGTATCCTCTTTATTTTATCACAAATTAAGGTAGTTCTGGGGCTGGTACTGTGGTAATAATCTGGCAAGCCCTTTCAGTTTTGGCACAAATTTCTTGTAATAATTTACACCAAAAATAACCTGCACTTGAATAATGCAACAATGCAACCATTGAGGAAAAGAAAAGATGGGTTTGTGAGCCAAAACATCTGTCAAACATGGTAAGAGGCAATGTTATGAAATATGAAGCCGATTAGGTTACTGCTATAAACTAATTACATAACTAATGCGATGTGGGTTTCAGAATTAAGTCATTGACTTCAAATGTTTTTGCATATGACAACAGAGGGCCTTCCGCTCATAAAAAAAAAAAAAAAGCAGTATTAAAGCATCAGTCATTTAAAAACTTAGATCTGCAGTCTCTCTGCAACAGTACGCCATCATCTGTGCCCGATTTTCTAGCCTTTTCACGAGAACGAGGAAAACAAACACTGATGACAGGAAGGGCAGGGAACACATTTTCACCACCACCTGTTGATGTGATATAAGCAAAGGACGTTTAGTCAAAAGCAGGCCCACACAAACCTGCACAAGAAAATTAAATGCTGTGTTCCTCATTCAGCAAGTGAGACAGGAGGCAGAGGCATTTATCAGACAAGACAGCTTTGGACATTTATTTTTATGGATTGAATGGCATTTGTGACCCAAGATTATCTTGACAAACACCCACAAACACATACACGCAAACCCCACCAGAGAGACGCATACAATTTTCCAAGAGCCCTTACAACATTCAGCTTTTATCTCACAATATAAACCCCATACAGTGCTTTACCCAACTCTGACATTAAATGTAAACATAAACACACTCTGAATGGAGTGCCCATCACGTGTAAACTGTGGAGATCTCCACTACTGAATATACCAAACACTTGTTTACAGTGTTAAAGTTTGGATTTTTGCACTCTCTAGTGACAAAACAAGGGAATATAATTCTGTAAACTATTTGGGTTTAAAGGTTGTGCTAAAATGCCAATGCAGAGTTGTTCTTATCTGATAACAATTGCAAAAAAATAAAATAAAACAACATCCTGGTCTTTTTCATGAAGACATCAGTGCTAAAACCCTGTGTTATTTCAGTTTTCTGGCTCTCATATGAGAGCATAATGCAACATTTTAATAATTACAGCTCCTCTGAAACTTTTCACATTAATGATGCAGCAAAAAATTTGAAACACAAGTAAGACATCTGAATATTCAGATTTTCTCTATCAAAAGCCAACAATCTGAATCATGCAGATTATTGTTACAGTGCAACATTTATGGAGCTGTAATAATAAATGTTATTGAAAATAGTTCCTCCATATCAATTTCTTTATTGCACAAAACGTGAAGCTCAAGGGAGCCTCACTCAGTTACATTAAAGTCCTCCTATTCGTTTTTGCCCACATTTCTAACAGTTCACTTCTTTCTTTCATTGTATTTAGTTCCTTTTGATTCCTCAATTCATAAAGTATTTCAGTATTTTTTCCCTGTGAGATTCAACGATGCATTACTATTCTCTTTTTTCTCTTTGTCAGCGGCAGAGCTGATTTCAATTGATTGCTGTTACAGCTTAAAAACATTTTATTTTAAGTCAGAAAGTAAAAGTCTTGCAGGGCTACTTTCAGAATGTATCTAAAATTAAAAAGTCATAGTTGTTGTTGTTTTTGTAAGTGCATTTCAACTGCATCCATTTAGACGTACAAATGAAATTTAACATGAAATGTGGGTCTGGATATGTAGGCCTACCGACTTCAGATTATAGTCAAACATACCACAGACAACAGATGTACAACACTGACGTTAATGTTTAAGGGTTTATAAACAACCCTTTCATACTGCACCAAACACATTAGTTGTGAAAATTACCCTCCTTGTGCCAATTTGTCAAACCCACAACATTTTTACATTACTCTCAAAAATATGTATATTTTCTGATTTTGACATCTTCTGCCAATCACAGTTGTATTTTTCCCTGATTGAACCTCATCTTAACCCTCCCTCTCTCTGATGGGCACAGGAAACCAAACACATGAAGTAAGGTAGTCAGGGTCTTCTGCCCTGAAAAATAATGACGTTGGCACATGATGATTGGCACCTCAAGGCCCCCTCCTTCACTCCACCCCAGGGAGCAAGGGTGGTATCACTTGAGCCCCTCGTCTGTGGTCTTGAACATGAGGATGGCGTTGGAGATCTTGAGGGCGGGGCCTAGCTTGATGCTCATGATCTTCACAATGTCGGTCTGGGTCAACAGCAGGAAAGCCTCCCCATCGATCATCTGGAGAAACAAAAGCAGAGAGGGTGAAATCAGAGGTGGAGGTCAGAGGATTATTGTAGCCCTCCTCGAAATGGCCCCTGTTCAACCTGCAACCACAGATAAAACTTTAGTCCCATAGAAAAGAGGGACTTGTGTCGTGTGGTAGTGTTTTGTTTGTTAAGGGCATGTACAGCAGGAAAGGAAGCTGTGTGAAATGTGCACATGCGTGGACTCTGGGATGGCTTGGGACCATCTTCCTTGCAGCCTCCTATGTTATGTGCTACAGATGTTACAGAGTACAGAGATTATGGCGTATCAGACCTCTTCCCATTCAGACCCTGTACAGCCTGAATGAGACCTTGCTTTGCGTTGCCAGCAGTAAGTAAAGCGCATTTCCAATGTATCTTGGGCTGCCAGGGCTGGCACCAACCCTGTTCTCAATCTACTGCATATGGACAGAATTTCTTGAAGCAGCCGGGAGGTGCAGGGTTTCCCCCTCAGTTGGCTTAAGGTGACTGATTTTCAGAAGATGTGGTCCTGCTGGCTTCTTCAAACAAAGGCAGGGACCTTCAGCAGTTACTAGGTTGCAGGTTGCAGCACAGTATGAACCATAACTGAGACAATCAACTTCAAGTCTGAAGCCATTGTCATAAGTTGGAAAAGGGCGTGTTACGCACTCGGAATATCGTGTAGAACGGAGCAACAGACTGACAATGGACTTAAGCTTTGGATGCTGTTAATTAAGGGTGAAGAGCTCAGTCATCCAGGGAGTAGAATCAATGCTCCTTCACATCGAAAGGAGCCAGTTGAGGTTGTTTTGGCATCTGGTCAAAGATGCCTGCTGGTCACCTTCAGACATGTTTGTGTTTTGTGTCCCGCTGTAAGAAGGCCTCTGAGTAAACGCAGGACTTGCTTGAGAATTATATATCTCCCTTGGCTTCGGAACGGCTTAGTGTTCCACACAGACCTGGAGGAGATGGTCAAGGAGAGGGAGGTCTGGGAATTCCTGCTAAAGCTGTCGTCCTATGAACTGGTCCCATATTAGTGGGTGGATAGATGGATGCATGGATGGATGTCAGCTGCAAACATGGTAAAATAATGAGATTCTTGCAGAACACTATTCATTTCTAAAAAAAAAAAGTATTCGTCTCACCTCTTCTTTAAATAGACGAGCCTGTTCTTCGCAGCCAATCAGGTTTTGGACAAATCTGAAAACCTGAAGCACATACGCATCATATTATAAGTAGTAAAAAAAAGAGAGATTACTATACAGATAAACCGATGAGTAAGATGTAGTGTTGGCTCACCTCCTCAACACTCCATGCTGCCACCTGGCTGGCGTGAATGCCCTGAACACCAGGTAGCAGCTTACAGTGCTGCTCCCAGCACAGAGACAGAGTCCGGTCTGACTGCCCGCTCAGAGCTGACATGAATAGTGATGGATAAACCCCCTCCGAGGACATATCTGTGAACAAAAAACACATCCACTCACTGAGAATCACCAGTTAACCTGATATACATGCTTTTGGACTGCAGGAGGAAGCCAGAGTACCCAGAGAAATCCCTCGACAGCTGAGCAAATAGTTCAAGAAGTATCGTGTCAGTGGCAGCTTTCTTTGACCACATTCTGTCTCTTCATTGCAAATAAAATATATTTTTAATTCTAAATAAAGTGAATTGTTATCATGGGATACTGACATATCACCTTGCTCACTACATGATTAAAAAAAGGGAGATATTTATTAGTGTTAATCCCTCCTGTACTTTAAAAGTCAGGTTGTTGTTCATATTACACAAAATCCATTGAAACATATAAAAAAGTGGACTTGGAAAACTTACTCTGGTAGTCTCTCTGCTGGCTCTTCCTGTATTTAGGGGGACGGCCAATCCTAGAAACAGAGGAAAAATGAATATGAGCTGAAACAAAACCTGCAGTGCAAAGCACCCAAACACGCAAACCTTTACCTGCCACGGTAATGAGTTTTCTTGTTCCTCTGGCCAAAGAAGAGGTTTCTTTTGCACTCTGAGTCTGACAGGTCTGCCTTCAGCCTGCCCTGGTTACGCTCCGCCAACGGACATCCAGATATGCAGTGATGGGCGGTGAAACGACCTGTCACATGGCCTGAACCATCACAACCAGGAGTTGGACACTTCCTGTTTCAGAGACAGGGCATCGAATGGAAATCTGCGCAGTCGGTTTTAGGAATATTTGCCTGAATGCCGATTCAGTATTAGCTATTAGTGTACGATATCCTTCACCTGCAAACTTAAAAAAAAAAAAATCTCAATGCATTATTCTCCATGTAAATGCTCCCCTTACACCTTGAACTGTAAAAACTTTTGAAATGTTAAATAATCTGTGTTTTAAGTACATATGTTTGCATTTGATTTTTTAATAAAACTTCTATACTTTTTAAACTTTTTAAATGTCATTAATAATTTTCTCTGATTGCTGTAAAATCTTTAAAATACTTTAAAACAAAACATGCACCACTTTTAAACCTTTAAACTTTCACATACTTTCAACTACAAACATAAAAGTTACAGTGTGTATCATTGGGGACAATTTAGTGGCGTCAATGACAATCAGTACTCAAAAATATACTTTGTTTGGTGTAGTAAATTGGTGAAGATAAAAATTGTTGTTTCTCCGATACATATTCGTGAGCAGTTGAGAAACGAAAAACACCATGATTTCTTGCCTTTTTGGCCCAGAAGGACCAAACCAAACACTTCAAGACTGATGAATGTGGGTCTTTTTTATTATTTCTTTCAGACTTGGAAGAATAAGAGGTGGTGCTAAATTAACTGCAATTTGAAATGTATGATAGTACATGTCGTTATTTGGCTCACAAGATTTCCGCTTATAAAGCCAACAATATTACTTCTGACCACATGGGGGCAGCATGTCACAAGAAAGGTCAGCCTTTGGCATGAGACGCATCCAAGTGTTCCTCAAGTGGTACAAACTGGTATTGCATGACATGTCAGATTGCTCCTACTCATTAGTAGTGTTGTCAGTAGATCTATATGCCACCCGTAGGGTCAGAGTGGTGTTGGAGTGACTTTTACGTTGCATTCAAATACTTAATAACCTTCACAATTTATCAACCGTCCCGGTATAGCTCCCATACTTTTCTTTAGTGGTTTTTTTGAGTTTATAGCATGTCTTTATTGCAATTTTTGTAGTATATGCCATGAGCAGTGACTCAAAATCATACGAATCATTTTCAACTGTCCCAAATACTCCAGAGTTAAATAACCTCAACCCTACAAATACATTAACATTTGACACTGTTGGCAATTTTTAGACTCATTTGCCTAAATAACATAAGATCATCAACATTTTTATGACAGTTACAGAGAAAAAGGTCAAAAATATAAACTAGCCTTTGACAGACAACATTTTCAAGGTAGATTATCGTGTTTCTTCACTAAGACAACTGCACAATGCTGCTACGCTGTGTTGGATTAAGTAAGTGTAGAAAATGGATGGATGTTATGTTGTGTGTAATCACACGCTGATGAGGACTTGTGCTGCCTCTGTTTGGTTTATGACAATTTCTGAAGGGGAACAGCAGGGGTTTAACAAAGGTGGCTGTTTTGCACTCATGGCTTGACTGGTGCACATGATCTCAGCAGGTCTGTGTAGCTCATGCTGATGTCTGTGTATTGCTCTCATGAGTCACAAAGGCGCACACAGCTGACTTCAATCAGCCCCGACGCCTTCGACACATTCTGCTTTTAACTGGTACCTTACCGTTACAGTCGCCATCATACTTGGTTAGTCAGCATGTTAAACAATTATCTACTGCATGTGTATGGAAGAGATGCTATCTGAGTGTTTATGTTAGTGAGGGGATAAGAAAATGCATTTTGGAGGCCTAAAGCAGAGTTAAATAGACCATGTACCACTTATGACAGCAATGTAATGCAGAAATCTCTCATTCCTCCTCAGGTAGCTACATCTCTGTTGATGTGTGACATGGTGCCTTAAAGCGACACACAGCTATTGCAACAAGTCAGGACAGGTGTACAAAGTTACTTTGATTGTCTTTTGTCTGGAATGGACGGGTGACTTGTCTAGGATGTACCTCTGCCTTTGTTATGGACAGAGGTACAGTTGTTACAGGCTCCAGCAGATCCATGTGACCCTAAATAGGAATTAGCTGGTACAGATAATGGATGGATAGATGGTTTTCTGGCTGCAGTAAGGACCAAAGACCATGAGAGGTAGATGACAGCTCCTAAAAACAATCTAATCATCATAAATCATTTCGGCTTAATCCCTCTGAGCAGTGGTCGCCACTTTGGCCCAGTTTTACGCCGGATGTCCTTCCTGATGTAACCCCGCAAGTACAGGGAAATTAAAAACAATCTAATACTCCTTCAAAAGAAACTGAAACTAAAATTTTACCATGGGAAAGAAAAAAACTAACTTGGTGTCACTTATGCTGAATAACCCAGCATATGCACACTGAACAACTGAGGATGAAAGAGGCGGGTTTAGTGCCAACCTGTTGTGGAAGCTGTACTTGTTGGTTCTTGGGTGGCTGATGGGTTTACAGGGAACAGAGGAGGGGTAGGTGGGTTGGCCTGCAGCTGGGAGCTCCCTCACACCTACGGTGAACATGCAAACAAGGTGAGCATCCATATTTACATACAAAACCAATCACAGCGTTTGGTCACAAACCCTTTGGCAATTTTGAAGTAAATCAGAAATTAAATATACCAGGAACTCTAAATACTATCAAGCTTTCTAAAAGCTAAATATATCTGTAAATGAATTACCAAGTACATATGACTCCAGTGGCTACATTGAGCTTATCCATAACTGTGATATGCAGGTTCCCCAACACAATAACTGATTTGAATAACAGCAGCTTCCCCTTTTTAGTAAGGTAAAAACAAAAAAAACAACGCGGTGCGTTGCTGGTTAGTACCGTGTGGTTGCTGTGTTTTGGTGTCACGTGGAGGAACTTTTAGAGGGTGACCCGTTGCCTCACACCAGCCTGCTGGGTGGATGTCTGGATGGTCCGAGTCTACCCACTCATCATACACGTGACTCCAGCCATCGTAGTGGATCTGAGAAAGGAGCGAGGATCGGACTTCAACACAAATAAGTACCAAACAAGCACACACACCGGAAGCAGTAACAGCTCAGTCTGTATAAAGGGATCACGATAAAGATATGAAACGCAAAACGTTACCTTCATTGCGCACATGGAAATCAAAACAACAGCGGTAGAGGAGACAATGCTGTCAGCTTTTTTCACAATCTTATCAGAGTGTCATGGACCTGCTACAGAACGCCAGTATGGAAGTGCCTATGCATACGCAAGTCTCTTTTTTACACCTCTTTGTCTGCCCTGGGAGGTGGAAAAAAGAGGTGATCGGATTTATGCCTTTCCGCAAAGTGGCTTTTACATACAGGAATCGAGACCAGTAAAAGTGGGAAAGCCAGTACGTAAGGTCCTGATGAGTGGTGTATGAGTGGTGCACGCGCGCACGCGCGCACGCGCGCACACGCACACACGCACACACGCACACGCACACGCACACGCGCGCACACACACACACACACACACACACACACACACACACACACACACACACACACACACACACACACACACACACACACACACACACACACACACACACACACACACACACACACACACACACACACACCTTAATGCGATGTGTCTCAACTTCCTCGACTGTGGCCACTCTGATCAGACCAGGACTTCTCTTGTCCACAGCTTCCAGTTTCATCTGAGGCTGAAAGTTGTGGGCTGGCCTCTGGAGACACAGCGGAGGATGATGGAAAATCACATTTAAACTTTACAGCACGTAAAATTATTACATAAACTGTTTTCAGGTCTTGGTAACTTTGAATGCATTTAAATTAAAGCGAAAAGAAAAAAGATTTTGTTCCATATTCTCACCACTTTAAATGCGTCGGCAGCCACAGCCTTGGCACCTGTCTCCTCCAGGTAGCGGGACCAGGAGAACCGGCCCTGGTCCGGGTAATCTGATATAGTAAAAAAAATTAATAAACAAATACATTCACAAGAACGCAACAATAATAATGTATAGGTTGTAATGGTTCTTCTATTCTAGGAACACAATGACAATGTAAAGTACAGGAAGCATCACTGAGCGGGTTATGAACATGGTTAAAGTGCTATTCAAGAGGGAACGCCGGTCACCTTGGGGTGGTGTGAGGGGGAGGTTCCTCTCTTGGCACCAGCCTATTGGGTGAATGTACGGACTGCTGGAATCACACCTGCATATTTTAACAAGAACATAAAAAAAAAATCCACGATACAAAAAAATGAGGTATTGTAGAGATGTTCTGAGAACTTGATGAGCGATGACTGATGTCTTTTCATGCCCATCTCAAGATTCTTACGATTGACAGCAGTTTTGCAGAACTTAAATGTTCAAACATGTAAATTCATGTTTTCTGATGACACAAAGAGTTCACAAATAACTGGTTATCATCATAATGCAGTTTAGTTTGAATAAACATCATAAAATAAGGATCAGCAGGTAGAGACAGGATTAAAAATAAGGCCAATGTCTTGTTGCTGATACTGTTACTATGGTTACGTTTTAAAACCTTCCCAACTGGCAGACAAAGGCTACACAAAAATAACATTCAAAAACTCAAGCAGACCGATTTAAATGATCAAGAGCACGGATAATTTGTACAGTCAGAACTATTTAAGCTTCTAACCAACCTAATTATCTTCTCCTTTTCTCTAATATGAGAGGGTCCTTTCACTCAATTATGAACCCATCTGATCAAAAATATAAAAATTAAATAAATAAATTAGGCAGTATTACTGGCTTTTTCTGTTATTTATCTTTGTAGATCTATCTTTTGAAGCTTGTAAAACTGCTAAAAGGCACGCTTATGTTAAATATAAAGTAATATCACAAACAAAATAGTTTGCAGTCTGCACCATCTCTGCTGAACTTTTCTATAAATGATTTTAAAACTGACATTATAATGAATATTGTATTGGATTCTTTTTTAAAACTGGTCATTATTGCATCAGTGTGTCACAAACCAAGATGCTCCCTTTGCTCCTCAAAGCGTCTGGATCAAGAAAGGTGTGGCTCACCAGTAGTCGTACGTGTCGTCCCAGTTATCGAAATGAACCAGGAATCGGTCGTCCACCACGTCAGTGACTGTTGCTACGCAGATGAGGGAGGGGTTCATGCGGTCCACTGCCTCCAGCTTCATTCCTATCTCAAACTCACATTTCACATCGATCTATATATATATATATATATATATATATATATATATATATATATATATATATATATTAAAAAAAAGGTATTACATATGACCTGGCAAATGCAATATTGTTTGTAGAGACACATTCATTCAATATTCTTAAGATAATTTCACAATTAAACAAAGATGTACCATTGTTGAAAAAGAATTGTGGTCCTTTAAGACACTAATCAATTAAAAACAACAACAGACTAATGGATAATAATAACAACCCACTAGAAGGCTGCTGAGAGAAATCACCATCTAACCAAATCATATCTTAAAATGTTTTAAACGAAACAAAAATCAAACGGGGATAGACTTTGAGATTAAAACACAATCAGTTTGGTCACAGTTTATATTGTCCTAGTATTATATAATTGACCAGATTAACAATTATTCCCTGTCAAAATAAGTGCATATTTAAAACTATACTTTTTATTGCAACCACTTTTGACTAAATTTAGCATTTCCTTGGCCCTAAATCAATATACTCATCCGTTAGTGGTCAAGCTCAGTACAAGTACTATAAATGATGGTATACTGTGTACTTGCCCTCCCAGGACTGGCAAAGAGTTCTTTGGGAGCCACTTGAGCTTTAGTCATTCTCAGATAGTTGCTCCAGGTGAACTCCTCCTCCTTACATCCTGCAGGCCAAACAGAAATAAACAGAAAAATCTAAAAGGACTGAAACTCCTGGAAAAAAGGCTTATAGCGTTTAAATCACACTGCTGCCCACATAACATAATATGTTCTTGTGTGTAAAACTTCCATTTATTATTGTATTAAAATGGATTTATCACTATTAATTACATCAAAGAGAGTACTTAAAGTTTCCATTGACTTCTTAGAGCCAATTTCACTCTATTTCATATACATTTTCATTTTAATCTCAATTTATGGCTTTTAAAAATTAAAGAGTAAAGGTACCAAGCGTAATCATCCATTTATTGACTTATAATACTGATATGTATATAACCCATTTATGAAATAGTTTAATTTATTTCTATAATTTTTGACCTTGGCTTCTGCAGAGTTACTCAAAACACTGATTCTTTCTTGTCCTTATCAACATTTTGGTAAATATCTTTATCTTTCATAGCTAGTGTTAGAAGCAAAGGTTAAACAACTCATAACTGTTAAAAGTGAAGTGAAGAATCGGATAAAATAGCTAGAAACAGTTTTAAAAGAGAAGAAAATCCAAACGACCTTCACCTTCAAAACACAACACTAGTTAATACTCCTTAACTCTGTTTAATCTTTGAAAAAGTAAATATCCAAGCACAAAGCCACCTGTGAAGCCATACTGTGGTGCTGGCACACAGCTCCTGTGTGAATCATGAATAGAAGTCAGAAGAAAGTGAGATACTGTTTCGTTTTTTAAGGAAATGACATGACATTGGCTTTTTGAACAACCATGGTGTCCAGAGCATTGTCACCTCTGACCTTTGGGAGTGTGCAGTTTGTGTCCTGTGCTCTCACACCAGCCTGCGGGATGGATGTCGGGAGAGTTGGCATTCACCCAGAAGTCGTGACAGTCAGAATAGCCGTCAAAGTGAAGCCGCAGGCGGTAGCCGCAGACCTGCATGATTACAGCAGCACATTAGAGAACCTGAAGCAGCCTTGATGAGGTGTTGCATGAGTGAACTGCCGCCGCATGGTGGCCAGTGTGTGAGAGGAGTGATTTTTCATTTAAAAGAGCCGTAGACCATGTCCGTCTACGTTGGGCTCACCTCGGCTACAGTGAGGACAAAGTACATGGATGGATGCTGCGGATCGATGCCTTCCAGTTTCATTCCCTGTTTGAAACCGTTCTTCACTGTGGGCACTCTCTGCGACTGGACACATGAGATAAAAGAGCAAATGCTTCAGTCCTGCGGAGAGTAAAATAAAGTCAGCACACATATCCTTGTGGGAAAACTGGATCAGGGCAAAGGACAGAGAAAAGATGAGAACAGAGCAAACGTGCTAGTGGAGATTAAGGTTGAATCAATCTTATATTATTAGTAGTGTTTTTACAAGAAGCTCTCTTGGTGCAGCAAAGGTGTTCGAAAACGTGACTGTTTAAAAGCCGTGTAGACTCTTCCAACATTATACTGTACTAAACACTAAAGATCATTCATGCCTTTGACTGCATGCTTTACTTTCTCTCAGGTAAATGTACTGTTCCGGTTCCCTCCGTCACTCGCGGCTTTAGATTTGATCCTCTGCAGAGGCAGGCAGAGCTGCATGGTAGCAAGAAGAAGTCAAAAATACCTCTTGGAAAAGCTTGTTGGGAGCAGCAACTGCTTTGGTTTCCTCTAGATACTGAGCCCATGTCCACTGTTCTGTCTTACTGTCCCCACCTTAACCAAAAATACCAATCAGTTCATTACTTCAAGTCATGGGCTGTCGTGACTTTAGAATATTAGAACAAGTTTGAATCAAAGTAACGAAAAGGAAATGGAGATGAGTAAATGGTGAATGATGGCAGAAAATAAGTCAGTATGAAGATAAAGACGATTGCCGACAGTCTAACTTTATGTGCCAATTCTAAAGAAAAGTAATCTCCAAAGAAATTTAAGATTTGAAAACACAAGAGGGATGCGATGCAATGAAAAGAAATGGAAAAGAACATATGTAAAGTCACTAGATAAGATGTAATGCATCAGCTCTGTTTGAACAAGATGAAGTGTGCCACATTCGATTACACAATGATCTATCATAACAAAGAATAACCAAGATGAACACATGACCACAGAAGTGAACAGGGATGACAGATCATATCTGAAAGAAACAAAATACAAGTAAATGATGTTCAACCTCCTCTGATGTGTCTGCCGTCTACTTTAGAATCATCCATTTTCTCATCCTAAATAATAAAAAAAAAAAAAAGTTGTTGGAATGACAGCATCATTTTATCATATTTTATTTCATTTCCTTCATCTGGGTGTTAAATGGAAATAAGGCTGCCGGCTCACCGTCCCCTCAATGTCAGAGTCTTCCTCAGATGGACTCAGGTACTCCTTTCTCTTCCTCTTCCTCATGGGTTTCAGATGGTCGGAGTTGAGGGAGGAGACCCTCCCCCCTGCCGGCACCTTCTCGACACCGACGCTTCTCCTGGAGTGAAGCAGAGCAGGTGTGTTCGTGCATGCGGAGACGCGCGTGACCATACATGAGGGGGGAAGCTGCCAGGAACGTACTTGTCAGTGACGGGGTCCCGCCGCAGCTCCTCTGTGTAGCTCCTCTGAGCTCTGGGATCATGGTGCTGTTGTCCTGGTCCAACTGGAACTTCAGGCTTGACGGCCACCAACCTCTCTGGTTCCACTGCTTGCGCCCTCATGGTGCCAACGGGCGCCGACACTTCCGGCACAGACAACGTGAGCACTGATGACACAGACATACAGCGAAGGTTTCACAGCTGATTTAAAAACAGCTTCTTAATACAATTTAATTACATTTTTCTTTTATTAGTTTGCCAAAACGGTTTTAATTCTTCACAAAGGCAGAATTTCGCCTGCATATTTTTAACATGAAACTGCAGCTGCACTCTCTTCGGCCGCTGATGTAATCATTCCTCATCTCCACTTAAAACACACTGTTTATTCAGAAAAGGCAAATACTTCACATAACAGTTCAGGCAGCCTTGTGTGAGCCAGGCTCTACCTGGCTTCTTTGGAGAACTTTCTGAGTCAATGGATCTACCAGAGGAGGCAGCTGGTGGTTCGGCGGTGCTGCCGGTGGTCCCTGGGGTTATCAGTGTGCTCAAAGTTCCTACATCACTCACACAGAACTGCAGCACAAATACACACATGCATCAGTTCATTCGTAAAAGTGCGACTTTAATCTAATTATTAATATTATTGTTTTTTTGCTCACAATCGAGGAAAAATTGATAAGGCACTAAGTTTGCTATCACACTATATCTACATTAGATGCCAGGGTGTAGTGGGCGTTACACCCCCACCCCCCTTGTGATAATTGAAACTTTGGCTCAGAGTCGTAACTTTACCTTGAGGTTGCTACTGGGCAGGATGGCCATCCCCTCCTTCCACTCCAGAACATGGACGATGCTACAAGCTGTGCCCACCTGCGCGGTCAGGGTGGGCGCAGCCATCTCATTGGCCCTGCTGCCTTTACCTGGATTTCCCACTGCGACAGCGGGAGTCACCTCTACTTTCTGATGACCAGGAGCTGAGGAAAGCGTTCCATGCAGATGTATTAGCTTTCCCTTTGCGTGAATCAGATTGTTGACATGTTAGATGAGGCAAAAGCAACTCCGCTGATACAAATGCGGTGTACACGGAGCTGTGCATGATTGAACGCAGTTTGTCCACATCATACAAATAAACGTAAATGGCGTTTGCCAGGTTTGTGTTTCACCTGGCAGCAGAAGAGCTGTGGTGGTGTGGGGCTGGGGTCGACTCCTCTTGGCCACACTGTCAGCGCCACAGATGAGGATGGTCTCGCTGGCAGACGAGGGTGACGGGTCGATAGAAGGGCAGTCCGGTTCCTTGGACTGAGCTTCCATGTTCATCTTGGAGCTCATATCAGTCCCTGTTTCTTGTGCTGAAGCACTAGGGGTCAAAGTTTGACAAAAAATGGCTCCCAAAAGTACAGATTTTTACTGTATTTCAACAGTTGACTAGATGGAACATATTATAGGACTTTATAATGGACATTTTGGACCAAACTAAGGCCTATAAATACGTTTTTGGTTGCATTCTCTATCAAAGTGGTTTGTGTAGAACAATAAGTTGATTCATCAAAGTAGTTTGGAGTTTATAATCATAAGTGTGTATCTGAGAAGATAACAGAAAATTCCACCAACTTTTTCTTTTTACCCTAATTTTAAAGTTCCATTAAACGCAAGAACCCACGGTCGCTGAGACGTCCCCGTTCAACTGATTTCACAGAAACACATCAACAATGGTGACACACCAATATTTACGCACAAGCTTTCAAGTCCGCGCACAAAAACTACAGCATTTCAGTTAAAATGGCGGAGGATCTGAAATCCATGTTAAAAAAAATGTGAAAAACAATGTATCAATCTTGCAAAAAAAATTTTTTTTAAAAGGGACAATTTTTTTTAACCTTTTACAAAAAAAAAAAAAAAAACCACACACACACACACCTTGCCACCAGTTCCGTCAGCATTTCTTAATGAATGTTAAATGTTTGTCTTTCAGCGCTAATTTATTTAAGCATCCCCGACGCAAAAGCGTGTATCATTAAAGAGCAAAGAATAAAAATTGGCTGCGACAGTTAACCACCTGCCATTACGAAATGCACATTTAAAAAGCTGTGCAGCCGAAGATTTTCATAATGAAAAATCGGCTCTTCCTAAAAGAAAAAAAAATACAATAAGAAAACATGGATTAACGCCTACTCTATTAAATCCGCGTGATTTTAAGTGTTTGCGCCAACGGATTAAAGTAATAAATGTACATTTATTTTGCATTTGCCGAATTCAGGAACTGAAATTTGTCTTACCAGCACTGATCTCCTGCGGCTCCGGGTGTCCGAGTGCGCATGCGCCAGCCCACTGACTAGTCACAGATGGTTTGCTTTTATAAAACCATCAAGACACTTGCAGTTTACTTCTACTGGATATTTATAATTATCTACTCGTCCTTTAACTACACTGCAGACTCCTCAAGCGCTTTCGGGCCGTTTTAGAGAGCACTTTGTTTACATGTACATCACGCCAATGACGTTCACTTCTCCGGTCACCGTCCTTTACTGACTTAGCATTTATTATATAATTACCAGGATATAGGTCACGCACATACCGCAGTCAACCGTTTTGTCAAGTGAAACAAAGGAAGGCCACACACAGATTTAATTAAGATGTTTAATTCAATATACAAAAAACTGATTGTGACAAGGGAAAAACAAAAAAAAAAAAAAAACAACAAAACCAAACGCTTTCACCAGATGGCTTTTTTTGTTTTGTTGATGAACACAAGCTCACGCTCTTCAGCCAGATGTGAACACATGCACCCTCTTGACTTCAAAAACTTTAGACCAAAAAGTAGGAACCTTAGCAAATTTCCCAACCCCTGGGAAAAAGAAGAAAAAGGAAAAAAAAAAAAAAAAGGTTTTGAAGATCTAATGAAATTGGGGAAATAAGGGGTTCAGGAAAATAATAAAAATTGTTGGGGGGGGGGGGGGGGGGGGGGGGGGGTTGTGTAATGTGTGTAAATAACTGTATTTACACTTTATTTTATAGAGTATATACAACTGATTAAAAAGGAGATACTTCAAATGCACAGCAATGCAACTTTTTAAAGAGGCAAAATTTAACCCATATTTTCTTTTTGTACTACAAGCGCTATCAAAACAAACTCAACAATTCCTTGAGAGTAAATGAAGTCAAAAAGGCAAACTACTCCGGTACTGCGGCCAAAAGTTACTTTCCTTTAGAAATGTTGGCCGAGGAGTCAAAAAGAGCTCCCTGCTAACCAACGATGACCTCCAGCACGCGTGTAACGAGAACTCTTGCAACAGTGGTTAACCAGAACAAAATCCGACGAACAGAAAGTCTTCTTACACAAGTCTATTTAAATGTCACTAAACTACCAGAGGGGAAGAAGAAGAAAAAAAGAAAAAGAAAAAAAAAAGCGCTGTATAAAACTAAACTAGACTGAAAGTCTTGTAGTCACTGAAACCTCGGTGACACAGCTTTTGTGCAGGATTCAAAATACAAGCATGTAAGAGGCAGATAAATTCAACAATAACGTAGGACAGACATGTGCATCCATCTATGACGTAATAGACAAGTGTACACTTGCCAGGAACTCAGTTATTACAACACTGCTCACTATGTACAGCATTATAATCGAGCTTAAGAAAACTGCTATCCTTTGACACCTAAACTAATCCTGAGAGGCTGATCTGGACCGCGAGCGAGACCTGGAGCGGGACTTTGAACGTGAAGCTGATCGTTTCTCTCTCGACTTAGAACGCCGATCATCTTCCTGTGGAGATGGAGAGCGTGTGGCAGATTTTTCAACATGCTCCTCTTCTCCGTTCTCGATAGGGGAAGCTGAACGGCTCCGGGATTTCTTGTCACCAGACATTTCCTTCGATCTGCTACGTGAATCTCGCTCTGACTTTACCTTAGAACGACTTTTTGAACGAGACTTTGATTTCCGTTCAGCTGAGTGGGAGCGAGATTTGCGAGATTGTGAACGAGATTTGGACTTGCGAGATCGAGACCGGGATTTGCGGTTGCAAGACTGCGATTTCCTTTCTCCCGATTTAGAGCGAGACTTGGAGTGGCGTCTTTTGTTGCTACGGGAACGAGACCTGTTCAAATAAAAAGAAAACACACTCCAGTCCATGTTTTGTGCAACTGCACAGGTCAAACTATTTGTATTAATAAGCACTGGATCTACTCCAAATATCAATATCATTGTCTTGTCTTAAAATAATCACACTCACCTGGAGTGGGATCTGGAGCGACTTCTTGAGCTCCTGTGGCTCCTGCTGCGAGAGCGTCTACGACTGCGAGATCTGTGAATAAAAGAAAGGAATCAAGAAACCAACACCACCGACTAGAAGAATCACTTAGGGACTTCTAGTAGCTACAACCCTGTCACATATCTTGTAAAAATTCAACCTTGAACGGCTTCCAGAGTAGGATCTTCGCTTGCGAGGTCGATCCTCCACCAAACGAATCTTACGCCCGTTAATGTCTGTACCATCGAGCTTGTCCAGAGCCCTCTTCATGTCAGAGTAGGTTCTGAACTCAATCACTCCCTCATTAGTATGTTCCTTGTGGGCATCTGCATAGGTGACTTCTCCCGCCTGACGCATGAAGTCCTGGGATTAAAAAAAAAAAAAAAAAAAAAAAAAAAAAGCAGAGAGCAAAATATGTTCAATTTTTGTTAAATTGGTGGCTGCATTACGGGGACGGAAGAAAATAAAAAGGTGTTGCCAAGAAACTTACCTTGAGGTCCTGCCAACTGCAGCGACTGGACAAGTTCTCTACAACGAGACGGTACTCAGTACGGACTGGAGGTCCATACTTGTCCCTGCCAGAACGGCTCCTACTGCTGTAACCGCTACCTTTAAAAATGACAGCACACACAGAAATTCAGAAAAGGCTAAATTGTTAAGACACAAAAGAGCTACTGGTCCGGGCTATCGAAATAAAAGCAGGCCAGATTAATGTCCATGGGGAATAAATTTAAATCTTTAAAAAAGGTATCCTCTGATCCCATCAACCACAAAGCTTCAGATTAATGATTATGGGGCTTTAAAGTTTGTGTTCATATTTTGAAGTTTGTTCGCTGCTGCAAAGAACACCACTGTTTTTGTTTAGAGCAATACAAAGCCCGTCTTACTTCAGTACATCAGTGTGATGTATTAGCTGCATAAACAAAATGGACAGTGATGTTCTTTCAAGACGTCTGAACCCTGTAACACAAACAAAGGAGGCATCCACAGATTCCAGTTAAGGACACTAGCCTATAAAATTAAAAATCAATGATATTTAAGATTTTTTTTTAAATCTTGACAATTGTTACATTTTTCTGGATGTCAATTTGAAATTCTGTTTTGGATTTGCACTTACAAAATTTCTTTAGATTGCAAGTTCTTAACTAGAGCCGATCCACTGTTTGCTGTCAACATAGAAACCAATGGCAATCCTCACCATCACCCCTGGTCTATTGGCAAAAGGCTGCTGTCATCATGGCTTCCGGTTAGGTCAGCCAAGGATCAAGGGGGGGGCAAAGGTCACACACACATTGTAAGGTGAAAGCCAAGGCCAAACGGGACAGGCAGTCATCTTAGCCAGTCATCTTTAGCCTCAATGGACTCTCAGCCTCAGCTCGCAACTGGACTCTTTCAAATTGAAACATCAAGGACTTTGTTAATGTTTAATATATAAAAAAAATATATATAAATGCCAAGGTTAACAATACACATTTCACAAGAAAATGTTAGTTTAGTCCCAACGACCAAGCAAAAGCTAAACTAAATGGTTTTGAAACAAACATATTTGAAATTGACAAATTCACATTGTTGCACAGTTCATACTTTAAATTCTTAAAAAAAAAAAATCTTAATTCATAAATCTTTTTTTCTCACATGTTTAGCATCAACTGTACAGGCTACAACTTTCAGACGGTATGCTTGGGCGCTCTGACTTGCGGTCAGCTGCTCATAGCCAATAAAGCGCCAGACTGAATCCAGAATGACCGACAATCAGAAGCAATAACCTGCAGGTCAGCAACCCTCAGTTGAAACTGAGAACAACTGCTCAGCAGTGTGCGAGTAAAACCACCCAAAACGGGATAAGGAAAGTCCCTTCCCTTGGGATACGGAAGAGAGCAGATGTGTTCTGAATAAGTACGTCTGCAAGTAAGTCAAACTACTGCACATACACGAGAAAAGTAATATATAATAAATATATAGAAAAATGTTTGCATTCAGTGATACACTGACCAATTAACTCCTTTAAAAGTTAGTTGATTCTTGCTTAAACTGACAGAGTGCCCGATATCAATACGTTTTAGTAACCGACTTGGCAATTCTAATAAAGTTCTAAGAATAGCTCTTTGTGCAGCCCGCATCGACACCTCGCCCCGGGGGGGAAGGGAAAAGAGGGTATCTGGTAATAGACTGCACTTACTGCGCCCACCACCCCAGTAACCCCCACCGTAGCCGTCCCGGTCTCGGCGCGGTCCCCGGGCGTGCTCGACGATGACGCGCTCCCCGCAGAGCTCCTTCCCGTTCAGCTCATACACGGCATCGTCCGCATCCCGGTTATCTTCAAACTCCACGAATCCATAGCTACAGAGGGAAAGATTAGGTGGGAACAAAAAGCAGGTTAGATAAACGTAACAATCTGCAAAAATGTACGAGTATATCGAGTTAGCGTGGCCCGCGTCGGCACTGCAATAAACAAGTACGAGGACGCCATGTTGGCCATGCGACATCTGCCGCACGCGAAACAAGAGCAGACAAACATTAAACTCCAGACGCATTTCCAGCAAATAGTTGTACACCGTACAAGCCAATGCGACAACTCAAATAAAACAACTTCGCTCAAAAGGCGTTAGATGTTCCTGTCGGCCGTGACGTCGTCGGCTGCGCTAACGTTAGCTGGACAAAACGCTGGCTGAAAAGTGATACAAGCATTTCCACCAAACCTCACCCGTTTTTCAAATCAATTTCCAGTAATTTGCCATATCCGCTGAAAAATCGCTGGATGTCTTTTTCGCGGACGTGATAGCTCAATCGTCCAATGTAAACTCGAGGCATTTTCCCTCCAGCTGCTGCCGACTGTTGCTCACCGCAGGCCCGCTGCTAAGCTGCTTCTCCTCCGGTAACGGTTCCGCCGAAACAGCCAATCAACGGAGCGACGCCAACAAAGGGCCGTTTCCGGTACTTGAACTTCAAATTAAAGTTCGTAATTATATTCTTTTTTTTTATTTTAATTAATTTATCGCAAACATCCAAAACATAAACAGTGTACCTTGTATATTGATCAATATCCAACACAACATACTCAGATTCAGCAAAGTGCTTGACAGAGACATTAAAACATCGCATAAATAAAAAGCATGATTTAAAATGTAAACAAAGGAAAGAAAGAAAAAGAAACAGTAGATAAAATCAGTGGTTAAAATGTAATCTAGTTTTGAAACAAGCTTAAAGTTACAATGTGGATTTAAAGCTTCATTGAACTGCAGCTGAGAACAGGTGAGTCTTCAACCTGGATTTAAATAAACTGAGTGTTTCAGCTGATCTGAGGCTTTCTGGGAGTTTGTTCCAGACATGTGGAGCAGAGAAGCAGAAGGAAGCTTCTCCATGTCTGGTATTGACTCTGGGAAATGATTAAAAAACGGATCCAGATAACCTGAGGGGTCTGGAAGGTTCATACTGGGTCAGGAGGTCAATGATCTATTTTGGTCTTAGACCGTTCAGAGCTTTATAGACCAGCATCAGAACTTTAACGTCTATCCTCTGACGGACAGGCAGCCAGTGTGAAGACCTCAGAGCTGGACTGATGTGGTCCACTTTTTTGGTCTTAGTGAGGACTGGAGCAGCAGAGTTCTGAATGAACTGCAGTTGTCTAACTGATATTTTAGGTGGACCTGAAAAGATGCTGCTGCAATAATCAAGCATAATAAAGATGAATGGATGGATTAGTTTTTCCAGGTCCTGCTGAGACATCAGATCTTTTAACCTTGATATATTTTTGAGGTGATAGTAGGCTGACTTTGTTACTGCCTTGATGTGTTTTTCTAAATTTAGGGCTGAGTCCATCACTACACCCAGATTTCTGACCTGGTTGTTAGTTTTTAGGTGTAAAGTGAAGCTCTGTGGTGACCTGTGATCGTTTCTATTTGGCTCCAAATACATATATATACGTGTGTCATCTGCATAGCTGTGGAAATATATTTTGGTGTTTTTTATAATCTGTGCCAATGAGAGCATGTAGATGTTAAACAGAAAAGGTCCCAGGAAGGAATCTTGGGGAGCTGCACGTGATTCTTGTCTGCTCAGATGGAAAGTTATCTATTGACAAAAAGTACTTCCTGTTCTCTAAGTATGTTTTGACGACTTTAGATTACCATATATATAGAGAACAAAAAAAAGAGAAATAATAAAATAAGACTAATAAACAGGACATTATCAAATCAGGTTAAACCAAACTGAATATAATTTGACTGCATGTTTGTTTGCTTACCAATCTCAGAGATAAAGAATATAAATTTAAATTATTCGCTTAGTGGCTAAATGTAGGTTTAGTTTTGAAATACCAGCATCTATACTGTTTACCAAATATTTAATGGTTTTATAATTTTTCTGCTCCATACATTACAGGAATATAAGATAGTTGAGAGAACAATGTCCCCTAAACATTGCCAACTTCATAGATCTGTCCAAGCTGAGGATTATCTGTCTTTGTAAATACTCCTGCCACGGCCCCAATTAAACTTTTCATGAATTACAGAGGGGAATATTTATGCTACTGCAGAAATTTCAACTTCCTTTACCTAAATAGAGTAACTCTAATGTTGGTGATGCAAAAATTAAAAATACAGTAAAGGTGAACTTATTAATCGGGGTGCAACATAATTTAATATGAAAGTAGTATCAATAGTATTAATGTGAACTGAATTAAATTCTGGTGCAGCTCAAATTAGCAAAATTTTGAGTTTATAGTTTTTAAACTCAGGAACACATTCTAAAAAAAACCTTTTTAGTCCTACGACATCACAGCAATCCTCAACTTGACTAATAACTCAAAATTACCATTTTCTGAGTGACTTTCTTAATTCAGATGCTACATCAACTTTCTTTTTAAATAAAACATAAAATTGGGGAAACAAGTAGAGACAGAGAGTACAATATTTTATTTATGTAAAAACCAGGTTTTTAAAATGTTTCGTCAGATCTTCTCATAACTCTCAGACAAGAGCAGAATCAACATCATGTATTGGTCATCATGAGACGTTAACTCATATTCTGGATAAACTGAGCAGTAAATGAATTTTAATCACAGAGGAAAAGAACAACCACGAGGAGGAAACGTATCCGAGGTGCCTGGTCCGGTTTTTCTTTTCCCCATTTCCTCTTTGGGGCTTCCAATTATCTCAGAAAACCTCCTCCTCTTAATGAAAAGAGTTTCAATAATTTTCCAATTCCTTTCAGTTTGATGAGGAACAAAAAAAATGATTTGATCTTTAGAAATCATTTAGACTACAAAAGCACTTGAAATGCAAATACTCTGCTTCACACTCTCCACGTAGGTCCTGTTAACAGTGTTCTCCTCACCAGCCAAACTTCTGACGTGTATCATCTAAAACTGTCGTAAGGAACCATTGTAAACTAACTTCAGGGGCAACTGTGCTGTAGTGCAGTGCACTTTTTTATTTATAAGCTAGAGGAGAGAATTCTGGTCTGACTTGGGCTAGACCAGAAAATCTCAATATGGATTAACTCAGAGTTTAGCCACACCGAGTTAAAGAATAAAGAAAACATCAGTGGCTACTATTATCAGAATAACAAAGCCCGGTTACTTCAGATCACCTTAGTTTAACATAATTTGGCTGCATGGAGAAATGTACCCTATCTGAAGAAGTCTTTATGTCTGGTGAGAGTCAAGGAGATGAAGAAAGAGGATTCAAGCTGTGGTCAATTGAGCTTTTCTTAAATGAAACAAGAATCACAGCAAATGGAAAAAACAACAACTAAGAGTTGAAGGATTCATCAACCAAACAACCTGAATGTATTTAATCCAACAGTGTATTTGGTGAACATCATCTGCTTATGGTGTCTGAACCCCATCAGTCGGTTGTGGATATTCTCACTACCTGCCTCGCCGCTCAGGATCTGACAACTAAACAACAGCCAAACCCTCCCGCAGTTCGATTCAGAGAGTCCTTTTTAGTAAACCAAGGCGGGTGTCCAACCCCAGCCTCTGCGCTTCTGAGGGAAAAAAAAAGAAAAAAAAAAGAAGGAGGCAGAGAGAGGAGGGAGAGCCCAGTTTTCATGGCCTTTAGTTGGCTTTGGCGCGGAGCTGCGCTCTCTTGCCCGTCACAGCCTGGAAGCCGGTCTTGATGCTAGCGACAGAGCAGCGGGAGTGGCACGTCTCGCACTGCAGGAAATAAAGACGAGTGTCCTTCTGCAGGATGGTCTCTGGAGAGCGGCAGGTGTGACATGTCACATATTCCTCTGCAGGGGTGAGAGGAGGATAGTTAGCACCGCAGCGCACACTGGGATTTGTTTTACAAGACTGCTAAACTCGGTGGCGTAAAAGTTTGAAAGGATGGAAGAGTAGGACACGGACACACACACACGTAGACACTATTACATTGCTTTAAAAAATAAAAACCTTAAAAGCTATATTACAATCACACTCCAGCTAACAAACAAAAGGATTATTCTTTACTTACTGATATATCTTCTCAACACATTTTCTATCTGTTTCTGTTGAAATCTGCCTTTGATCACAAGCTGGTTATTTCCATCTATAGAGCCACTGTAAAAAGAGGAGCAAGAACAAACAAACTTCAGTTGAAGTGGACACACCAATGTGTCATTTCTTTCAAGAGCCCCAAAAAAGAGAGCAAAAACAAATTCCACAATTCATTGTTTTCCTACGACTGTAAATACAAAAAGATACCTTGTTCCCAGCTCAGCCAACAGAAAAGCAAGTAGATG
Source organism: Xenentodon cancila (assembly GCA_014839995.1). Taxonomy (NCBI): domain Eukaryota; kingdom Metazoa; phylum Chordata; class Actinopteri; order Beloniformes; family Belonidae; genus Xenentodon; species Xenentodon cancila. The sequence continues at coordinate 23,451,442 of CM026204.1, read as the reverse complement.
TTTTGGCTGACGATGCAACCTAGGGGGACATAAATAAAACATCAGCTCTTAGATCAAACTGTCACAAACCAAAGACTGGTGAGTAAATATGGTGCGAGTGCACTGATTGGCTCACAGTTTGCAAATATCTGTGAAGTTTACAAAGGAGGTTTTCTTGGTTCCCACTCGAACCACCTGAGGAGGCTTCATCACAAACTTCCTCTTCTCTCCAGCCACCATGTCTGGGTTCTTCTCCCTCATGATGTTGAAGACTCTGTTTAAGAGCTGAGAGGGAAACCAACATGGGTTACACCAACTTTAATTCCTCCACTGATAAAATCTAAAATTTTTCATCTGTTCATTGTTATGCATCTTTATAAGCACAGGAGAAACAGCTGCATTAAAATATACAACAGAGTGGTAGCATGTCCGACACTGCACTCTTTGGAGTAAAAACATTACAAAATTATACGAACAACTTCCATTTGGGTGCTGTCCTACCTCATCATAGGTGTAATCTCTTTCAGAGCCAGCCCAGGCCGGTCCTGTGGAGGAGCTGAACGAGATTCCATCATTGTTCTTGCTCTCATCATCTTCCAACGCTGAAAACATAAAATGTAAAGCCTGTAGCACATGGAGCTTCTTTTCTTTTTAAAGTTAAAAGGTGAGGTGATTTCATTTCTACCATCATCTTTCTCCAATAGCTCGCCCTCATCAAAATCAACTTTCTTTGACTTCTTCTTTTTGGTAGGGAGCATCAGATCCAGATTGTCCTCCTCCATCACTTCCATTTGCTCTCCCTCGATTTTCAGCTCCTGGTTCAGACCATCGAAGAGTGAAATTTCAGCATCCGTGTGAACAGAAACGAAAAGGACACAAAACCATCATCAGATGTGTAATAAGATGATGATGCATACAATTCAAGTAACGATAAAAGAGAAGTACCAACCTTTAAGCCTTCTTCTACATCATTTTCAAAAACTTTCTTGGGCTTCTTCTTCTTTTTCTTCTGGTTGAAGAAGTTCAAGTCATTCAAATCATCTGATGGTTCTAGAAAAGATTAAGAAATCCCTATAAAACTGCAGCCTAATGCCAACTTAGAGGAAAAGCAATGATACTCGGCCCTAAAAATGAGCCATGAGTAAAAGCACCTTTGTTTTCATTCTAACCTTTCTTCTTGCCTTCATCTTCATCTAGATCCACTTCTTTGTCATCCCCAATTTCAGGCTCTACCTCCTTTGCCTCCACCTCTTTGGGCTCTTCTCCTCCAATTCCCTCTCCTCCATCCTCATCCAGCATAAAAGGCTTCTTCTTCTTCTTTTTCTTCTTGGTCATGTTTGGATCAAAAATCATCTAAAAAGGAGAGCGAAGGGGAAAAAACGGTTTACTGCTGTGACAAGAAAACGAGAAGCGGACGATACTCCGCTTGATCCTGATCATCAGACGCATAGATATTGCTGGCTTAGTTAATCGATGAAATAGCGTGGCATATTGCAGGCTTGCTGCATGACATCGCCTTCGTTTCCGTTAACACACAACTGAAGAAAACGGGTCCAGAAACAAAAATCTCGACCTTTTAGTCGCCACAAACCGCGACAATCTGGTGTCGCGTGCTGTTACCAACCGATTGCACTTTGCGACACATTTGAGAACTTAAAATCAACCTCAATTCAATGCGCTGGATGTGTCATGTGTGATTTTAAGTGTCACTGGGGTACACCTGAGCTTGTGCGTCTATCGTGAATTAACCGAGCTGTTCTCCGGACCTCATTGTGGCTGAGAGATAACGACAGTTAGCGGCGCAGCTTCGACCAGCTACCGCTAAAATGCTAACTTTAACCGCTCGGTCTGCGCGATCCCGCGACGGAGCGGATTCCTCAGACAAAAAACGAGTATAATTAATTTACACAAGGCAGCAAACGACAATACGAAAGGTGTGCTTTGCGTTTTCGCGTGGAAACGCGCGAGACGGGCCGCCGTTAGCTCGCTACAGCCATGTGAGCGCGGCTGCGTCCGGGGAGGATCCGCGCTCCCGAGGCCCAAAGTCAGCCTGGACACCGACGCGGCCTGACACTCCCTGTGACCGCGCCAACACCGGCCCTGGTCAAACGACAGGTGAACCCACGCCACTCACCTCGTCTCCTGACATGTTTGCGGCTCGAAAGAGGACTAAAAGGAGGCTACTTGTCGTCTCTGGACGGCTCCCGCACCGACGCGTCGGGAATGTCTTGCATCAGCGTCAGACCGCACTGCGCAAGCGTGAAGTTGCCAAATCTTGACGTCTTTAGTTCGCGACAGCGCGTTAATGGGAGCGTTCAAGAGCAAAACAACTGTTGTTAAATATTTGTTAAATATTTATTAAATATTTAGGAGCAGGTGTTTTTCTTTCCTTTTTCTCGTATTATCTTAGCTGATTGTGTCTCTCAAGAGTAATTTACTCTCCAGAGATTCTCACGCATGGTTTTAAATTCAAAGTAACAAACTACTTCTCAGATAACTGCAGCATGATATTTTACTTACTTGATTATACGTTAACATTTTAGTTAAATGGTTGCCTTTTTAATGTTTTCTGACATGTTAAAAAAACTGTTAGGTGCAACTGAATCCACAAAGGTTGTGTGGATTCATATGAAGTCATTTGAATACAATTGTTTTTTAGTTTGCCAGGTTTTGAGATCTTTATTTTATTATAATTTCCACGTCTCTAGTTTTGTTTGAAGATTACAATGACATTACTTTAAATACCTCTTTTAAATCTAGTGTTAAATAAATCCATTAATCAACAAACACCTCGAAAAGCCAGCATATAAGAGTAATCATTAAAATGTTTTTATAAAAAGAGTTTGGATGATTAAGAAAAAAAATCACCTCAATGAAAACAATTGATGTTTTTTCTCCTTTTTAAATTTGTGTTCTTCTCGTTAGAAATAGCCTAATACCTGAAACGCAATGTGCGTCTTCCCCAAATGGTTTACTGTCAAAACGGGTGAAAATATATAAAATATATATGTATATTTTTCTATATATGTGCACTGTTGCCTTGCAGCAAGAAGGTCTGTGGTTTGAGTCTCAGCTGGACTCTGTGAGAAATACAAACAGGCTCAGTTGTTCAATTGTATGCTGCTCTGGATAAAAGCCTTTTTTAGTGGCAGGGTTATTTGATTATTCTGCGATGAAAACTGTTCTTTGTGTGAAACAACGTGAAAAGATGAAAGTCCCACTGCAGTAAAAGAATTGAAAACCTTTTAATGATTTTGCAAATAATATTTCTCATCTGGATAAATAAACCATAGAAATGCAAACATGCTTTTCTGTCAGTCCTTGTGTTATGTTTCTTTTTTTATATGTAAAAAAACATAAATCATGACTTTCAAAAACTAACAGAATTAATTGTTTGAACTCCAATATGCAGATGTGGTAGAGTAAAATCAGAACTTTCATAAACCGCCACCTCCCTCTGGATGAAGTAAATAAAGTGGGACAATAGGTTATTATTACTATTATTTTTTCTGACAATATACAATTTGAAACAAAAACATCATGAGAAGGGGCGAGACAAACAGAGCAGGAGGTACAGAACATTAGATTAAATCTCTCTAGCCGTGCGGTGTGATCTGTATTGTGACTTCTCATCGTTGCATGCTTCACACAACCTCCACTGAACCACTTAGCCCCAGCAGAATTACAGTATATGAAAAGAAGACACACATTTGGGATATTTACACCAAATTACAAGAACCACTTGTGAGGGTGAAGTCGCTAAAACGGCGACAGTTGTTGAAGAGGAGAGGAGGGCCAAAGCACACAACCTAAAACAAAAAGAGGTTAGGATTCTGGCAAACACCCACCTGCAGGGATTATTCACGGAGGACATACTCCCAAGAAAGAAGAAGAAAAAATACAATAGTTGGAAATAAATCTTTGAGGGTTTAACTTTATGGATAAATGTTTCATTTTCATTTATCAATGTCACAACATCAATTATCTTATCATGGAGCTTTATAACATAAACTCTGCTGTTTAAACCTCGCTGTTTTTGAAATGCTCCTTCCAGCTACAAGAGCAATAAACGTCTTGTATTATATTAAAATCAAGGGTAAAAATGCTTAGGTGACTTAGCAAAGACACACAGACAGAGCTTTAAATATAAAAGACCCCATCTGACTAGTATGCACTGAGCATCTGTTGAGACTAGATTTGTGTTTGGACAGAAAAAGAGACTACAGCATCGTTGCTTATATGTAGTGTTGCACAAAATTGCATGAACAAAAAATCTTGCACAAAAACTCTCCTCAGACACACAGAAAAACACTTAACAACTTCTCAGTCTTTGTTTCTGCCTGTTGTTTCTTCCTCCCTCTCTGATGTGAGTATGATGTGCCAGCGCTGGGTTTACATTGCCTCCATCGCCCAGCGCTGCAGGTCCTCCATGTCGTCCTCATCTTCCTCTTTCTTGGCTATGAGGGGGTGGTGGATAGAAATAAAAGCATTTGATTCATGCAACTACTCAGAGACAAATAGTTTAGTCTGCTCAACAGGACATTTTGCTAATCTAACTTTGAAGTAAAAACCATTTCCTTACCAGGTCTGGAAGGTAATGAAGTAGAAGGCACATTGGGGAGAGGGACGTTCTCTGGTCCCCCGATCTCCAGCAGGTTTTTGTCCAGCTCCTCCTGTTCCAGCTCGTCCAGCTCTGCCAGGAGCTCGTCCTGAGAAAAGCCAAAATAAGACACATCATGACAATATACTATTTTGCAGTATTCCCTCTTTTTTTGAATCAATGTTAAAGTAGGATAAACTCCAAGAGGTCAAACCTGGTCATGTTCCTGAATCTGACTAAAATGTCTCAGTTGGAACCGGATCAGAATTCTTCAAGTCAGTTGACACAGAGTTTGAGAAAGAGTGTATTCAGAGCATAAGGCATCATCCCAAAGACTGAATACCATCAGCTGTGGTACAATGGTCTATGAATGAGAGCATTCAAAACTAGGGCTGATTTGACAGGAACAGTATTGATTCAGGAAACACAAAGGCGGACTAACCGACACTGGTGTGTCGGAAACAATGCTGGCAGGTAACAAGGCTGAGCTCCGCTCTAACAGACTAACCATGCGTCAGCATCAGTCCAACACATTAAAAAACACCCCCACACACACACACACACACACAAAACAAGCAGAGCCCGCAGGTTTTTGTTCAGGTGTCCCTGGAATAGACTGGCGACCTGTCCAGGGTGTACACCTGCCTCTCACTTGTAAAGAGCTGGGATAGGCTCCAGCAGACCCCCATGAACAAGTATCAGAACTTAAATGGACTTAAATCTACTCAGTGAATGGACCTCATCCACAGCCTAGCAAAATTAATGTGACATCAAGTTTTTCCTAAATTGTTATCTGCAGGTCAGATCTTTCAGAAAATCATTAAGCAGAACTGGGGAAAAAAAAAAAAAAACTCAACTAATGGATCTCTTCATTCTGTTTGGATTATGCATTAAAATTGAAAATCTTATCACAATTGGCCAATATACAAACAACATAAAGCACTGAACAAACACATTCCAGGAATGATGCGAAGGTGGGACACTTGTGTCCACATTCTTTGTAGTCTGAACAGAAACGGGCTCTAGGATGGATTTAGGGACCGCTAATAAACTCGCATTACTGGTCTAAGGGATGACTCATTTGATTTTGTGTGTAAATGACAACAGTAAAGACTTTGTCATTTGATATTTTTCCTTATGTTTGTGGAGGAGCTTTCCTCGAAACTGATTTGGGCAATACATAACCTTTGTTGAATCAAGTTTTTGGAAAATGTTTTGCCATACAGGACCTGCCTTGTCTTTTTTCCCCTCCCTGTGAGCTGCAGCTAATTATTTCGAGCAGCCTCTTTTAGTGAATAAAAATAACAACTTATCCGACATGCATGTTTAGTTGCATATCAGATTTCTCAGGTCTGAACTTGTAGTTGGGCTGCATTTAGAGGTTTGTATGGTTGGCAAAATTACACTGGAGAAAGGCATTTTGTAAATTTAAAGACCAAATGCATTTGGAAACGAAAGAAAAACAAGCCCTCCCCCCTCTAAAAAGCTTTCAATTACCTCATCAAACTCCTCTCCAAAGCCAACAGGTTTAGAAATGGCGTCAGAGATTTCCTGGGCCAGCTCCTGCTGCTCTGTAATGTCCTGCATCAGGTCGTCCACCTTGTCGATGTCCCTGAAATAATGACAAGGAGAGAAGAAGTATGTGAGAAGTAAAAAAACACTTCTATCATTAAAACGGCTTAGCCATTCTGTGCAAATACTGATGTACAGTGTAGTTACATCCTGTGAAGAAACATCAAAACAATACTTGTTCAGCACTGTCCATATTTACTTTCTAAAGCTTCTAAATTCAGTGAAATTTATTTGCTGTATTTGTTGGTTTGGCATTAGCTCATCTTATTTCATATAAAACACAACTTCATTCACGGATTTAAAGCCTTCATCAGCGACTGGCTGCTCTCTCTTACATGTTTTCATGGGCAGACTTCATGGCCTTGGCAGCAAAGCCCATGTTCTTGAGCACTTCAGTGTTGGTGTTGGCGTTCTCCAGAGCCTCCCTCTGAAACTCGATGGTCGACAGCGTGCCATCGATCTGAGCGAGCTGCTTCTCGTAACGCTTCTTTCTTTTCAAAGCTTGCAGTGCCGCTAATGAGGGAAAAAAAACAAAAACAAAACAAAGGAAAAAGTCAGCATAACCAGAGTATCATGGAAAAAAAACTTTGTTCAACATAACCCAGTCATAGCAGGCCTAATGACTAATTCATACACAACTGTCTGATTTCAATTTGTTTAAGTCAAAAAAACATTATGAAAAGTCAGAAGCATATCCTTTTTTTTTTTTTTTTTAACAGCGGAATAAAATTTTTATTCCACTGACTAAAGTCTTGACTGTTCTAAACTGTGCTTTTAATTATTTCATCTTGAGAGCTGTGAGAGGAGCTGGTTCTTATACTCTCTAGGCATGTAATCGCGTGAACGTGATCAATATAACTTCAAAGAAAAACACTACTGACAATTCCCTGGACTTGTGGCAAAATGCCTCCATTAAGGAAGCAGATATTACCTGGTGTCATATTTTCTCACAGCAGTTTTTCTTTAAAGAAATTAAATTAGAAAGAACGTTTATATCAACATAACTTCACAGGAAAAGACAATGAAATTGAAAATTTCAATAATTTGTCTGAAACGGTTAATTATCAACAAAACCTCATTAAAAACATCTATGGCTGGAAATGGAGTGGTTTTGTTCAGTTCTCCAACAAGAATAAGAGCCTGCTTAAGCAATTATACATTCTCAGTGTCAGTCAGCATCACATCATAAATGCTCCATAAACTCCATAAACAGTATCAGTAAGTGTGAGAGTAAGCGAGCCAACTGTTGGTGCTGTTTTTTCACTCAACCACTGAGCTTTCCGGTAGGAAGTTAGTGATGTATAATCTGTTTGGGAGTCATTTTACTGATGGACTGGTTGGTCAACAACACATGTTGTAGTGACTCTAGTGATGACGATGACCCTACGAGATGTGTCATACTTTGGACTCCCTACGTTTTATCCAACTGGTAGGAAGCTACTTGGATGACAGTTGATATGATTGCAAGAACCAAACCAGAAATCTAGTTGAAATCCACCTAAACATTTAAGATCAACAGAACCTAAATGACATGAGAATCTAAACAGAGAACATGCAACACTTCTAAAAATAGCTCAGGAGCGGCAGAATGGGAAAAGTGGAGCATAATAAAGACAGCAGTCAAATAACCACAACCACAAACTCATGTCTGTTATGCTGGGTGGATTCTGTCAAACTTTGTCAAACTAGAGATTAAAATGATTAGCATAAAGGCAATATTTAAACTATCCAAACTGCCAGAAAGTTTTTTTTTCTCCCCTTTCTTTAATTTGTCTTTTCAAATTTCATACAGTACAAAAACTGTTAAGTTTCAGCAAAGAGTGTATCTGTTAAACTCCCTACTTTTTAATGTTTTTTTGACTGATTTATTTCAATTTTTACTTTTTTTTTTATATACTTGTGAGAAATTTAAACTGCAGCAACATAATTTCCTATTTGGGGATTAGTAAAGTATTATTCAATTAAAGTCTTGTGTTTGGGCCATCTTTACTTCATTGATGGTACTACAAAACATTTATCAAACATTCAATAGCATTAATTACATCTGCCATAATATGTTCCTTTTTGCAGCGTTTTTCTGACAGCACAGCAAGCAGAGCTTGAGATGACAGAGATAAAGCTGAAGTGAGTGACAGGTTCAGATGGGGTTCAAAACAAGCACATCAGAGAACAGGCAGGGTTGTTTCATTTCACCACACTGCACTTGTTTTGTTTTAGTTAAATGCGTTCCACATTTTAAAGCCACTCTATGTATCAATATCACTTCTGACCACATGAGGGGCGTGCAGCTCTGCTGCTTCAACAATACTATACTAATGAATGGGGCCTGTCCATGTCCACCAAATCATCGATACCACAGGCCATCAAACCACAACGAAGCATTAGGTCACGTGATCTATTGGTTACTGAAGACAGTTTTTCTTCCAACAGGACACAGCCACGTTGGGAACACTCCCACGTTTTTGAACCAGCATGTAAATATGTTTATTTCTGCTCTAAAGTTGGACATTTTAACACGGGAGTCTAAAGAGATTGCCTTGCGTTTGGAGCCAGCCTTTAGCAGGCAGTTGAGGAACTGCAAAGATTCGCATGAGCCTCAGTCCAGAAGTTAGATGGGCAGAAAACAAAATTTTATTCCACTACAAACGCACTTTGTTGCGTCTTAGGGCAAAGGCTGACACGTGACCTTGCTTGGGGCCTGCTGCCCCCGCGTGGTCAGAAGTGGGACTCCTACATGTAATGACTTTTAAGTTTCACTCACGATGCATCAAATAATGCTGCAACTTATCTATAATATATTTTTGTCTGACATTCCAATAAAGAAACAATAACTAAAACCAATATACAACACTTAAATAACATTATATGTATGAACAGCAGGCTCTCTTCACGGTCCGGATCGCGGCGCAAACACACCCACTTGTCCGGCAGGAATAACTGCGGCTCAACTCGTGTCAACAGATACGGTGTCCCTATCTTCATCATGTTTCTGAAACCACCCAACAAAAGCTACTGTAAAGGGATCACTCATCAATGACACGACAGGAACACCGCCAAAGACATGCTGGGAAAAGACTACACTAGTACACTAGCCATTGAAAAACAAAACAAAAACCCAACATCAACTCGACTTCCTAATAATACACCAACCTGCCCGTGCAGTGATGACACATCCACCCATCTCAGGCGGAGGTGGAGGCTCCCAGCCGGGGTGCCAACACTTACGACAGCTCTGGAAACTTAGCCCGCTCGGCTAACGCGCCTGCTAACGTTTGGTATTTGGTGGCTGACTTGCTGCTTTAAGAAGCAATAGCGGACACTAGGCGCCACCGGCGCCCCCGTAGCTCACCTCTTTTGTTTTTCGTGCCGTTTTTCTTTGCGATTTGCAGTTCTTGCTCGATTTTCTTCTCCAGAAACTCCTGTTTCTTCGTTAGCATCTCCTCCGTCTCCCGGAGTTTCTGGATCGCCTCCTGCGGACTGGGTCCCTTTCCTCCTTTGCCTCCTCCGCCAAATATCTTTCCAAACAACGACATATCTAAGATAAAAAAAAACTCCTATACGAAAAGAAATCAACAAAAACCGAACCACCAGTGAAACGTAAGCTAGGAAACCGCTCCGGACAGTCCTCGCCCCTGAAACCTGAAAGGATTGTTGATGTTTTTTTCACTTCCTGGATTAGGCCCGCTGACGTCCGACGGGACGACAGGAGGGGGCGTCACCCTTTTGTCATTTTTCGTGTGTCTCAACCTTAATGAGAGTTTTTGCAACTTCTTATAGGTGCAAAAGTAGAGGATATTTTGACAAGTCATCCCAACAAAACTGTTTCAGTTTATCCAAAAAAATCTGGCTTGTCCATTCCAAAACAGTAAAAGTATTTTTATTTCTTTATTGTAGGGATAGGTATACATTCCTCCAATCTTAACTCTTTGCTTGTACTTCTGAACCCTAAACATTTTTGGGGGGATAAATTGACACAACAGAGATTCACATACTTTATCGAGTTTAGCCTATAAATGATGGACTTGTATATTTGGCCTTCTTATTGGTGACAGGGATCTCTTCTTAAAATGAGTAACTGGTGCAGGAAGCACCATCACTCCAAAAAGTGTTCTACCTTCTTCTACCTTTTTTGATTAAAAGGGAAGCTACAAAGGTCTCAGAAATGCAGGTGCCAAATATGATACATCCGGCATTACTGGTTTAACCTAAAAGCTTTTCACATTGTCAACCACTTTCATGTGAGAGCTTCACTTTGACCACAAATGCGTGCGCAAGAGGATGCAAAGATTATTTGTTTTGCACAAAACAGAAGTACACAACAGCTTTTTGCAACAAAGCAATCCAGTGTACAGTTTTAGCACATTTAAAGAAATAAGTTAACCTTTTCAGATATCTTGTAATGTCAGAATTATCTCCAGTTAAGACTATGGGTGGATGGTATTTACAGATACATTATTTCTACAGTCACAAAAATGGATAGTTGTTATTCCTCTTTTATTTATTTATGGTGGCTAAGAGAAAGCTTTTATATATTATAATTCTTAAGTTAAATTTGAAGCATTTGTAGAAATACATAAAAGTTTGTTCAGATTCCATTACTGGTCGGATTGTTTTTGTGAAGAATGTATAATGATTTTTATCTAGGGAATAAAAAAATATAAATTTAACTTTAGAGCAGTTTTCCAAATATTTTACATTCTTCATTTTCTTTACATTGCAGTTAAATCTTTTTAGCAGCCACACATACCTCTCTGGATGTGTATACTAGCAGCCAAACAACAAACACAAAAAAGTACTTCTCAAAGAGACAGTTGGGGGTTTATGAATTTTAATTCATTATGATGCTACATGATCCATGGTGGTTGTTCAATTAGTTTCTGCCTTTATTACATCATGTTAATAACTGTAAGTTATCACTGAGTATTTTATGTACATACAAAAGAGTATCCAATGACTGATTATACTGTTGAGACTATCTTCGCATGTGTGGTTTGAAGCGCCGATGACCGTTTTCTTGAATGTAGTGTGTATTCACAGGTTAGTCTTCACAGACGCCCACATCCATACGTCCTTGCTCTCCGAGCTCCAGCAGGCAACCAAAAATGCAGAGTTGATTTTTCTTCTTTTTTTTAATAACCATGTTTGCAGAGATGGTCAGTCAACAGCAAAGATATACAGCTGTGTTATCTTGTAAAAGTCCAGAGCTCAACAAGAAACAAATGGAAAAAAGATGATCAAAAGGAAGTAAACACAAAAACTTATAAACCAGACTTATCATGGTCCCTTCTGAAATTACAGCTTTTTTTTTTTTTTTAAGATTATATAATCTCAGACATTCAAATAAAACAATAATCGTAATAAATCCAGGCCATTTCATGCAGGCTGCAGTGTGTGAGCATAGTGCATTTAAACATTATAAACAGAAGCAGTGTGGTTATGTGATTTTACACGTAATAAAGCAAACAGGTGTGATACATTAGAGGGCTCAAATTCAATCCTCTATGGGTAAAATTAACAAGGTGCCCAAAACCGTCTGTACATAACCTTGATTTAAAACAAAAAGATAAAAAAAAGTAAGAGTTGGTTTGTATGAAATGACCATGGATTTAAACATTTTTAGCCTAATCCAACTCTCTGAACCTCAGATCATAAACTTCTGAAACAGATGCTCTGAACTAAATTACAACTTTGTTATTTAAATAGATCACAAAGCAGCAGAAAGTCATTATCATAGTCTTGATTTTACTGAATCATACATTTATTAATGGCCCAAAATGAATTAAACGCATCAACAGATTCCTCTGCCAGGACAGTGACCAAAACCATCAAAAAGCTTTAATTTAGATTTTCAACAAACACCCCCATTTTTTCTTAAATTTTGCATACAGGAAGTCTGCTCAGATGACAGCTTTTTTTGTGTGTTTTTTTCTAGATGAAGCCAGCCCCTTTTCTTTGTTCTAAAACAGCCTGTGATTTCACCGTATGTGGTCTTCTCACGTAAAAACATTCACACGCAGTCATGTCAGCGCTCCTGCGGGAAGCAAAGTCAACCAGACACACACGCCACTTCTACTGGCTCTTACACAGTATATGTTTAGAAGACGATACATAAAGTCTAGAAAAAGATGTCTTTCTCTGATCACTTGTGTTCGCCTCTTGTTGGAGATAATCAGCAATGACTGGGGGAGATTATTTGAATTTAAATACATGTGTGAGGAACTTTAAAAACTGAGAATCAATGAAAGACTAAACATTCAGCCAGCGTGAAGCCACATCCAAACACCACTAATCTGTGCAAGTTGGGGGGGGGGGGGGGGGTTAATTTTGTAGAGAGATGGACGGAAAGAACAGATCAAAGGTGGTGATTATTTCACAACAAGAAAAACAAAATGGACTTGTGACAAAAACGCTTACACTCTTTAACTTGGGATTGCATTCCTTTGTTTTCTTTCTACACTTCCACATATTTTCCATCCAAACAGACCATAGTGACATATTGCCTTAAATGTTAAAGAAAACCAGGAAATAGATCAATAAACCCAGAAGACATCCTCGTTGCCATCATTGACACGCGTCTTCCGGAGCACGCCGTCCATCCGTCCATCTGTCGCATCACTGTGCTCTGTCCTTCTGTGTCTCTACAGGACCAGCTTGCCAATGATGGCTCCGATCACGAAGAAGAGCAAGCAGAATGCCAGGACACGGGTGCTCAGGCCTTCATCCTTTATGGCTGTGATCGCCATGGTGTTAGAGGAGTGAGGCGCAGCCATTGATGTCACCTTTCTCTTTCGCAAACCATCATCCTCCTGTGATGAAGAGGAGTCAAACATTGATTCAGTATAATCCAATACTGTTGACCGATCATTCTGTGAACTGAGCACTTTGTTTACGTGGATGTATTATAACCAGACAGCTTCAGGTTCTTACAAAACAAAACAATTTTGTCTCCTCAGAACTGAACATGCGAGAGCTGCTGATTGACAAGCCTCGTCTGCCGTTAGCAACAGATTATCTGTTGGCTAATGCGTTCAAAGTCTGAACTGCATCAGAGGTGGAGGAGCCAAAATGAGCCAAATGGATAGTTGCATTCAAGACATTCTCAGGCAAAAAGGGATTTCAAATATTCCTCTTAATGAACATAACTTAACACACAGTGTTTTACTATGCGCCGTATTCAGTCAACTCCCTGGTAACGTTTTGACAGGTGAGATATAGCACAGTTTTTTCCCCTCTTAATCCTCATCACTCTTGCAGTGGTTATTATGCAAATATTGAGAAGCTGTTCTTCAGAAGCAGCTGCTACGACTCCTGACATCAGTTTATTGGTTCCTTTATGACGTCAGTAAAAACGGCAAATTAAACTTTACATTAAGTAGTGACGTCTAACTGCAGGTCCATAAGACCGTAACTACTCTTCCTGTAAAAAGTTCTCGACATTGACATGGCAAGTTCATGTTTAGCACATTTCAAGTACAAAGCAATTCAAAGTGCTCCTTTGAATTACTTTCAGTGAACAGAAAAGAAAAGCTCTACCTAATGCAAGAAAATCAACACATTTTGTCTTTAAAAGACAAGTACTCCTATCACCGTAACCATATTTGATATTATATTGATATATTGTTGGATATTTGATATTTCAAAAAAGACATTTAATGTACACATCTTTTAGATTTCACCAAGTGATACAGAGGACTTTACAAAATAGGCAATGCTAATGAGATTACTTTAGGGAAACCCAATGCAGTCCTTTTTGATTTTATGATAAAACTACGTAACTAATTTGTCGTGGAATGCTCAACAGAAGTCACTTCACAAGCCTGAGAGAAAGTAGATACACATGGTCTCTTATTTGTTTTGGTGTGTCTCACCCTGATCTGTTTGTTCTCTTCCTGTAGCCTCTGCACCTCCATCTGCAGCCGCTTGCACTCCTCCATGATCTTCTTCACCTCGCCGTCATCCAGCGAGGCACTGGCTGACTTAGGCAGTGCAGAGTGCTCAGTCTTAACAGAAGTAGAGGAAGACACAGTTTTGTTGCTTTCACTCTCATGCTGTGGAAAGACAGTGATGGTGGGGACAGGATGGTCAGTGGGATGACAATAAAAAAGGAAAAATAGAGTGAAGAGACAGACGTGGCAGGAAGTGAGATGATAATACAAACAAAACATTATAAATAAATAATTAAAATGTGTAATGGGAGACAGTGAGGCTTCGCTGATGGATATTGTACTAAAATAATACTAGAGAAGCATACATTTTACTTTTACATAATATAAAAACTAGAAGTCAACTAATTTAATTGGACAGTGGATTATTGGTCCTTTTGTAATAACTGGAATCAGACAACAAAAAGAAAGAATATAAAATAAAGAAAAAGGGAAAAAAAAATGATCCAAAAAAGCATCCATAAAATACTACTGGTCAGTTTATATATACATAAATGATTACTCAGAATGATGTTTGTATATGTAGTAAAGTTTAATTGTTATTTACATTTAATTACTTGATAAATGCAGCTAAATGCATTAATGCTCAATTTGTTTTTAATTTATAATATTTTTTGTTAAAAACAAAAAGATGCAATGCAAAATGCTGATTAGTACTGTTTTTTTTTTTTCCATTTTATTTTAGTTAACCAAATTAGGTATGGTTTGTTATTTTCAAATAGAAAATCAGCCTTGCATATTGGCTAAAATAGAAAATAAAAATATCAGAAATCTGCCAGCTTCTGTAAAAGTTCTGCACTTGAAGAACTTGTGAGACGTGAGAAAGACGTGAGAAAGCACACTGCTGTGGATCAATACCTGGCAAAAATGCTTACAGTGGTGCAGTAAAGGACCATCACATGAAAAGATTAACTTATACTTACAGTTTTATCATTTTCTAGTGGCATCTCAAATGTACATCTCAACTTGGAATCCATTAGATCGTCAGGCTTTGCCTCCTTCCACTGCAGACAAGAACGTTAAGAGAAAAAGACAACTTATTTTTGATTCAGTTATTGTTGAGAGGGGTGAAAAACAAATTACAGGTAAAAAGGCACAGCAGTCATCTTATTTTAAATTATCTAACCCCACCAAAATACTAAATTAAAGACTTAAATTAATCCATGCGTGTGTATGCTCACAACTCCCTCCATGTCAGTCATGTCGTACGGAGCCAACACGGACTGCACCATGAATTTGTGTTTGCTCTTCTCATTGGGATCGTAGTCAAAAGGCTGTAACATTACTGTGCAAGAAAAAAAAAAAAAAAACACAAAACATTAATGAACTATATAGCACCATAACAGCTATGACAAAACTTGCAAAAGAATTGACAGTGCTCATGTTTATGATACTGTTACAATTGTGATCTGCTTACTTCCACAGAAATTATATAATATATTAGTCCACATAATCAATATTTTTGTTAACACTACATTCAATCAAACAATGATGAATCAGATCATTGTTGTTTAAATATTATGGCCAATTCATCAAGTCATACTATAAAAGTGTGAAAGCTACATTAACACTCCAGGAAAACATGAAACATAAATCTGATCAATACCACTGAATTTCAGCCTCAATTAAACATATTTGACAATAGATGCAAAAGCATATCAAAAGGTATAAACTCATGTGGAAAACTGTTACTCCAAATCTTTATGGATTCCCTTTTAATGTTTTCAAGAAAACAGTTTAAGTTTTAAAAAAAGAAGTACCATTGTATATGTAGCTTTTAATCTTTTTGTGCAGCTACTGGTTACCTTGTATCTGCAAATATTTTACAGATACCTACACAATATTTTTCACTACATGTAGTAAGGACTATATCAGTTATGAGTGGACTCTAGATTTATTGTGGTACTAAAACAATACATGGATGCTAATGGTGCAGCACTAAGTTCTATGAATGGAGCTATCAAACTGACAAATTATATATTTTCTGCACAAACGTAAGGAACATTTTTGTGTCACTGTGCCTGAGGAAAAAGATCATAAATGCATCATTCAGCAGTTAGAGGCATATATGCAGTGCATTTTCCTTCAAATGAACACATCGATAAAACACAAAACATCTTGAAAGCAATAACAAGACTATAATTAAAACAAAAAACAACAAAATGTATTTGAAAGAAAATAAAAACAAAAACAAACACATTTGAGTAAAAACGATTACAAACCAGAGACATTGATGGAAGTTCCAGAGTCGATGATGCCACTGTTTGGGCGCACACAGTATCTGCGAGGTGCAGTTGTCTTGACTTTGAAACACACATTTCTATCTGTGGGGTTGGTGAGCTTCAGAGTGGCAGTGACAACATCTGTAAACGGGCCTGAAAAGAACACAAAACAGCCCATTGACACAAGAGTGTGTGTGTGTGTGTATACCTCTTAGTACACACATTTTACTTTAATGTTTGGGTACAAGTGTGTATCATTTGAATGCATGGTTTAAACTAGTTAAAGAAGAAAGAGTAGGCACTTGCATGTTCAGACAAAACGTGTTCAAAGTGTATACATGTGTTAAAGGATGAATTAATGTAATAGGGGCTCAATGGGGTTGCTATAAAAAAAAAAAATTAAAAACCATTTAAAAAAAAAAAAAAAAAAAAAAAAAAAAAGAGAGAAACAACATGTGCAGGATATTATGCCTTAATACCCCAAACTGAAGATGTTTACTCTTTTCAGGTGAAAGATTAAAAATTGCTTGCATATGTAACGACTCCTATGAAAGCATTATTTTTGCATGTAGCTAATCCGTTTGAGACAAACACGTTGACGGCATGTGTTAATGCTCCAATGTCCCGCTGTGCACCATTAAGTGAATTGGCATCTTCTGCCTGCCTCGTCTTAGCTCTGCAATGATCGATCAGCGAGCATCTCCACACAGCACTGATCCCATGCAGCTACAGCATCGCTTGACCCATTTTCTGCATCAACGTGCCACCAATTATCGAAAAAGAAAAACAAACGTATCCGTGGCACACCTGCTCGATCTGCATTTTCATAACCAGTCTGGCTGGATACAGAAAAGCTGGGATGGAATTCGGGTTGCATAGTAGGAGTAAAACCACAAAGCTCTCAGCGAGAGCTCACGAGCTCGTATTATTGAGAAATGTGCGCGGTAATAAGGCTGGAGCAATGACACCCAGGACGCGGAAAATGCTGGAATAGTCATGTCACAGCAAACACACGCCAGCAACTATAACTGCAAGGAGACGCGTGTCAAATATAAACTCGAATAGCTGTGGTTCAAAGGCTGTCAGCGAATGAATGGTGGAGAAGTGGGAGCAGAAATATAAAAGTAAATACCACGGCGGGCCGGGCCTGACGCCGCAATGACAGAGAGGAGTTTGCCCTGCTACTTAGATTAGCCAACGCTGCACAGTTAGCTCGAACCACGTAGTTCCTCCCCACCTGTCATAGTCTGGTTTTTAAAAAAATACAACTAGAACAACAAGAGCGGTCTGTTGGCTTTACCGATCCGGGAAACGAGACACATTACGGCACATTCGTCAACACGAATATCGGACGCAGGCAACCGCGAACGGACTCCGTTAGCTGCCCGTCTCCGGCCCTGGCCGCCGCTTCAAACGTTACCTCTGAATTTCAGTTCGTGTTGCGGCTCCAGCACCAGGACCTGTTCTGGTCTGGCCATATCCCAGAGTTTCTTCCTGTTGAGACGGTGGGGACGACGAATATTATACCGCTGGTGGCCCGAAGGGATGAGAGGACCGCTGGCTCCCGAGGAAAACAACCCGGTCGTTAATGGTTTTCCGACGGTAAGGAAGGAGATGTAGAAATGCAGCACCGCTCGGACCGGCTGGCTGGCTACTTGCGGACTGGCTGGCTGGCTACTTGCGGACTGGCTAAATGACAGGCTGACTGCCACCAACAGCTGCTGGGGGCTAGTTTGCTAAGATGCTAACTCCGCTAGCAACGACGACGAGAGGGAGGGGAGTGTTGACGCAAGGCAATGGGCGGGGCTACACGGCTGCCGCTTGGAGGTTGGAAGTGAAAGTGTTTTCTTTTGACTAAACTTTCTTGCTTTTCCTACTAACAGAAGGGATTTCTTGAGATCATAGCAGCATACCACGCCATTGCAAATATACGTTTATTATATAGCTAATAAACGTTAAATATGGATTTTTTTCCCATACAAACGCAGTTCCAAAAGTTATTTTATAAGCCCGCTATTATCCTAAAATAAATATAAATTCTCACTATCCATTTATTTGAAAACATTCATATTAATTCCGACTGCAGACACATTCTTATGTCTCTGTCATGTCAAAATGTCTCTCTTATCAGTCTGTGTATTTTTTATGCAATAATCATTTTGGAAATATAAACGCAAAAAAAAAAAAGTTATGACTGTTGCCACGAAAATATCCAGCGTGATTAAATATCTCATATGAAATTGTTCACTTACTCAATTACACAGTTATTAATCTGTGAAATCATTTTCAAGGTGGAAATGTTAATGGGAATTAGATGAGATATTTCATTTTGTAAAAGCCACCAAACACATTTTACATACCCATTAAAACAATATTTTGGATTGATAATTTTTTTTCTATTATTAACTAAAATGTATGAAAATCTGCCAACAGAAAATATGTATTGTTAGGATGAAAACTTGTTCAAAGTACAAAATGCAAAATGACATGCAGTCTTATTTTGCTTTATGGCAAATAGAATGTACACGCCAGCATTTGTTTGTAAAACCTCATTTTAATACTGATATCTTTTAGATTTTTTATTTGATAGTTTTGGATTCTAAAACAAACAAAAAAAGAAATCTAAGTATTATCGTATCATATAGCTTCTGCATACATCATTAGATAAAATTAATTTGTGTATTCAAACAGGACATTTTGTAATATTTATAATTTCAGTTCATTTCCTTGCAAAGTAATTTAATTGAGAAGTTCACGCTGGTATTAATCTTTAAAAAGTAGCATTCACCTGTAGCGTCTCCCCTCCACCAAATATTTAAACTTCCACTTTGTTTAAAACATGCTAAACTTCATATTTTCATTCGGGAGCCATCTGTTTCTGCCAGATGAGACTTGTGGCCTTGCGATTGTACAGATAGCTACAAATATATGTTATAAAGTAGAATGACTTTTTCATGTGTTTTGAATGTTGGATTTCAACAATTAATATATTAACAAAAGCATAAAAGCAACTTGTTTTTGTTTGTCACCTTTTAGGGATCGCCACAGCGAATCATTGTGTTCCACATATTGGTTTGGAAAAAGGTGCTCTTCTCGACAACTTTCCTGAATTATCTGGGTAATAAGGAAATTAATAAATATAGTGAACATCATTTGTGCAGTGATTCAAGTGGTGAAGCTAGTCATTATTTTGGCCAAAATAAGATGTAAACAAGCTACATACATCCTGAAGTCCAGAAACACCCAACTTTCAATCTTGACATTCGGAGTCTTGTTACACTAATTAAAAACAAAAAGCATTTAACCTAAAAGCTCATTGAAAACATTCTTGTAAATGTGTTTGTCTAATAATTTTTGAAAATTACTTTTTAAGTTTTTCAAATTAATTGACAAAAGGTTGCAATGCTTTTAAGATAAAAAAAAAAAATCATAGACATTTTTCAATGACAGGGTTTAACTGGTTATTTAAAAGAATATGCTGGTGTGGATTCTTTCCAAACTTCCATCCAAAAGGATTTTCCAGTAAAATTGAGAAAACCTTCTGGATAGAAAGTGAACCTTCAAGAACTAAGAAAAAGGCATGTAATTTCCTTTGGTTCAAGTCTTTTGAAGATTTTCCAAAGGAGTGATTTAATCACACCTATAAACATCTCTGAGAGTGTCAATCATCAAACCAGGGCTCATTTCCTGCTTTGAGCTCCAGCTGACTGGCTGCTTAAATTGTAATTTCAGTACAAATCAACAGAAAACTAAATATTCTTCCTTCTGTAAGCTCATCTTTGGCGACATCTCCATCACAGGCTGACGGAGTATTGAACTTGTTACTGTTGCCGCTTTTGGAGTTTATTTCTTTAAACTCCAAAATTACATTTAGTTTTAATAATACAAAAAAATATATACCAACCTTTTCTGAGCAACATTGCTGGCAAATGTATTGTTGCAGCACGTTTCCCATTGATGTACATTTACTATAAACTTTAACTCATTTATGCCGTGCCACTGTTCATTTTGCATTTTAGACCAGATTTCTTTCCAAATACTTATGGCATTTATAAGAAATGTAATTTTATATCCACACGTCTTCACTCCTGCAGATCAGCAACCATGCCGTCTACGCGTAAGCTTTATTATGGACAGATTTCCTGAATTCAGGGATTCAAACTCTTCTTCTCTCCTCTCCATCAGCTGGAACGTGAGTCAGGTTGGAGGAACTTTGGAAAGACTGGATCAGCTCACAGAGCTCAACTGCATCTCAAATTGGGTAGTTTCACAACAAACATTTCAAAGCTCAAAAGGTATTTAAAAAAAAGAAAAAAAAAGTAATTTAAGAAGATATTGGTGTCACAATAGCTTGGCCAGTTTGAAAAGAATTAAAGGCCCACTAGTACTAAAATTAAGGACAAAATAAAATAGTGAGATGGAAGGAAAAGAGCCAACTTGCTGCATGAGCCAGAAGTAAAATATTCAAACACCTGTGGTCCTTTTAACCAACACAGACACAAACATGTCTTATGCACACATTTCTCCAAAATTCAACTCAATATTTTGGGCATCTCTGAAAAATGTGGGATTAAGATTTAGTCTAAGTTCTGGGAGGATGTGGTATGGGTACCAAAAAATGTTTGTGCGGAGTGGTATTAAAAAGTTTCATCTTTGACTGTCACCACAACAATCTGAGCTGAAACCAGAAACCAAAACTACCAAATCAGGAAATTACTTTCCAAAAATCAAGTTTTCATTCCTCCCCACTAGACATTTCTCTTAGGTACTATTACATGTATCTTTTACTAAAAGGTTTTAACCCAAATGTCCAGAAGCTTTAAGCTGGAGGCCCTTCTGTCAGAAAAAGACTTTACAGCAGTAATGTTGGTTCCACAAAATAGAGACTCTGCATATCTGAAGAGGAAATTATGGGTAAACGAACAGGAAATTTCACTTCCTCTGACATGGATTTACAACATCCCTTCCGACAGATGAGAATTTAGGGATAAGTGCAGAATAGGGGTAGTGTTGCCTGTGTCTGTGGGTGTGTTTTTATGTTTAATGACAGGGCTGTAGCTGTCTGCACCCAAAAAAAAAATCTTTATTTCTTAGAGCTCCTGATCAAAAAAGTAGAGACCCATATGTGATGTACACATTAAATGAAAACTGGGCACTGAAATAAGAGATGCTAATACTGTACAGGCTGCCTCTGGTGTGCAAGGCTATGCAGGAGGACCCCCTCCCCCCTCATCAGAAAATAAACTTTTATTCGTCACATTTTTGGCCTTCTTTTTTTCTTTTGAGCAAAAAAATATGATTTGTGAAACAAGCAACATTTTGCATTTGTCACCTCATGTGCAACCCTCCAAAATGTTACTTGCAAAAAAACAAAAACAAAAAACAAATAAATAAATAAAATGAAAAGAAACCTGAACACAACTTCAGTTGAAAGGATTTAAGTTATAGCAATACGCACACTATCAAGTGTACAATTTGTAAAGAGTCATTTGATTGTAATAAAATACCTTTGTTTTCTTTTTAAACCCATATACATTTCATATATTTATCTTTTTGGGGTATATGGATCAAAAAATAGACATTTAAATCATAAAGAGAGACTGGGGAAGATAGGAGGGGAGAAATAAAACTACAAAAGCTACAAATGGTTGTCGGTCATTTTGGAGAAGGTAGAGTGAGGTTAAAGAAAAGAGAGAAAGACAGAGATGGAGAGAGGGATAAAGAAATAACAGAAAGAAGTGAGGGAGGCAGGACTTTGGGGGCGGGATTGGCCAAGCTATACAGCGCAGTATGACACCCACTTTAGCTCATTACACACGTACAGTCGTGATCAAGGCACAGGGATCTTCTAAAAGTTTTTTGTTTTTTTCAATAAAGTTGTACAAAATAATACATTTTACAGTCTGTACAAGAATAATAGTTCAGCAGTTAAGTAAAGACAGACATACAAAGGAGCAAGAGGTCGAGGGAGGGCTGGGGAGTATGGGGGAAATGGCAGGGAGGTGCAGGCAGGCTGTTTTAACCACATGGATACAAAAAAAAAAAAAGGTTTTAATCATCTTCTTTTACATAGTCCTGTGTTATTATATATAATTTTGCCCTTTAAAAAAAAAAAAAAAAAAAAACACTGCCAGGAAAGTGCAAATGGGAAAAGGAGGGAGGTAGGTGGGAGAGGAGGATGACAGAGTGGGAATAGGATGGAGAATGGAAAAAGTGTCAGAGGTGAGAGAGATGATGACAAACAGAGTAGAGATAAAGAGCGCACAGGGCACAATGGCACAAAGGTCTACACAGACAAAAACAGCTGTGGAGACAGTAAAACAGGATGAGAGTTCGCTTTAACTTATGGTAACTTTACTGTAAGAAGGACGCTTTTTACGCTCCATTTAAATTCCATAAAAGTTGGCATTTTAGTTTCTTTTTTTTTTCTTCTTTTAAATTCAACATATCCTCCTCACATTTTGCTCCGCTACCAAAAGGCAGATGCAGGTGGCAAAACAGTTCTGTAGAGAAGTCGTCATCCCCGTCAAAACGTGTCCACACAAACTCCTTCGGAGATATTCACACCAAAGTCAGATCTGTCCCGTTTCTGAAGCCCCGCAGTCCGTTTTAGTTGTTGGTTGTAATGCTGCTCCTCAGGGTTCGGCACAACAGTCGCTTGATCCATTTCAACTCGAAGCCCAGTTCGGGATAAATCAATCAGCATCTCAACAAGCCCACCGTTTGACAGAATAGAGCATCTCCATGTTTACATCAGTCCTGCTGTCCGTTAAAAGCAGCTGTGATACGTTTTTTATTTCTCGTGGTTAGATTTAAAGACGTCTTTAGAAAGGTTTGGTGTACATGATTCAAGTCAAGTCCTGAGCACAGTGCTTTTTTTTCTTGTTTCACTTTTTTTTTCTCTCTTTTTTTTTTTTTTAATACAGTGTTCACCTGATCTGTTGTGACACATTTATTCTAGGTTTGCAGTTATTCAACAGTTATCTCTTTACCAGTGGCACTGAAGTTTTAGCTCTCTTGGTTTTCATTAACAGGAAACTCCCACAATCACAAGTGCAGGAAACTTAGTCCAGGCTGAAACACTCTGGGGTTTTAGAAAGGTGAGGGGTAATACGTATGGGAGACAATACATGATGTGGTAAGGTGAGGAGCTTGGGATATGGCTGAAAGTGGAGATCTGAGTCTGTTTTTGTCAGTCCCCAAAACGCCTGTAATTAAAATAGCTCTTTAAACATCAGGTGAAAAGTTTGCATCAGGGGCAGTTTTGGGTTGAGGGGGTTTTTACTGCAAGGTGTGTTCGTATTTTTGGCCCCTGTTCTGTCACAGGAGCTCTCACACGTCTGTGGAAGAGAGAGGAGTTCAGAGACTCAGAGTTCAGACACTCAGTGTTCAGATTCAGTGTTTTTCTCTAGTCCTTTTTTTTTTGGCAAACACCTTTCCTCTCCCATCACAACAGCTCGTACTGCCGCAGGTGCATTCGCTGGATGATGTCTCGACAGTCGTTAAAGACGCGGCGGATGTTTTCCGTATCAACAGCGCAGGTGAAGTGGGGGTAACAGTAGTGCCTCCCATCCCCGCTTGCTGTGCTGATCCTCTGAAAGCAGAGACATTTGAAGAAAAAACAAACAAAACAAAAGACAAATTTTATTTGTAATTTTGCTCTACAACGATTTTAAACTCAGCTGACATACTGAGCAAATAAAAACCCTTTGCAATGTCACACTTAGTTTAAATGAAATCATTCTGCATTTTTGTTGACTGACAACAAATCCGATAAAATGTCACGCCAATGCACTTACCAGGAATTCATCTCTTATGAAGTACTTTGCCCTAGTAACACGAGGATCTTCCCCAGGCTCTGGTGTGGCTAACAGAGTAGAGAGGGGTGAATGAGAGGAAACTTATTGTTTCAAACTAAACCAACAGCAATCAAACACATAATGGCCAATTAGTATGCTTCCACTTTACTGTGATAAAATAAAACAAGTTACATGTAGGCGTATCAATGAGGACCTCTTGTGGTCAGTGACGCTAATTGCACACAGTTTCATTTCTTTGATTTTATCTTTTCACTAGGTGACTGGAGAGTTTATGCATCTTGGTTTGTGCACAGCTGTTTTAATATGATGCGTCATGGGGAATGAATGTGAAAATAAACAAAACAAACAAATGTATTTCTTGAAGTACCCCCAATGACGCAGAGTAGTGGTGTCATGAACTTTGACAAGGGAAAGAAAAATTGGAATGCGTTTGTATTTTTTGTGACCAGAAACCATTTTTCAGCTACAGCTGAGGCATTTCTAGGCGTCGGGTCACCCAAATTCACAAACAATCCGACTACAGCCTTAAAAAAAACATGAGCCCAATAACAATGATTTATATGGTCATGAGGTCAAATTGCCTGTAAGTAGATGAAACTGTTACAGATTTCTCACCATCGTCGGGTGTGGTGTAGCGAGCAAATTCAGGGAAGTATTCCTCAATTTTTGACTTCCCTGCCAGCACCTTTTCTGCCAGTAGGTCCTGTTTATTTAGGAACAAGATGACTGAGATGGTCCGCAGCCACCTGATACAAACAAAAACACTTTGAATTAACATCACACTGCGTATGGGGCGGAAGTAACAAAACAGAATCACACAGCTTTATGGGGTCAGCTTCATTAGGAATAACAGTTACAATTGCAAATCCACTCTGGGGAACAATATTCACAGTCCTGCAAATGCAATGAAAATTAATTCGGGAAAAAAAAAAAACTAAACAAAAAAACATCAGTTTCCACAGAATAAAAACAGCAGTTTCCACAACTCGAACTTGCAGCACAAAGGATGAAAAAACTGCCTTCTGTCTGGATTCAGTAGAAGAATTAATGCAATTCAACCTAAATCTTTCACTTAAACTGTTTTAAATCACATACATCCAAAAAATTGTCTAAGAGTTAGGTCTGGACTTTCTCTGTAACATCTGTTTGCACATGCACTTCACAGAAGGAGATCCTCTGGTGAGAGAAAGATTTTTCTTTTCCCCGGCCACAGATTCCATGTAGCGCACTTCGGTTGCGGACTCCTGCATATACTAGTAACCTTCCCGCTCTTTTCTTGTTTTTGCAGGTGTGGACTTCATCCACTCAATGGAGCACTTGTGAATCACAGTCATTCCTTCACATGTGTGTGGGCCTCTCTTGCTCAATGTTGTGCGTGTGTGTGTGTGTACCACCCTTACTTGCTTATGTGCCTTTGGGGCTCAGTGCTTCTTTGTGTCATACAACCAAATCTTTAAATATTCTTATGATCTACTATTAAAGCTCCAGAGCCCATGCAGTGCTATTCAGGACAGCCCTAGTATGCAGTGATTTGAATCGCACTACATAATATCTTGGCTTCTTTGTAAAAATATGCCAAATATTCCTGCGTATAACATTTTTCAGAGTAACCCAGGGAGCTATGCTAGTTCCCCTACCATTGTTTTAAGGGGGCAGCAAGAAAGAGTAAAAACACAGGTAATTTATGGCCTATTTACACCAAAATACCTGTGCAGGTCTCTGTGGGTTTTTTTTTGTTTTCTTCCTTTTTTAACATGAGGCCACATCTTTCCCATTGTGGGTAGTGGAGCTTTTACCCTCACAGAACTAGTTATGTCCACTGGCTGCTACTACTTCCAAAGAGATAAATATGTAAGCTACAACAACATTGGCAGGTAGGGCATCTCCTTTCACCTGTTATTCCAGATGTTCTTGAAAAGGTTGAGGGCCTCCTGCAAACGGTTGGTCTGATTGTCCTCTCGGATCACCATGTTGTAACTGCTACTGGCCACCACAAATATGATGGCCGTTACATCTACAGATGTGGAAAGAATAAATAAAGTTATATCAAATAGAGTAAGTGAAACATGACATTGGCCTCATGAAGTAAGACGAAGCACAAATTTGACAAGTTACCATTAAAGCACTGAATCCATTTCCGGCGTTCATCTCTCTGGCCGCCAACATCGAACATACTGCGTGAATCAAACGAAGAGTGATTGGTGTAAACATGGAAAATACTGCCATCATGCATAGACACTGGTCTTAAGTCTTTCAGCTGATTTAAGCGTGTGTATACTGACCAGTGTCACTTTTCTGAGAAAGTAAATTCACTTCTTATTGCTCTTACTTACTGGAAATTAACTTTGTCCACTTGGAATCTTGTCTCAAAGATCCCTGATGTCAATACTCTGCACCGAAGCAAATCCTGGGAAAATACCAAAAAGAAAAAAAATGTGGTGTTAGAATCATATAGAGAATTCACAATATTTTTAATGCTTATCCTGAATGATCTGGGTTAACTGTTAACCTGTACAGATGGCTTCTCCTCCTCTTCTGAACTTAAACTCTAAAATAAGGCAAAAATCTGGAGCACTTTTTTATTTGTCCAAATGGATGTTTCTTTATTTCGCACAAAAATCTCCACTGTTTGACTGATCTACTCTAAAACACAGGCAGTAATTAACTATAACTATATCCATCTTTATAGAACATAATTTCAAAAGAAATATTTAGATTATTTTTAAATATTTCAAAGTGATATTAACTCACCTGATCTGTTGGAGTGTAATCACTTTGTTTCACAATGTCGATCTTATCTAGAAAACTGAAGAGAAGAACATAAAAGCATTAGGTAAGAAACAATTCAAGACCCTTCTTATGGACAACCTGTCAAAACAATTAGAAAATAAAAGGTTAAGTAAAAGGCATACTCATTTTTATTATGACGCCTAAAGTATCCTGTTAAAAAAAGAAATCCTTACAGTTCATTGATCAAAAGGGGAAAACAACAAAAGTGTCCAATATGATTAAAAAAAAACAAAAAACATTTGAATGGAGCCAACTTATTTCAATCACGTCAACATGACAGCACTTAAAAGGTGAAATTTTAGTACCAATATTTTGCCCCAATTTGTACCTGGTGGAGCATATTTATTGAGCCTTCGTCCTTTCTTGATAGTAGTAACGTAAGTGAAAAAGAGGGGAGGTAAGCTCACTGAGTAAGCACGAGCTGGGATGGCAGAATCATAGACTGTAAAAACAATGGACGAACCATCCAGTCACATGACCCCCTGGTTTCTGAGTGGTTCTGAAGGCTCTTATTCTGCCTGTGAAGCTGATAGGAACATGCACATTGTATGTAAATAAAAAGTAGCTGTGGCTACCAGCGCCATCAGCTGATCCCCACCAAAACGAAAACAAGCGGGTAACCGGAGTTTTCTCTGAAGGGTGGCTGGACTCAGCCTTAGAATTAGGGTTAGAAGTTCTGTCACGTGGGAGGGATGACTGGATGATGTTAGGTATGACTGTTGCTGTGAAGGACCCAACTGAGGTAGTTTGGGCATTTCTGGTTAGGCTGCTGTCCCTACGACCAAATTCCAGGATAAGTGGCAGTTAATGGATGGACGGATGATGGATAGATGTGCCTGATGTCAAACTGCGTCATCCTTTGGGTTTATGCCTGATTAAATGGAATGTCCTTTATAATAACTTTATAGAAATCTAAATGATTAATTATTATGTAATATAATGCAGTTGAATGGTAAAAAAGCAAGTGCTTTTCCAACCCTGTATAAATAAATGGAAAGAGGGAGGAAGACAGAGACAGAATGAAAATGTAGTAGCGGCGACTGTCTGACATTACAGAGCAGATTTCAAAAATAGCTCCCCAGCGCCCTGGCCTGCAGCGCCGTTACCATGGAGACCCAACCACAGGTGCTATAAATAGTCTATCAGCTCCCAATCTTGTGCAGCTGGAGTCGCTTCAGAGAGAAGACAGAAGGCAGAAGGATGGCGAAACGGGAGACGGAGAGGGAGAGAAAGAAAGCAGGAGGAGGATGAGTGTGTGCTTTTGTGTTTGATACATCAGCCTGAAAGGGGGAAGGAACAAAATGACGTTGGATCGTACCATCTCAACCACCTGGGGGTGAAAAGGCAGTGGGCGTTTCCATCATGTAAAAACAAAGAAAATAAGCAACCTAATGTGCGGGTCTAAATGAAATGCGTGTCATATTAGTCGAGGGTACAGTCTCATGGCCTAGAATAGTCTTGAGCTGAGCAGCAAAGGTATCCTCTTTGCCCCCCCCCCCCCGCCCCGCTCCAAACATCCTTTTATCTGTAGATGACTCAGCCCCTAGCCACGTTTGCGCCAAAACACTCCACAACGAACTGTTGCTGTTAAGACTACTCCTCCTCATTTTCTCTTCTTTTTTGTTAATGCCTTTTTCTTTCTTTGAAAACAGTTTAAAGATGTGCAACGTCAATACGTCATTGGTTCAAGCTCACTACCAGGAATTTGTCTCATCTTAACTAGACTCCTCTTTAAACTAGCACGACGACCCACATTTGTTGGGATTACTCAGCAAAGTAATAAAATACACAGAGATAAACATTACTCCTCACATAAACTTTACATGCACGGCTACTAACATACAAAAACATTTGCAATTAGATTGGTTCCATCTGTTCGACTCATATACCGACACCTGAAAGAGAAACATCGAGGAAAATGAAGTAGGACGTGACAGATTGAAGAATAATTCCTATTTAAGTCAGTTAAACGTGCAGTGATTTTCTACTGTTCTTATTTACATGTTGTGACTTTTACATTTAGTTTGAATAAAAATAATTATGTACAACGAGATGCAACCATCTTATACAGTAGCAGTACTAGCAAATTTCCTCATTCACGTCAAAAGGCTGATGTTATATTTTGACTTATAGTACTTTTCAAAAGTGCATTAAAGGATCTTCTAAATAGCAGAGAACATAGAAACCACAGCTGGTGATTTTTAAAACCTTTATTTGATTTGTGAAAAAGATACTGAGAAAAAAAGTGACAATGGTGATGCCAATTAACTTCTGAAATCTGGAACTATGAATCGGAAGCTATGTTCAGCATCGTGGTGTAAGTGTGGAGTTTGCAATACTGTTGCCGATAGAAATTTAGTGTTTTTGCTGCTGGTATTGGGACCAGGTGTTGCAATCTACAGCAAGGCTCAACATATCTGGAGAAGATGGTGAGCAATCTCTGTGTCACAGGCGAATTTATAGCTATAATAGATGATATACTTGATAAAATAGAAATGCCATCTGGACCGTAAATAAATGATTATAATAGACATCATAATGCAAGACTCAAAGTTTGTATTATATATCAAACTCTGACTGCATGTAAGCACGCATTTTTAATGAAAACATCAATTAAACTGAAATAGATTGTTCATCAGCAGTTTAAAAGTTTAAACCATAGCTCGATAAAACTTAAAACTCCACTCTAAATAGAAATAAAAGTAAAAAAAAAAAAAAAAAAGGTAATGAGTAGCTACACGTTCTTGTTGATCACTTCCAAAATTCATTTTGGCATGCTTAATGCAACCGTTTCCAGAAAAACTAGTGGTGGCGATGACTTCAAGGAGGCGATCCACTGCCTGGAACTGATGTTTTTTTGTAAACCTCTGTTGCCATTCATTCCCAAATGTTCTCATCCGAATTTAGATCAGGGGAACATGCAGGACGTTGAAGGAGATGGGGCCTTTGAAGATGTTTTTGTCCTTAAAGCCCTTCTCTCACAGATGTTTTCTGATGGTTACTGGGCTGCAGCTGGCACCAGTAATAGCCTTAAATTGGGTCGAGGATCGTCCTGTGTCTTGACGGACAGCAAATCGGATCCTACTGTTCAGCGTTGGTTAAATTTATTTGGGTCTACCACTTGACTTTTTGTTCCATAACCGTCAGGATCTTTTAAGAATTTCAAAATGACTCTTAGTGCATTCAATCTGAACAGCGATGGTGTGTTGCGAGATTCCTTGCTTATGCAGCTCAACCATTTAACCCTGTTCAATGAGAGAAAGCTTTTTTGCCTTTGCCATCAGGAGGTCACGACAGCGCGAATCCCTGACAGACAGTGACCTTAAATCCACATTTTTGCACAGATTTTGGCTTTTAAAGGCTATGGTTTTAAACTTTTCATCTGCTGATGACCAGCCTGTTTCAGTTTAATTGTTGTTTTCAATAAATTGCTTGCTTAAATTGTAGGAAAGTACCTGTTATTATATTTCCCAATTTCCCAGAATTCCTTGCCGTGTCATGTGTTGTTGGTGAATCTGGTGAATAAATCTCGACACAGAAGTTCATCTCTGGATGCAAGTCTCCTCCTGACATTGCAGTTGCATGCCATACCAGTTACCAGATGAGCATCATTCTTTACACCCCTTTTTTTGTCACCTCGCTCCCATTTTTTTCTTTTTGCATTTGGAAACACTACCTAGAACCTTTTTTTTTTTTTAAATTCCCATATGTCACTACTGAAATTTGTTTTGAAGCATGTTGCATTGAACAATCGTAACATAAAAGCTGAAATTTTAGACTACAATAAAAAAATAATTTAGACCAGCATTAAACAACATGGTAAGACCTGTTACAATAAGCCCATAAACATTTTTGCCCAGAAAACACCAGCGTGACCTTAACACAACTTACTGACAATTTTATGTTAATCAATCTTAAAGAGTCTAGAGTCGTAAAAACCCCAAACATTCAGTTCCAGCTCAACTGGTTTGTCCAGTCACTGTTATTAACGTTAAGTAATCAGAAATAAAAATGATCATTAGTTCCACCCTTTAGACCTGTATTATGCCACCACAAACTAGATCACGGCGCATTAATGACATCTATCAGAATTCAGGGAGCCACGTAATTCTGTATTATGTAAAACATTAAAAAACAGAACTGAAATGTTCACGAATGTTATGTGTGTGTGAAGTAAATGTACAAATCAGTGAGAAGAGGAAAATTGACATCCTAAACGTCAACCAGTCATTTCTGTCAAATCTGCAAGGTTGCTATATCACATTTTAGTTAAATTCAAAAGCTCTGTAAAAATAAAATGGGTTCAATTTAGTAGAAAAGTCATGTCACTTGGAAGAAAGTAAGAAAGTTACTTACTATTGTGCACAATCGATTAGCTGGTACTCATTGGATCTTTCATAGCATGCCCGGACTCCTTCATCCTGCCACAATGTCTTTGCATGATCGTAAAACTCCTGACGAGGGGCAGAGAAACAAAAAAAAAAAAAAAAAAAAGAAGAATGACAGAAGGCAGACATGAAGGACACTGATAAAAGGTCATGACGGAGGAACATTCATCCAGTGGTCAAAAACAATTTCCTAATGAAATGACAAGAATACGCAAATTTGTCTCGTTAGTGGAAATGCTAGTACGACCTCTGCTTAACAGGGTCGAGTAACAAGTTCATGTGTTCATGAATCTGAGACAGGAAGCGCTCCATCAAGTCTGGGCTATTTTGTTTGTTTACCGAGCACCAAATATGACAGATATGACAGCAGGCAGAAACGACAACAGCGATGCCTGTTGTCCATGTTGGCTGAGGTCATGGAGTGCACACCGCTTTTATTGACAACACATGAAATGTACGTTGTGCCTGGGCGCTGCCTGTGTACGTTTCTGCAAAGGTAAATAGGGGTGAAGGCGAAGAGGGGCACCTAACTACTCTAGATGGAATTGGTATTGATTAAGCACATCACTTTCTCTGACATTCTTTGTACTTGGTGAAAAATATGTTGCTGCCAAAAGGTTAATAATACAAGCTACAAGTTTTTAAATATATGTTTTCCAATGGTATTTGAACAAAATTGAAAAACATGGTTGTACATGAAACAGTTGTAGGTGTACTTGTTTCCAAGTAGAAACTTAGTATGGAATTGATAAGGTAGTTGATAAAGATTAGGATCGATAAACAGAATCAGTATTGGCACCGGTGTCAATAAAATCTCTCATTAGTAGATGACAGAACCAACAGCAAAGGCATGACGTGGAGTATTTTTGGTGGGGATCATAATAATAAAAGTCTAACAGCTTGTTTTTGCACCGGGTCAAACCAGACAGCTGGCCGGCCCGGCGGGTTTTGCAGGACACCCAGGTGGACTAATGGTGTCTTTTTTTGGTTAAGCTTCTGAAACGTTTGGCTTACCATAAAAACACCACAAAAATGAACAGAGAGGTCACGGTTATGACTTCAGAATCCAAAGAAATTTCTTTTATAAAGCTGCAGGTTTGCATTTGCGTCATGTTTTAACAAGCATCTTCAATCCGATGTTTATCATTGAATGGAAAACAGAAAGGCTACAAATTTTATCGTGTTTTTTTTTTTCCTTTAAGAACATGCTATTAAGGTTGTAGGCGAGTTCATTCGTGTTGACCAGGTTCAAATAAATCAATACATAAACAAACAAGTCAATGATGACTTTACGATCATACCTGGCTGGATTTTGCTGCTCCAGGACTACAGCTACCGTTTTATGCTGTTGCAATTTTTTTTTTTGTTATTCCTCTTTTAATACTATTATGTTGTTATTGTAAAGAACTTTGTGACCAGTGTCTGTGAAAGGGGCTCTATAAATAAATGTTACTACTGAGTATCTTCTATTACCTTCGGCAGGATCACCGACTACATTTACACAATACTCTGCTCATAATCAGACTCATGCAATACTGTGATCGAAAAACCACCATTTAAAAAGCAACCTTAACCTTATTTAAGTCATAATTATAGTAAAAAATAATTTCATTAAGACATGGAGTATACCGATCATACTTGGAATATGAAGACATGTAATCACCTTAATGTGATTACATTAATATATCATCCCTTTGGAATTTTTGGGGCATTTTGCATCAGTAAATTTCATAAAGACAACTCTTTCCCACAGGTCATATCCTCATCTAGTACTGCAGGGATATTTGCGGGAATAGAATGACAGTACAGCGACCTGTTGATGTGGAAGATAAGCTGTATTTTTACTTTAGAAAAAAAGCAAAAAATGTATTATGGTAAGTAAATATTTTTTGGCGACTGTGAAATCAAACTTTTGTTGTAGAATTGTTGATTTATTTTATTTTGGTTGTATTGACTCTGGAGGGTTCACGTTGCTATTACAGTGTGTTTCCAGCTGACTTAACTGCAAACCAGCTAAACATATTCTTATTGCGACAAGCTGATCACGTTCAGTGATGACCGGGTAAACTAGAAATGTTATGGTTTTAAGTAGTATTGTAGTAAACTGGAGTCTTGCTTGTTTATGTTCAGATTACATACTAAATAGTCTCTCAGAGTGTAATGTTCTTTTATGATTAATGACTAATTTGTGACTAAAATATGGAAACACAAATGTGAATGACAAAAACTCAAAAGACAGTACACCTCCAGAGAGGTTGGACTGCATGGCTCTGTGGTATTTTGATGAAAACATCTTTGTGAATGTTATCAACTGTGTGGCTTTTTTCCCCAAATATTATATACAGTATTTCAAGTCTGAACAAAAATAAAACTAATGGAAGCATTATTCAGAAACTGGTAGGTAGATGCCTCAATGGCAAAATTAACAGCAGTTTGTACCCACAGGTGAGACTGTGAGTTGAATATTGAATTAAGCTCAGCCCCACAGGTGGCTGTGGAGGAACACTGGGATCTGTGGTTTACTCTCTTGGTATGGGCAATTAGTTAGTGGGAATGTTCTAGTGAGAATACTAAACGCTCATAGGACCATTGATAAACCTCTGTGGTGGAAATGCAGTTCCTTGTTGGAACTTGTATCATGTACTGAAACACAAACACACACACCTCTTCAGTCCAACAACAGCTCTAAACTTGCATAAAACAAGATATTACACATATAAATTAAACGTTGCTACAGGACCAACATCTTCTGGAGGTTTCACACTTGCAATATTAAAAGCTTCAGAAAAAATCTCCAAATGTAGATCAAAACTGAATAATGCGATGGTTCAAACTGCAGGTCTTATGATAATCCCTGGAGTTTCACTTTTTTTATTTTTTTTTTTAACTCTACAAAGTCAGAAATTAGTTGGGAAGCTTAAGTGTTATAAAAGATCTTTTGTGAATCACCATCAACGTAAACACCATGCATGATGATCACAATGTGTTTCTACTGTTAAACTACTTACAAAAGGAAACTCAAAATCCTTTTGGTTGACGAGGTTGAGAATGTATTCGATCCGGTACTGGTTTTCTGGGCATGCCAACTGCACCGGTGGTGTCAGGGTGCTCATTGCTGTTACTATGGTCTGTTGCAAACAGATAAAGTACACGAAAACATGAAAATGAACTTTGAGAACTTAAGAAAAACAAGACTTAAGTTAAAAAAAAAAATTAAACCGACACTTGCCTCAATTGCCTCTTTAATATTATTTTTGATGTCCTGGATTTTCTGCTTCTTCTCTCTGAAACAGACAAAAAAAGGTGAGAATCATGTCAGGTGATTTTCCTGTACGGCATAATTGTAGACATGAAAACTTCCAAAGTAAAATGTGCCTGGCACACACATTTATTCACGAGTGACATAGTGTAAGAATTACAATAAATTCACTGCAGTTTCCAACAGAGTTAAACAGCATCAACTGGGCCGAACAGACAACTGATTGTTTTTTGATCTAGAAGGGTAAACAGACCTTCATTGGCATACATGGCGGAGAAATTATGTCTTTGTCTGTTGTGACTGATAGTTGTGTGTAAAAGACAGTCAGGACGGTCTGTAACAGAAATGTTTTTTTTTTTTTTATAAAAAAAAAAGGTAACCAGAGGGCAACAAAGCCTATCTTTCACCTTGAGCCTCTTAGGACAACACACTGTGTTTATAATAGTCCCATGTCAGTAAGAAAGGGTGAGATCGGCGTCTCAATTCTGCGACAGTTCGACTTTTTAAAACAAGAGATGCTGGCACGTTGGACCGAGTGCACGCTAGATGTGGAGGTTGTTAAGTCATAAAATCATTTGCGTGTTTTAAGAATTCCCTTAATTTATTGAAACCGGCGTAATGTTGATCCATTATTTCCACAAAGAAGTGGAACTACTCTTTCAAAACCGTTGCTTAAAAAAAAATACCAGTTTTAGGGCAATTTGTCCCGGCAATTTTAGTTTGTTTTACAAGAAACCAAACTCAAATAACTCAGAACTCAAATAAACATTAAACACGTCTTAAACAAAGGCAGGCCTTTGTGAAGCAGCAATAGCATTTAGATGACAGAAACTCAAGAGTTTGTTTTACAATGTTTCTGACAATACTTTATAAAAAAAAAAAAAAAAAAAAGTAGAGATGCACTGATCGCAGCACTCGCAGTCACATTAGTCACTATAATCAGGCTGTTTGTCAGCTATGATCAATGAAAAAGAACAGTGTGGTCAAGTGTAGTAAACTGATATTGATAACGGGGAAAGACAAAAATGAAACAAAAAACATATGTATGCAGAAACAGCTAGGACAATTGCAACTGGTGCATCTCTAAAAATGGAAACAGTCTTCTTTCCACTTTCTAAACAAACCACCTGTGAGGTCTCCTGCACTGACGAACAGAGGAAAGAGAAGCAGTGAGAAGATGGGGTAAGAGAGTTTATCAAGGTAGACGGGCGATTGAAAAGCTTTGTTTACATTTTTAACCTGACAGTCGTTGTAAATCACATGGTTGTGTAGCGTACACTCTCCAGTCTTAAGAGTGAAACTTCTTGCCTCTGTGCATCACTTCTACAGCTGCTCTTTTCTGCACTTTTTTGTGATTAGGTTTTAGCATTTATAAAAAGTACATCTTGGAGTTGTATCATCTCATCACGGTTATATGTATATTTTGGCCCAACTTTCGTGTAAAAGTCTTGGGCATCCCTGGATTTATCAAAGTTTAAATAACCATCCATATTTATTTTACAAAATGAAAATACAATGATAAAATACATAAATCAAATCAATATTTCTTGTGACCACCCTTCTTAAAAATAAAAACTCATCAGGGCACACTTGCACAAAGTCAGGCCGTTTGCAGGATCTTGATACATGTCTGGTTAAGCTGTCATATCAAACAGGTGCTAAAGAAGATCAATTTCATATGTAGGTTGAAACAGCCATTAACTTAAATAGTTGTTTAGGAGGCTTAAAACAGCGTAAGGAACAGTCAAACGCTTCTACCAAGGTGAGGCTGTGGAAGACGGTTTCATGTCATAAATCATATACAATGACAAGACACATGGGAGCTACATCAGCAAGGTCTCTCCCTAGTGAAGATTTCAAAGCAGACAGGGAAGAAAAAAAAAAGTGTTGTTCAAGTTCTTCTGGAGATGCACAAAGATTGGACAACTTTGAGGACCTCAGATGCAGTGGTTTGTCAAGCGAACTTAGAGTACATTATGCTCAAGTCCCTTTGAAATTGGCAAACGTTCAGCCCTCAGTTAAAAAACCAGTAAGACCTGGACTTCCGGTGGAACAAGACGAGATGGCTGCATGAGCCCGAGCTCCTGGTAGCAAGTTTGAACTAGCGCTGGGATGAATAATCCAGTCAAGAGGAGCATGGTCCTGGCTAAATTAAAAAAAGAAAGAGCCCAAGTACTAATTTTACAAGAAACTCAGCTGACTGAGCAAAAACATGAAAAGCTAAAATGCTTTGGTTTATTTATACTTTTGACAGACAGCGGCTTAAAGAAGTAAGGGACAATGAAGGGAGATTTATATTAATTAAAGGAAAGATGGAAAACAGAATGCTAACAATCAATGTCTACGCCCCCCCAGAGAGTACCAAATGTTTTTTTCAAAACCTTTTCAACGCTATTGCTATAGAAGCTGAAGGCATTTTGATAAGTGGAGGGAATTATAAAGTGGTCATGAACCATAACCTAGACACAACATTCCCCAAAAGAAACAAGAACCATCTGACCAAGTTCATTAATGCATTAGCCTGGGAAATGGCACCGACCGATGTCTGGAGAGAAAGGGACTGCACGCACTATTCGGTGCCTCATTCTGTCTACTCCAGAATTTACTATTTTTTAATTGACACAAGTGAAATTTAGTGCAGAGTGCAGAATTTGGGTGGCAGACATATCTGACCACAGTGGGATTAGCTTGACAATACACCTGAATTATAGTAAAATAAATATTGTATGGAGGTTAAATGTGGGTATCCTGAACAATAAGGCAAATATGGAACAGATAAGAGAAGAAATAAAAAGGTATATAGAGGATAATGATAACGGGGAAGTTAACCCTACAATACTTACTGAGAAAAAAACTGGGGAAAACTTATCACTTTGACAACATTGCAAGAAAAAAAGCCCGGCTAGCAAAATATAAACTCAATATAGAGAAACTGCAAGAATTGCAGAAGAAACATAAAAATACAGGAAATCAATCTGTATTACAACAAATAAAGGAGGCAAATGAGAGATAAATGAGAAACTCAGGACAGATAAGAAAAGCAAAATTTCTAGATTCATTTGGAATAGTCAAAAACCAAAAATAAAATTTATGAGACTTCAATTTACCTAAAAGCTTTGCCTAATCTTTCAGAATATTTATAAGCAGCTCAGCTTAAGATATCTAGCCTGTTGGTGTAGACTATGAATTTAAATGGAAAGAAATGGAAAGGGAAGTACAGGGTTACGAAACCCAGATATTGATGGTGATGAACATTTGATGGGGGTTTTGGAGACATGCTATAAATCCAATAGTAGAATTTACATTAGAAACATGGAGCACAGTAGTAAGAAAATACAAACTTAAGAGAGATGTATGCACTCTGAGGTGGTTTGAATATGATTCAAGGTTCAAGCCAGGGATAAATGATCCAGCATTAGAGGAATGGGCACTAAAACAATGGTGGAACTCTTTGTAAGTTTAGGGCTGCATTTCTGAAAACAGAGTTGGGGATTTGGTCAAGGTTATAGGTGACTTCAATGTTGAGAAATACACAGATAAAATACCACCAAGGGAGGCATCAGATTGTCTGCAAATTTATTCTGCAGCAGGATAATGTGTGTAATATATATATATATATATATATATATATATATATATATATATATATATATATATATATATATATATATATATATATATATATATATATATATATATATATATATATATATATATATATATATATATATATATATACACACATACATATACATATATATATATATATATACATATACATATACATATACATACACACACTGTCAATGTTTTTAGGGACCATCTTCTGGTCATTAAAGTCATGGTATAGTTTGGAGTCTACACAGCCCCACATAGAGATCGCACGAAGAGACGGAAATCCCTCTGTCTTGTGTTCTTAATGCAGCCTACATCTAAAGAAGATATGTGGTTAGCTCTCCAAGATGTCTGGAACAACCTGCCAGGTTCCTTCAAAAACTGTGTTTAAGTGTATGTAGAAGAAGTGATGCTGTTTTGAAGAAGAAAGGTCATTGCACGTTATATTGATCTGAGTTTTTGCTTACTTTGCATTTTGTAAATTGATTAAAATAAAAATAAAAAAATCTTATATCCTTAAAAGCATTCCCTTTAAAACTAGGCTTTGATGTAACCTCAGTCCTCTGTATTGACCACTAACTTCAAAGCTCCGAGGGGGGGGTTCAATGTCCTGCCCAAGGACAACTCAGTTATCACCGCTAAAAGAATAAAGACAGCCGAGTGACCATTAGTCTTCTGGTCACAGACCAAATACTCTGAGTTCACAACACTCACTTCTTTCATTTCATGGGCGTCACTGAACCATTTATAAGCAAAAACCAGCGTATTTTTGTTCTCCCTGAAATTCTGGGTTCATTAAAATATATTACTCTGATCATCATGTGTTGACTCACAAGCAACTGAGCTGTAACACAGATGTTTTTTTATTTTATTTTTAAAAAGATGCTAATTAACAAAGGTGATTCACTGTAACCCATCGTACCACGCAGTCAAAATCATGCATATTGATTTCAGTCAGATATGATATTAAAATCATATAATAACACATATATTCACATGCTCTCTCATACACACCCACACACAGAGTTAAGTGTTGAAGAGTCACACACTGGGTCATATGCTCTATAGTGCCTTAGGTGCTGATTTTCTCATCTAACCTTGCAAAGATGCTTAAGGCCCAACAGATACATGACCACCACCAGACCAATACAAGCCTAGTCGATGACAGAGTCCTACACACGCACACACTTGTTTTTTTTGCTTACTGAAATAAGCAAAGTACAAGTCAGGGATGTTATCTAGGAATCAAAAAGCCTAAAAAAAGATTAAATTGCAGCCAATATAAACTAGGTCATAAATGTTGTGGAAAAGAGGAAAAAAGAAAGCAAAAAAAAAAAAACAAAAAAACAAAAAAAACAAAAAAAAAACAAAATGGTGTAATCCTTAAAAGAAAAAAAAAAAGTAGTTTTACTGTAAATTCAAATTAACACATGAATGCATAAAAAAACATTAAAAAAACATTTAAAATTCATGTTTTTCTTCAAAGCATTAACTGTAAAATCTATATGAGACAAGATTATCAAAGCTAATGATGTTATGAAGACATCAGTCAAGAGGTCTGATTCCTCATCAACACCAGAAGGAAGAGGATTTTGTTCATATACTGTCCACACTTGTCATTCTTGTGAAATTTCAAGGCATCACCTATTTTGCTTGTAAATCGAAGAGCTTCCACTGGCACGTAACGCAAAAGGCGGCACAAGTTTCAGATAAAATTAATAAATCATGAAGCAAGTTCTGTGACTGTTTTAGTTTAACATGGTTTTATTTATAAAGCAGTTACCAAGCACACCTATAACACTTGGATTTAGACATTTTAAGACTGATCTCAAAAGCAGAGCTGGGTAGTGTCTGTCCAGTACCCAGACTGGAGCTGGTTCCCAATAAAAGCAGCCTTAAAACTGTAGTGTCAAACCAATGCCACACGTATTCTCAAAATCTGAGAATAAAAATCCAAACCCTGAGAACCAAAGCCCAGAATTTGTTACCAGGAAATGAAAACACTAATCAAGAGTGCAATCATCTTTCTCGGTAGTAGCTCATTTGCTATTGAATGACTCTGCGCCTTACGTCAGTAGATGACATTATTATTGACATTAACAGTTTTATCATATATGATATAGAAGAGACAGACGACAACAACAACAACAACAACAACAACAACAACTCAGCTACACTTGCTGGCTCTCCATGACCACGACAAGCAGGTTTTTGACACACTGATGTCTGCGTAAGGCGCTGAGTATTCAGTAGCCAATGGGCTATAAGATCTTGCCGAAGGCCTGCCTCCCCGCAGTAGATCGACATGGCGCTGACTTGACACCCATTTCAGAGGTTCATCCGCAAAAAGAAAAAGCAAAACTGAACTGCTCAAAAGCGGAGATGAATTTAGAAGTGATGGAGAGAAAAGAAAAGTGTAACCCAGGAAGGTGACTAGACTCTCAGAGACTTTGATTTCTTCAGATTTTGAGTTTTGCATGGCTATACATTTGGCCTTGAATGGACGCCATATACAATTGCCTTGTCTGTTCTTTCTCTGGAAATTTTGGGAACTACAAGCAGACTTGGATTCTGGGAGTGTTCTTTTGAATTACTTGAACGTTTGTCTTTAAGGGCTTTAACATAATAAGAGAGTGAATGTAGAGGGACTAAAAATAGATATTATTATTTCTTGGCAATACACATCATAGTCTTCTGCCCATATATTTATGAATTAACTCCAAAGATTTTCTGGAAATTATTTGAACATCCAACTAAAATGGTACTGCAGTAGTCCAGTCTAAACCCTGCTCTGTGGGGGCGTGCGCTGTCATCTTGGAGGGTAGAGTTTGGTTCCAGACTGTGGAGATATGGGATTCACACTGGTCGCAAAATCTCATCTCAATATATCTCTGCATTAAGATTGCCTCCTATGATAAAAAAAGCCTAATTTTTCCAGTAAGGGAAACGGCGCCACGGGCAGCACAGTGGCTTAGTGGTTAGCACTGTAGCCTCACAGCAAGAAGGTTCCTGGTTCGATTCCTGGCCCGGTGGGTCTTTCTGTGTGGTGTTTGCATGTTCTCCCCGTGCTTGCGTGGGTTCCCTCCGGGTACTCCGGCTTCCTCCCACAGTCCAAAAACATGTATACTAGGTTAATTGATCATTCTAAATTTCCCGTAGGCGTGAATGTGCATGTTTGTCTTCTCTGATTGGTTGCAACTGGGGTCCTAGAAGCCCAAAACCAAGAGTCAATAGCAACAGCAAAACAAGCTGTTTGGCAGTGGCACAGAATATTTGGCAAAGTTTTCACGGGCACAACCCACTCACATAGGCCTAAAACCTATCAAACGTGACCCATTTCTCTACAACTACGGATCTGTGAACAATCAAATTATGTGAGCCTTACCTCAGCTTAACATTACTTTACAATGACCACTGGGAGCTGAAAACCGTGCGCCTCCAAATGAGCTTTTTGTCCTGATGAACACACAGTGAAGTTCATTGCACAAGGGCTGCAAGATGCCATCAGATCATGGAACTTGTCAGAAACGTTGAGGACTAGGTCACATCAAGTAGAATTGCTGTACTGTTATTTAGTTCAAGTTGTTAAAAGCACACCAGTAGCATAAAATAAAAAGAACTCAGTTTGAGGTAGATCAACTGATGGAGCATCGGTGGGCTGTTGTTGCCATCCTGCCGAAACGAAACATTACCACGATTCAAGATGCAAGGGCCCTTGAATTAAAGGATGACTACTGGCGACTGATGGAGGACACGCAGCCTGTGTTCGCTGCTCGCATGTGTGCCACCACTGTCTTGTCAGAAAACGATGCCTTAATTTCTAACGCGTATCCCATTACCTTCATCTCATGCACTGACAAGGAGAGACACACAAAGTCAATGAATTTTAGGCGAAAGTGCGTTCCTCCTTGCTCCACCAAATGAAGGCATGTCAAACTAAGATATTTAACTGATTTGTTTCCCATAAAAAAATATTAATACAGGACTGAAGTAGACCAAATATAGGCTATTTTTACAGATGTTGCTTATCTACATTACTTATTCAGAACAGACATTTTTCTGATAAATAATTTTTCGTAGACTTATTCTGTTCTATACGTTCAGTCTGATGAGCTGGTGTCATTGACCCCAATGATTACATCAATGGTGGACCCTCGTCACAAATACGCAAGTTTCCTTACAGCCATGCAGAGACTGGCTGCAAATGAAAAACTGACTGAACTCAAAATGACGGTAGAGGCTAGTCAAACAGCTATGATGCAAGCTGAGGTCACGTTGATCAACAATGATGAGGGGAGCACCAGCGCTGGAGCTGCAATCATCCAAGCATCAGGCCTGGCCCAACTACTCAACAAGCAGTACTTCACACATACCGATACTGGCACTGAGGCAGAAGTTCATAGCTTTTTGAGAGAAACCCTGCCACCTCCCAACTTCAATCCTGCAGAGTGATGGGAAGTGAATGGATTGAGGGTCCCCAGGCTGGTCAAGTTAGCGCACCAGTATCTCTGCATCCCTGGAACATCGGTACCATCAGAGCAAGTGTTTTCCACCGCTAGACTGACTGTCACTGGACTACGCTTGTGTCTCGCACCTGAGCGGTTAAGCTTGCAACTTCGAGCTCTGCTGCCTTAGTTCAGCTCTTTTTCCTTTGTTTAAAGAAAATGGTTAATGTCTGGTAAATGCTCATTAAAATAAAGAATACATAAAAAACATTGTTCTTCAATATTTCTATATATATATATATATATATATTTTTGTATATAAAATAATAAAACTTAATCGATAACTGATTGTTAATTTTCCCAATGATCGATGGGGATAGGCATTTTGTGTACTCATGTACTCTAAGACAGGAAGGAAGGTGATCAGCGACTTTCAGCTTCAATTTTAGAGATTTTTTTAAAAACCAAATTATGGCATTTACCATTTAAGAATTACACTAATTTTAAACAAAGGACCTCCATTTGGGGCTCAAAACAAATTTAGACAACTGTCTGAAAAGACGTTAACCAGGGGCGGCCCATTTCCTCAGTAATTCAAGACAAACTAATAATGCAGATACAAGATTTGGGGTTGATATCAGGAATGGGGTGCACATTGGCAGCAGTTTGACTGATGCTGCCAATATGATGTCTAAAGAGATCTCAAAGCAGCTGAAAGAGATCATCATTAGGCTGGGGATATCTATAAGAAACAGCAAAAAAGTATGGCTAAACCAACAGTTGATAAATTCTTAAAAAGAAAGAAAACTCTGGTGAGCTCGACAGCATTATAAAGACCTGGACAGAAAAACACCTTCAGAATTCAAGAATACTTTGAAAAAAGTAGACATATCTTCATCAAAATCCATAGTTTGTAGAGATTTTCATGAGTGTAATAGAAAAGAGAGGGTTTACACTTAAGAGCAGCAAAGTCAGATTAGACTTTTTCCAGAAAACATCTCAAAAGCCTTTAGCACTTCACAGTGTAGATGGATAATAACCCTAAACATACTATGAAAGAGACTTTTTGATGATGAAGAGATAGAATATCCTTAAATGGCCAAGTGAGTCACCTGATCTCAAACAAACAGCATATTTTTAACTTACTGAAGACCAAACTAAAAGTAGAAAGGCCCAACAAACAAGCAGCAACTGAAGGTGGCTGCCGAGAAGGACTGGCCGAGCATCTCCAGGTATGAAACCTAGGCCATTTTCACAAATGTTGGTGCACGCCTGTGGTGTGGCCTCACCAGATAATATTGTATAATTTTCCAGTTAGTTTGGTTGCATTCATAAGTGTCATTTTCACTCTACCCCCAATACCACACTACAAACCACGTGACAAGGATAGGTGCTGTCAGCGGTCAAGATCAAGCTCGTCACAGCATCATGTCTCCATGACAACTGGCCTGAGAAAAGCGCAGAAAACCATGGCGACAAAAACTACAAATTTGATCCAGTTAATTTTTTTTGTTTTAAACACAACAGCTTTCACTTGTTTTTTTTCCAGCTAAAATAAAAGCTTGCAGAGATTCAAATAATAGTTTAGAAGAAGTTAAAATGTCCACTACTTTCTGCGTCAATAGTGTCCACTCCCGCGAAGCATGAAGATGTAGTAGACTTCTTCTTAACCAAACGATTGTCTTTAACATGTAACTCTGGAATATGAAACTAAAACTCTTAAAGTAACTTATGTTAACACTTTAATTGGAATCATTTGTTATTTAGATTAAAAGGTGAAAAATATGAATATTTTCACTCATGTATTAA
Source organism: Xenentodon cancila (assembly GCA_014839995.1). Lineage (NCBI taxonomy): Eukaryota > Metazoa > Chordata > Actinopteri > Beloniformes > Belonidae > Xenentodon > Xenentodon cancila. The sequence goes on along the minus strand of CM026204.1, from coordinate 23,407,000 downwards.
GAATTATGGTTATATTTAATATAGTCACTTTTTCCCCTTTATTTTTGAGCTCCAACAAATTGATGGATTTATCTTAAAATGGATGTAATACCTAAATGGTAAATGCCATATTTCTTGAGCAACTTCTTAAACTAAAGCAGAAAATTGATACATAAAACACATATTGTCCTTTTTCTTTTTTTAAAATTAATTAAAGGTAAAGCCAAAAAAATGGTGTCAAATTACCTCTGGATGTAATTGCATCGCATAATCTCATTTTGTTAGTTGTCTGGAATTGTAAGAAATGTTGCTAAAAGTGGGAGATGGTGTTTGTAGTTTATGGAGGAACATTTAGTATCAAACAAAAGAAAATAACGCCATCTGTAAATCCTTGTAATCCTACTCGTAATGGTGAATACTGATCTGAAACATGGTATATTTCTTCACGAATTTGCGTTAAAACAGATGGCATAAAGTGAGAGCTGCAGTTATATTCAGCAACTATTATTTTTGTCACATTGTGTACAGCCGGCATGGACCCAACATTTAGGCTCTGTGCACATATCTGCAAAGGGGTTTTCCTGAAACCTTGTGAACTTGGACTGATGACAAAATTTATGCAGGACTGAAAGATCAACTTCCAGCTTAATTTATAAACATTTACACGAAATAACACTGGGCATTTCAATATCTCCAGCTGGCATTTATACACCCAGTTCAAAATGCTGAGTAGAATTTCAGTTGGCAGCACCATTTAGAAATACCAGTCAGCTTTTCGAAACATTGGTTGATAATGAAACAACACGAGTTGCTCACAATACTGACCGTTGTTTACAGCTTTTATAAACTTTATAGTGGCAATGTTAAGACAACGGCTTGCAGGAAAAATAAAAGACAAACACTTTGATCTGTGAAAATAAACTGTATCCCTGTACTGCATTCCTGTTGAAAAAAATTCAGAATACACGCACGCACACACGCACGCACGCACACGTCCTGTCTGGTGGGGGAAAAAAAAGTATAAAATGAAGAAGGTTAGATGGTTCCAAAGTGGTTCTAGCACCAGCTCCCAGTTTCAAAGTAGTTAAAAGAAACCCTCTGAAAGTATAACACAGACGTTTCAGGGTAGCTGTTCTTTTTGTGTGAGGAGAAGATTGAGCCTGGATTTGAGATTTTCCAGAACTCTACATGGTTCTGAATCTTAAACGGAGGGAGCACTTGGACACACGTCACAGCTTTTATTAATATCACACTTACTCTGCATTGAAGCCATTGACGTGTAGAATCCTCATCTGTTTCACTATGGTGCTCTTTCCCGACTCCCCAGCTCCTGAGAAGGAGAATAAAATTTTATTGATAATGAACAGGAGGACACAGATGTACTCATGAACACAAAGCTGGAATATCAATAATAGTTTCTCCCCAAAAAACAATTTAGAATATGGAGAAGTTAAATGTCCTCTATTAAAATGCAAGCATGGTACGTGACTAAATTCTTGTGGCAAATATCTGAGCCAGAAGAAGACTCTATTGATCCCCTTTCAATGGACAAAAAAGAAGATGTATACACAACTAGAGGTGAGAACTGAAAACAGAACCCACTGCAGAACTGTCAGCAAATTTAATGAAGAATCTGAACTGTACACCTTCAAACTTATCAGTTCAAATGTAATAATATTTGTTTCGTCATTGAAACTCTGTCTGGAATTGCTAAGGAAATCGGTTAAAAAAAATGGGTCCATAAGAAGAATCGATAAAGGCATTAGCATCCATAAAATCTTATCAATTCCGATCTTTATGTACCTCTCCAGGACTGGAGTTCGCCCTTTATAGAGCGTTCCCTGTTTCAATGCACTCCGACACAAATTACCTACATTGATGAACACTGCAATGCAACCAAGTTGGTTAATTGATAATTTAGCAGTTGTTCCCAGGTGCTTTCTCTCCTCTTCCTCTTATTTTATTAAAACCATATTGCTGAAGAACAAAAAAAAAATGTTTTTCCTCCCTAGTGTTGAACTAGGCTGTGTACTGTCTGAGGTCTGTTACCCAAGTATTTGTTTATATATTGCAAGCCATATTGTCATTGCAGTTTCCAATTATACTGCATTGTACATGTTTTTCTAATATTGTGCAGTCGTATTATATACCAATTTAAAAAGATAAAAGTGTTAGTGTGACTGGAAGGTTCACCCCTAAAGATGTGTCAAGTTCAATTTTGGATGGTATAGGGAATCAAGGACATTTTTTCCTCATGTTTGCAAAGCTGTCTGTAATTTACAGCGGTGTCATATGGCTGATATTCAATAGGTGCATTTTTGTGAGCTATACCCGTTTACTTTCCAGTATAAGTTTCAATTAGACTAATGTTGCAGAATCTTGCTTCTACTTCTACAGTGAGGATTTCACCTTGCACCGTTAGGCAAACTATACCCTTTTTTAGAAATTTCTAGATCTCTCCAGCGAAGCACCCAACTTTCTTCTGACAAAAAAATACAAAAAACAAACAAACCCAGAGCTTATTACCTAACTTCGCAACGTATGGAGAACATGCCAGTCGGTTGTAAATATAAACAAGAGGACAATGTGATCACCTATGATCTACGCTACCGTTCAATACCATTAAGTAGAGTTGTCATACCCAGATTTTTTCTACAGCACCACAGCAACCCCAATGAAACAGAGCTAAAGCAACTTTGGTGACAAGATAAACAAAGAGTCCTTCAACATTGAGATAACCTAAAACCACAGAAGATCTGGGATATTTCTACGGAAATCCTCAACTACAGAATTGTCAAAACAACTTGAAAAACTGCTGTTGCTATTTTAAAAGGCAGAGGTCACACTCAATATTAAATTATTTTTATTATTTAAAAAAAATGACCGAAAACAAAACAACAAGACAAACATTATATGAACTATTCTTGGCATCAATTTTAGAAGCATCCTTACTTTGCCCTCGAGCCTGAAATTCGCTGCACAGTATCGTATACAGTTTGTGGACGTTGTGTTTGTTTGCCAACATCATGAAACTGCTGCTGTGTGTCCTCACCAGCTAGTCAGATGCTCACCGCAGGTCTTAAAACGCGTGTCGCCTATAAGACTAAAACTCGCAGCACTTGCACTGTCATGCTAAACCTATAGTATGCACAACTATGCAAAGAGTTAGGTACAAATGTTCGGCTTTAATACAATGCAGCTCTTAAATCAAAGAACTTTAATTTATTACAAAAGGGATCTACACTAAATGCAAAGCTTAAAAAAGCACCTCATTCAATCTAAAAGCGACTCAAAACAAAGTACAATACAAAATTTTACAATAATAGTTTCCTTTTTCTTGCTCTGCACATTAGTTAAATAACTGTTTTGATATGAAAGCATGCTCAACCTGTGTGACAAATGCAGAATTAAGAGTTAACAGTATGGTATCAAATATACACTACATGGCCTAAAGTATTCGCTCACCTGCCTTGACTCACGTATAAACTTAAGTGACATCCCATTCCTAATCCATAGGGTTTAATACGACGTCGGTCCACCCTTTGCAGCTATAACAGCCTGAACTCTTCAGGGAAGGCCGTCCACAAGGGTTAGTCAAAGTCACGTTTATTCTCAATTCTACCCCATGCGAGGTACATACAGAGAATAGAAATTACATTACTCTCAAACCCTCTGAGGTACACAATAAATACATTACTCATATTAGGAGTGTGTTTATGGGAATTTTTGACCATTCTTCCAGAAGCACATTTGTGAGGTCACACTGATGTTGGACGAGAAGACCTGGCTCTCAGTCTCCACTCTAATTCATCCCAAAGGTGTTCTGTCAGGTTGAGGTCAGGACTCTGTGCAGGCCAGTCAGGTTCATCCACACCAGACTCTGTCATCCAGGTCTCTATGGACCTTGTATTGTGCACTGGTGCACGGTCATGTTGGAAGAGTAAGGGGTCAGCTCCAAACTGTTCCACAAAGTTGGGAGCATGGAATTGTCCAAAATGTCTTGGTATGCTGAAGAATTCAGATTTCCTTTCACTGATTCCACCTGATTACGATTATTTGGATGGGTGAGCGAATACTTTTGGCAATACAGTGTAACTGTATATGAGGACAGTTTAGTAAGTGATTCAAACCAATGAGACATATTTGTGGTCACAGATTAGTCTGGCTTCAGTACTTAAATCTGACTGATGAGATCATGTCACAAAGTCAACACTCCCATTTTGCTCCCAAATCCTAATTTTAAAGCCATACCTTACTGTCTGATGAAATACAAATAAGTGAAAGGATAAATGCTTTATGTAGTAAAAGTACCATAGTGTTGTCCTAACATGGAGTCTTTTAAAACTGCATGAATTATTTTAGAACCTCAGTTTTAACTCCAAATTAACTATGATCAAAATGTGTTGTTGGGTGACTTTCTCCAACATATAACAAAAAAAAAGAAAAAAAGAAAAACATCTAAACTATTTGGAAGCGTATTAGATAAGACACAAACATAGAACACAGATAGGCAGATAATACCTGATAATCACCATTTTTAAATGCATCATACCTAAACAGCTTCATTTGTCCATAACCAGTTGGACAGAAGTCCTGAACTCCAGACATGACCAGGATTCAACACTGCTGATTTGATTTATAACACCTAAATAACAGATGACTGCAGAGACAGGCCTATGGCACCAGCTAACAAACATTTGCAGAGCCTTTGCGCACACACAACTATAACTTTGAATAACAAATTGAGGTTAAATTGCACAAGAATGTAAATTTTTAAAGAACTGCTAAGTGTTGGATTTATTTTTTTAGGTTATAATATATATATATATATATATATATATATAGTTCAAATATGCTCAATCTGGAAATGTACACATAATGTTATAAAGAACTAAAGTGAAAATTATTTAAATTATCTGACAAGAGGATTGAGAAAAATATAGAGCTCAACAAAAGCTTAACTACAAGGTGAATGCTTTACATGCATTCAGTGAAAGTCTTTACTATTGAGAGTCTGGTCAGAGTGTTACTATTACCATCTAGTAGATCACAAGTTGTTCCATTGCATAGTCTGCAATAATCACACTTCAAGTGACACACAGCCTGTTAACGTGGACCAAAAACCTATACACAAGTTTATTTAGGTTATAGTTAACCCAGAGGTCGACTAAAATGTATAAACTCAACACAAACCAACAATGGTCCACATATCAAAACTTGGTCAACATGTGGGCCATAGTTGCTTGGCTTTGCAAAAAAACTGACTGACATTTAACTCAAAAACTGACAAATGACACTGTGTTTTGGTTTGCGGTGACCACTTAAACCTGTCACTTGTCATGGTAGAAATCCTGACACTAAACACGTATACAAACCAAGAACAAGGTCAAACGTAACTTTTTGTCAGCTGCACTGGGCTGAAATTGTGTCCCACCTTTTAATCTTTTATTTTAGCTCAGTCTTTAAAAATATCTTCCAAAATATGCAGACACACACGCGAAAACAGACTGCAGGCCTACAGCTATAATAGTACACGACAAAAGGGAGCTAACTTTACAGCACATATCTTTGTTTTGGTTTCCATGTGGGTCTTGTCCAGCTTTCATAAAGCCACCACAACTTCCTCCCCAGCAGAAATACTGGCTTGCTATACACCATGAACCCTTAACACCCTGGATTAATCAAATATTGTCATTTTTACAAAGAACACCACAATCTCTTAGAAGTGATAAAACTATGAATAGAAGAAAAGAAGGGAACAGAAGAGAGCTTTTTAGGAAAAGTTAGACACTCTGTCTCTTGTATAAGAGACTCAGTCCACCTCCAGTTACCTCTCCCAGACACAACCACATACTGAGTCTTACAAATGTTAAGTTTCTCCACTGACTAGTGTGTAATTTTTACTGTCAGGTTATATCCGGCCAGACACCTTTAAACTGACAACAATTTACAACTATCATTTGTTTAGCAAACCTTCTAAATCTGGACGAGAGCTAAAACGAACCTGCTCTGCATACTGTGTCTTTGCAAAAGGATATGTTCTGTTGAAAAAATAGAAAGCATAACTTATATAAATATAAATCCCATATTTGATTGAAGCCAGTGGCTGCTAATCTTATGGTACCCACCAGTAACAGTCTTTTCACCTTATGCGCCTAACGCTACATCTCTGAGATGTACATCTCAGACCAACAAATGGACCCTACTACATGTTTTGGTGTTGACAGTTGCAGTCTTTTAGTCTGACAGCCGCATGCTACAAAACCCAGCACGGAGCTGCATTTTTAAGCCTTATGCAATGCCAGTCACACTGTTGACAATGTTTCCCAAAACAACATCCCAGAAGGTTATGCAGGGAGGAAGCAGCCTCAACTGTGCAAACTCAAGAGGCCTCGCCTGCTAAACAGTGAGCACAGAACAGAGAAATGTAGAAACAAACAAATAAATCAATCAAACTCACCTAAAAGTAGTAGTCTGTGTGTTGCTCTGTAGATCTGTTTGTCCTTTTGGAGCTGTTTCTCTATCTTTTTGTTTGCTTCTCTTTGTGCCTTCTCCTCATTTCTCTGGTCTTCAGTCTTACTGTTGCCCAAACAACCCATCTTCCCGCAAGGAAAAAAGGAAAAAAAAGGGGGGGATCCAGGGGAGGAGGAAGAGAATGTGGAAGAAATAGTGGAAGGAGGGAGGGGAGATATGTAAAAGAAAAACAAATAAAATAAACTAGTTTAGATCCCTCGTTTGACCTGCGGGCCTGGCAACAATGTTAACCACATTTACACCATTTAACGATCCCGGCCTGTTCCAAAAAGATTTCCGTTGTGTTGATCTCTAGAAATTATGAGTCCATGAAGCGTAATTTGCTGTCACTAAAAAAAAAAAAGGCAGGATACTGTTGCTGACAACACGGAGGCCGCCTTCTCACTTTGCTGAATCCTGCTCGGGCTTTTTTGCCCCCTCTTCACGTGCAGTATAGTGTTTGTTTGTATGTTTTTTTTTCAAAGTCAACCAGGCAAAGAAGTGTAATCCACAACGCTTGTTACGACACCAAAAAACGGGATTTTAGGCAGCACGAGCAGCCTAATGTGCATCTCCAGAAGCCCGGGTCTTGCGTCTCACTGCTGCCCGTGACCAGCAGCCAAGCTCGGCTTCTGCGGAAAGCTCGCCCGTGCTGTGGCGCGGCTCTTCTCCACGTCGCCTGTCGTAATAAACATCTCCATGGGGTTACACTTTCGTTCTCTATCAATTTCTCCGTTTCCCCGAGGGCTGTCTACGTCGGGGACCCGGCAGGACAGCAGCGAGGGAAATTATATTTACACCCAAACGAGCTACATGTGTGTCACACTGCTCGCTTCCGTCGTCATCTGGTGGCTTCTCATTCTCTGCATCAAATCAGGCCAAGACAGCCCCAGACTCACTGCAGTCGTCTTTCCGTCTGGATCCCTCACCGCCTCCAACTCCGAAACGATCCCAGCTATCCCCCGATTCGTCCTACTTATCTGTGATGGCTGTTCCGTGCTCTGTTTTCTCCTCTAAAGGGCCTTGTCTCTCTCTGACCCTCGCTTTTGTTGCTGAAATGTGTTATCAGCCCCACACATCACCACCAAGCCTCCAAAACTGCGCACCGATACTCTTAAAAAAATAAAAAAAATAAAAAGAAAGAAAGAAAAATCCCAGGCTCTGCTCCCATGAACCCCCTCACGAGAGAAAAATCAACTGAAAAAGAATCCCAAAGAAAAGAAAAAGAAAGCGTGACCAAGATGTGAGAATCCCTCGAAATGTATCCACGTTTCTTGCAGATGAAAAATCAACCCCCGCTGTCAGGCTCATTTTTCACAGCTTATACATACGGCCTATACATGTTTACACATCTACGGATTGTCATACTAACGCACATTTACACATATTCGCCTTGATTCCGAGGTGGGTAAACAGGCTACAGGCTTGACACTACATGTGCATTTACATTCAGAAGAAAATAGGACGCGGGGTTGTTGTAGCAGCACATTCCCACCGCGAAGGCCGCTCCTCTCCCGGCCGCTGGTCGACGAAGGTGAAAGACTGTAACAACCGGTTCTTGGAGAATATTATTTTTCTCCCTTTCTCTCTTTCGCTTTATCTCCCTTCGAGAGTAGTAGCCTACATTGAGAAGACAGACAGCGCTGTAGAGACGCGGGGTGGGGCCACACGACGCTCATTGAACCCTGGGAAGGAAGGACCGAGAGAGGAGGAGGAGGAGGAGGAGGAGGAGAGGCCGCTGCGCCTCGTCACGTGGCCGGGGCGCGCAGCTGCGTCAGCGGCGCGGCGGTGAGCAGAAAACGGCGCCCTCTTCGAAGAAAAGGACCGCAGGAGGGTGGGAGTCACGCGGAACACGGGTCAGGGGCTCCAGGAGCTTCCTGTGCAGACAGCGGTGGAAGGGTTGTTACAGGACGAGCACGTAAAACTTTTTGTTTCGAATAGGAAAATAGGTTTACGTTTGGATTTAAAGTACTGACAAATTTAGTGTTAATTAAGCATCACTTCTTTGGTAGAGCATGTGGGAGTACTTTGTGGTTAGGAGAGGCAAGGCAAGTTGGGGTCATGTACGAGACAATTAAAAAAGCTTTACATAAAAAGGTCTTTAAAAATTCATTAAAAAGAGAAAGAGTTTAAATTAGAATTAATGGTGTAAAATAACAAAAATAAGTAGTAACTTAATCTGCCAAATAAATAATAATCGGGTTTATTTGTAAAGCACATTTAAGAGGGAGTGGTGGCCTAGGGGTTACAGTAGTGGGCTTGGGGTTACAGTTGTAGTAGTACACAATGGTAAATCACTGGGGGGCCCTAAGCAAGGCCCTTAACCAATTGCTCCCTGGGCGCTGGTTCTAGCAGCTGCTCACTGCTCACTAGTGAAACTAGTTGATGGGTTAAAAGCAGAGGTCCAATTTTGGTGTGTATCGTACATACAGCGTGTGCACGATGTCCACACTGACAAAAATGATCATGAAAAAAAAAAACAACAAAAAACAAAAGTTGACAAAAGTGCTATATAGATAAAGTGAATAACAATAATAAAACAGGATACAAGATATAATTAACAATTTATAGAAACTATGATAAAATGCATTCATTAGGATAAAAAACACAATAAATGTAACTTGGATGTCAAATGAATGTTTTTTAAAAGCCAGTGAAAAGAGGTGGCTTTTCAGTGCGGATTTAAAAGTCCCTAAACTTGTGCAGAATCTAATGTGGGACGATAAGTTGCTCCACAACTTAGAAGCCGCTATTGCAAAGCCACACTCTCCTTTTTGTTTTTAGCCTGCATCTCAGGATATCTAAAAGCAACTGATCAGCTGACCTCAGAGCTCCCCTTGGCAAGTAGACATTTAGAAGTTCTGCGAGGTACGGAGGAGCAACACCACTTAGTACATCAAAAACAAGCAATATGATTTTGAAATTAATTCTAAAGGGACTGGAAACCAGTGCACAGAGGAAAGCACAGGAGTGACGTGGTCTCTCTTATTTGTGCCTCCTGTGGCACAACAAACAGACTATATACTACTATACTAAATGTATAACAGTACAAGTACAAGTGCTTTAAGATTGGTACTAAGTAAAAAACATTAGAAATTATACTAAATATACAGAGAACATGACAAACCAACAGTAAAAAACCTTGTGTATTATTTTGGATATTCACCATATTAAATTATTTCATATACGATAACAACATGTACAGTATAAATGACACATGAGTAGATGATAACAACAGTTACTGCCATAAATAAGCTTTGGAATAGAACAGAGAAGTGAACACCAATAATAACTTGTCAGTGGCTATTATTAGTGTATCGTACATGTGCATACACTCTCAGGCCACTTTATTTGGTACACCTGGTACACACTTTACCAGTTACAGCGCAAAAAGTGGCGAGTGTACACTCACCTTCACCAGAAAGGCGGTGTTTCTTGAGTGTAGTTTTACCAAGTATAAGTAATAAGGTGGCCAGTGAGTGTACATATTCTGCACCAGTTTCCTCTTTGTCTTTCAGCTTTTCCTACAGATCATTACCAAGTCATCTGCCTCTTCCTCTCTAATACCAACTAACTGGATATCCACTTACTTCTCTTTGTTTTTCTGTCTTTTTTCCTGTTTGGCAGCTCCATTTCATGCATCCCTCTTGTACTGTAGAAGGATGCTTTTTATGTGTCCAAACCATCTCAGTCAAACCTCTTACTTTAAATCCATTATCTCTAAACCTGACTGTTCCTCTGATGTGCTTGTGTTTTCTTCTAATAATGCTTAGAACTGTTATATATAAAAATATATTGTTATTACAGATACCTTTTTCCTAAATATAAATGTTGGCACAACTGATGAATTTTACACATTTACTGATGAGAGGATTCA
>CM026204.1:22693398-22766431 GCA_014839995.1 Xenentodon cancila | reverse complement strand
ACTCTTTTTTTTCAGTTTCATGGTACTAACATGTTGATAAATGGTCAGCTGAAAAAACGTAGTCATGTTTAATAATAGGAAATGAGCCAATTTACTGTTAACTGAGGTGAAGTGGATAAATGTCCTGTTGTCTGACAAATAAAAGCTTGAAATCAGACACAGGCTGAAAAAAATAGAAAGACATTATGCATGTGAAACCCATGGAAACATGGAATGTTACCAGATTTTAGAATGTTCAAATGTAGAATGTTCTCCTCTTTATGACATCACAGCATTTCTGTTGCATGTTACATATGTCATAGAAAAGTTGCCTGCATCTGTACCAGTCACACACACACAGACTGAGAGGAAGTTTGCAGATTTAATGCCACTTGTATAAGTTGTATTTTAAGAACAAGATTTAGAAATGAGCAACCATCGTCAATTCCAGAAAGGGATCAAGTGTAATCTCAACATTGGCAATCAAACTGGAAGCCTTTCTAGAAAGCAAATCCTGATGGTTTCTGATCGGATGCATCCTGATGGTTTCACCAGAGAGTCCAGGACCCTGCATGCAGAGAGGGGTGAAAGGCTGCATTGGTGCAAAATGAAGCAAGACTGTATTCTCCACAGCAAACCAGACAATGGATGGATGGATGGAATAGTTTCATTTAAGCCGCTGGAAAAAAAGAAAAACAACACACACGCACACACACTAATCTGATCCTGAGTTTGTTGTTACTGCAGACTCACTAATATATGCTTTAAAGCACAGAAAATGCCACCTTTAATAGTGAAATCTGTTAAACTCTTCCCAGGCCAAATTCACCCACAGCTGTTTGCATTTGTCCAGAGCAGTGGCTGTCATCAGGATGTGTTTGCATCCTGATGGTTTCACCAGAGAGTCCAGGACCCTGCATGCAGAGAGGGGTGAAAGGGCTGCATTGGTGCAAAATGAAGCAAGACTGTATTCTTCACAGGAAACCAGACAAAAATTGTTGTAGAGAAGCTCACAATTGATTCTTTCTTTCTACTCTTTAAACAAGAACATTATAAACTTGTTTTAACACTAGAACGTCGACGGCACAGCCATGTGGCTTTTCTACCTGCATCGTCGCGGGGGCAGCCAAGTGGCTGGAGCAGTGAACATTTGCATGTCAAACGAGCACCCATCTACGTCGTTTACACATGAACACAGCCATTAGGACAGTGCTTCTCAACTATTTTCTGTGACCCTCCCCCTAGCAGAAAGAAAACAACTCGTGGTTCCTTTCCTCCCTCGAAGCAAACCCGAAAGCCAAAAATGGCTTGGGGGTTTCCATGGCAACGGTAAACATAACGGAACGGGAGCCGCAACGCCAGTTTTGTTATTGTTTTATTTATTTTTTAATAGAAGTGATGTGACCACGAGGCACACGACATCACCACACATCGTTTTAGTATATATTTTTGTAAACATATTTTTATTTTGGAAAAAGTCAGCGAGAGAGAAGCCCGGCCCGACCCGACCCGATCTGCAATTACACTTTATTCTAGTACGGAAAAAAAAAGTTCCCCAGGGTCACTCGCGACCCCCTGACAGCTGCTGGTCAACGGTGATGTACCTGCCTAGGTTGAAAGATTTGACGCAGCGAGAGACCCCCCAAACATTGGAGATTGCAGCAAACCTGTCAGCCCCCACTCGTTCTGTGCGTGTGCAGAACGCACAGAACGATTATTATAAATCATAATTTCTGATGGCAGTGAAGTCTCCTCATTTGTGATCAGATTTCTGAGATGTGAACAATGAAAACTTCCAGGAAGTTTAAAAAAATCTATGCAAAGATATATGTTGTTTCACCTCTTTATTTTTAATTTTAATATTATAGAACTTTTCAACTTTTTGGGAAATTTCTGTCCCATTGAAAGTGAATGGAACATTTTTGACATTTTGTCAGATCTTTCAGTTCCTTCATATTTCAACTTTCTAATGTAGTTCAACTTTGAAAACATGAAACTAAATTTAAAATGTTTCAAATAGATTCTGATTGTTTCTAAATGGGGGGGCATGGTGGCTCAGTGGTTGATCCAGGATCATCTTCAGAGTCATCTTCAGAGTCTGCTCGGTGTTGTAAAATTTGGGAGTCTAAGTTTGTCACAGCTTGGAGGCTCTTTTGAAGCAGAAAACTTCCATGCATCGCTTTGATTTATTGTTCATGCACAAGACTCAAACAATACGTCTTTATATGCATAACACTGTAATGAAATTTACAAACAATGTACAAAACAAATGTACAAACAAGCAAATCTATGCATCATGTGGGTGCAGCGATAAGTTCAACCCACTACATTGTCTGCTCGGTGTTGTACCGTTTAGCCATCTTGAGTTGACTAACTGGGAGTCTCAGTTTGTCTGAGCTTGGAGGCTCTTTTGAAGGAGAAAACCTCCCCCACCCTGATCTGAGCATTGAATGTGACTAGATGGGCCGTTGGAGAGTCCTCATTCAGACCATCAGGCAGGTATCGCTGCATTTAAATATGAAAGGTGGCTAATCGCAGGCTGCTGAATTATTCAGTTTAAGCAAGGCAGCCTTTTGGCTGCGCTCTAGCCTCTGGAGGGGGAGTCAAAAATCCTGGACGTTCTAGTGTTAACACACATTACAACACAGACACCAGACTGCACCACCACTGTCTCGTCTCTCTTTCTTTCTCTTTCCATTTCTAGTCAACCATTAATATATGTGCAAACAAGGGCCAAAAAAAAAAAATAAAAAATTTTCCTGAGAAAGATCCAAGTGTAACATAAGAACCAGGAGAAGGTGTAAGTATGCACACACAGAAACACTGATGATAACCCTGGTTTAATGTTCCACAAAGGTGCTGATAAGACATTCAGGCAACATGGTTAAAGTGAAGAATGCTACTAATTTAATGGAAGAAAGAAGAGGATCTCGTCTCTGGGTGGGTTTGAACCACCAACCTTTCAGTTAACAGCTGAACGCGCTCACCCATTGCGCCACAGAGACATAAGAAAACCTCTCTCTGGGTGTTTGTGGTCTTAACCTAAACCCCACCTCTTTATCAGTTTCTTCTGCTACATCCAATCCCTGGAAAGGAATTCAGTCCAGTTGAACATTTCCATGCTGGGATCATCCTGACATCAACCACATTATCTGGATGGACATGTAGAGATCACTGACTTTCTCAGAGATTCATGAAATGTAACTAGATGTTTACCTCAAAACACTTATCAAGGATAACGCCTTGTTTGGAGTAGTGCATGATGTTTCTCAGACAAATGACAGCATCTCAAATGTTGGAAAAAGAAATTTTAGGTCAAAAACTGGGATTTCAAGAACATCAAAGTCCTCTTCTTCACCATCTTGGGTCTCAGCAGAGGCTAAAAAAGCTGCTTTTCTGATTCAGAAATGACTTAAACAAAAACATAATCTGGACCAGAAAGAGGAGGAAATAAAGAAAAGGAAAGAGAGATTTTTGTTTGCAGTGAGGATAACAGCTGCTCAGGTGGATGGAGGTCCTCGAGGTCTCAGGAAGCAGTGTGAAAGACAGCAAGTGTAAAAGTAAAAGTCTGGATGGTCTGGATCCTACATGACCAGAGGGGTTTGTGCTGCTACTGATGCAGAAGTTGACTTATACCTGGTGTCCAGGGAGGATACGATAGTCGTACTACTTCCAAGTGTCATCTAACAAAGTCAAATGTCCAGGAGCGAGGAGAACCGGATCCACGGCCCCAAGAGCAGTCAGCCTGTACAGAGACGCCCTGGATCTGCTGCACTCAACAGCAGCAGACAGCCAGGACGGGAAGTGATGGCATTAAATAACGCTGCCGGTCTCCTACAGCATCTATGGACCGAAGTTTCACCAGAAAGATTCAACTGTAACATAAGAACCATGAGAACGTGTAACTATGAACACAGAAGCATATTTACTTACGATCGTTATCTACCCGTATGAAGACAATGGCTGCATCTACCAAGAAAGCACTGACAACGTCTCCGTCAATTAAGAACCTGAAAGACCAACCTCAGGAAATCACGGCTCTGACACTGATGGATCCTCGGCCTCTGCTGCCTACGCAGCTCCTCGTCCACAATGTGTAAAGAAGGAGAGGACAAACTCTGAGGCCTATGTGACACCCTACTCAGGGAATAGTCAGAGGAAATATAATCGCCTCCAAAACTCTGATGCCTACAGGACTCCCTGTTCAGGATGCGTCCAGAAAGATTGGACACACAACAAAGCACCTGCACCTCATCCATCAGAGTACAGGAAGAGGAACTTCACTTCCCAGGATTATGAAAGAGGCCCAAGACAGACACGTGATTTTGACAACAAGCAGATGAACTCTGTGAATCGTCACGTTGATTTTTAAAGGTATCAGGGAGAGAAGTATGATGTCAGAGACACGCTGCAGAAAAGGAAAAGCTTCCTCTCTAAAGAACGGGAGAGGAACACTGCAGCTGAGAATGACAGGTTCCTGAAACAAGAAATTGAAGACTTGAGAAAGCAGCTGCAGCAACAAGATAATATTCTCTCTCAAGAAAAAGAGAAGAGACTTGCAGCTGAGAGGGACAGCATCTTAAAAGATGATACAATCAAAGAGGTGAAAATGCTTCTGAAAGATGAGCATCAGCTTCGACGAGCCTCTGAAGAGGAGCTGAAACAGTGCAAAGAAACTGTTGAGGACTTAAATGACTCAATTTCCAAGCTTGTCGAAGCATATGTATCAGCCGTTAAAGAGCAGGAAGATGTCAAACAGGAGCTCCGACTAAAGTCCAGCTCCAATCTGGAACTGGCCCCCAGACTGAAAACACCAGATCAGATGACTGGGAATGTTGAATGTAAAGCAGCAGAAGTCATGGTGGAAAATGGGATCTCTGAACTAGAGCGAGTCCATCAACCAGAACTGCTCACGAAACAAGAAACAATCAAAGTGCCACAACAACCTGAGGACATCCCAGAATGTCTTACTGCAAACTCGTCTGTCCCAGACGAGTTTGCAGATGGTCTTTTAGAACAATTAATCTGGATAAAATCCAAAGATGAAAACTTGGAGTAAGCAGGTCACAATGCTGCTCAGAAGAACCAGAGCAGTGGCAGTTGGAAGCAGAACCGGATGCTCCTCACCTGCAAAACACGGCAGACACGCCTTCCCTGTGGAGGCGTTTCAAAAAATTCATCACACCAGAGCGTCTCCGCCAGCATAAACGCTCCAGACACATCCAATGAAAACGCTGAACATCTTCCACCTGGATGTGTTCTTTATGCTTGTGTTTTCTGCTGGTGCAGTTTTATAAAAAATCAAAGCTGAATGTAAATGTCTATGTATATAAAATGTAAATAATATATGTCATTAATTACATTTACTTTGTGTACAGTGTTTTTTGGAAAAAAAAATGAAGAAGTAGAATCATGCAGCTTCTGAACAACTTGGATGTGAGTTGGATGTAAAGTTGTATAGAAACCTGGAACAGGTGTGGCACTAAGAATTCATTCAATTCAATTCTATCTATTACAACACAAGTTGTTTTTACGTGTTTTCCAGAGACCAGAACATGACCCCCTGAGCAATTATTACATAAACAGTGGCAGGAAAAACTCCCCTTTAAGAGGGAAGAAACCTGGATCAGGACCTGGATCATAAGGGGAGACCCTCCTGCCAGCCGGGTAGAACAGGAAGTAAAGAAAGAATAGAGACATAGACACACCATCAAAGGTACAAGACAGGATACAATAGTAAAATTATCCACCAGCAGCAGAACTAAGACTTCTGTGTGTATCTGGGTGATATATGGATAGTTGGTGATCCACAGGGATGAGGACTGCAGGTCGGGATGTCAGCAAATATCCAACAGACATCCACACAGACAGGTGAAGGCAGACACTGGGATGGTCAGAGGTGGGACTGCAGGTCAGCAAGCAGCTCCTGAGGTTCTGGTCTGCAGGACATGTACAGAAGAGGAAAAGAGGAGACGGACCAGCACAACAAACTACAAGAACAATGGAGCACAATTAAGTTTATGGGATTCTGTTAATAACTGAGGATTGAGGTGAAGAAGAGACAGGGAAGGCAAAGAGAAACAGAGAAGGTGAAAGGCACCACTCAGTGGATCATGTTGGTGCCCCCCTGCAGCAGAGGCCTACAGCAGCATATCTACACCGAAGCTGTTTAAGATGAGCTGCTCTAATCTGGTCCTGCAGCTGCAGCTTTGACTACTGGCCCTGACACATTAAGGTACTAAATATACACTAACTATATGCTTTATTAAACAGAAATGTTTTAAGTTTAGTTTTAAAGGTGGAGGTGGTATCAGCCTCCTTCACCCAAACTGGAAGTTGGTTCCAGAGTGATGGTGCCTGATAACAGAAAGCCGTCCTCCAAATCTACATTTGGATCCTCTAGGAACTACAAGTAAACCTGCACCCTGAGAACGGAGAGCTCTATTAGGAACGTACGGTACTATCAGGTCTTGCAAATATCGCGGCGCTAGGCCATTTTGGACTTCATATGCAAGTAATAAAATTTTGAATTGGATTCTAAATTTTACGGGGAGCCAATGGAGGGAAGCTAAAACTGGAGAGACGTGGTCTCGTCTCGTGATTGGTGGAAGTTTTAAGAGTGATGATTTGATCTTTTGTGACCTCCTGAGGTTACAGGAACCTAAAATGAAAATTCATTACGACCCTGACGTGAGTTGAAGATGCAACCTTCTGACTTTGACAGCGTTATTCCACAACAATCCAAAAACAGAGAAAAATCTGAAATCATTTGTGACGTCATTAATGACTTCCAAAGATGTAAAGTGTTTTTTTATTTATTTTATTTTTTTATTCAAAAAACAGTTGTGTTATAGCGGCTCGTTGGGCTAGTAGTATGATTCTCGCTTAGGGTGCGAGAGGTCCTGGGTTCAATTCCCGGACGAGCCCCAGTGCTGGATGTTCTTTGTGGTTTACACTTTCAAATGCAAACATCTGTATGAGTCATCTGAAGTTCAATGTTTTACCTGAATAATGTGATCAATCAGTTTGGTCCTGATGTGTGACGTTCCACATAAACTATGGAAATCCAGGAAATCCACATCTTCACAGTCTCAACAGCTAAAAACTGAAGACCAGCACATTTTAACCACAAGGCAGATCCACACAAATGTGTCTCAATCTGAATGGATCGCTTACTCAAATGACTGATTTCAGATCAGACTATCAAATATCTGCAGAACCCAGTCTGTGCAGAACCCCTCCCTACCTCGGTGGACATCGCAGGACTGACAGTGGTGTCAGTAGACGTTTTGGTGTTTTCTCCACTGGGGTCCAGCTCAGAGTCAGTCTCCTGATTTGTTGGACACAAAGTCGTTACTTTTCCCTACCATCCATTTAAAAACCATTTAGTTTCTGGCAGTACTTCTCATCTTTTTCAGTCTTCCAAATGCTTTGATGACATCTTGACCTTCTCCTCTAAAATGTTCAGTCTAGTTGATCTTTAACCTGCCAGTGTTGATGAGATGAAGCAGACAGAAGTTAGTGTCTCCCAGGAAAGACAAGAGGATGCTGCCATCCTAATGTGTTCAACACCTGCTGCTTTCCAGCCTTCATCAAAGAGGAATTCACCATCACATCCCACTTGGTCTTCCCTTCATCTGGAACTGAGTCGTGATTCTTCCACATTTTAATTTTAGTGCTAAAAATCTGACTGCAAGCAGCAGCAACCACATCTGGACAGAGCAAAGAAAGATTTCCCTCTAACCATCCGTCCGTCTGCCCGTCCATCCATCCATCCATCCCTGCTGGGTCTCCTTCTCTAATGTTAAATACTAAAAAAAACACCAATGTTGGACCTTTTCATTATAAATCCAAAATTTGCTGATGAGACCAAAATAAATAAAATTAGTGAGAGACAACCACTGTTTGTGTTCAGATACCTGAAAATAAACTTATATATATGGACAAATTTGTTGGTGCCCTTCTGTTAAATACAGAAAAACACACACAACCGTCGCTGAAATAACTTGAAACTGACAGAAGCAATAATATGTTAGTTTAGTGTCTGAACTTTCCTCATCCTGCATTTTAATTGGCCGACCACTGCTGTCTTAAAGTGTTTTATAAATGAACTTTGATTCCTGGATGGAGCTGGTGCAGAGAGGTGCAGCAAAGTCTTGGTAAAACCCATCAATCATCAATCCAGACAAGAAGTGAACTGGTGCATTTAAAGATCACTTAACACATACATGTTACATTTGTGCACCACTCTGGACTTGTATACTAACGTTTCCTTGTCCAGTTGTATTTGACAGCTGTCTTACCTCCGATAACCAAGGAGGCTGACACCACCTCCACCTTTAAAACCACAACTAAAACATTTATGTTTAATAAAGCAACATGATCCACTGAGTGGTGCCCCTCACCTCCTCTGTTTCTTTTTCCCTTCTTCAGCTCTCAAACATCCAACATCCAACATCCAGCATCCAACATCCAGCATCCAACATCCAACATTCGGCATCCAACATCCAACATCCAGCATCAAACATCCGACATCCAACATCCAGCATCCAGCATCCAACATCCAGCATCCAACATCCAGCATCCAACATTCAGCATCCAACATCCAGCATCCAGCATCCAACATCCAGCATCCAACATCCAACATTCAGCATCCAACATCCAACATCCAGCATCCAACATCCAACATCCAACATCTGACATCCAACATCCAGCATCCAACATCCAACATCCAGCATCCAACATCCAGCATCCAACATCCAACACCCAACATCCAACATCCAGAATCCAACATCCAGCATCCAACATCCAGCATCCAACATCCAACATCCAACTTCCAGCATCCAATTTCCAGCATCCAACATCCAGCATCCAACATCCAGCATCCGACATCCAACATCTGACATCCAACATCCAGCATCCAACATCCAGCATCCAACACCCAGCATCCAACATCCAACATCCAGCATCCAACATCCAGCATCCAACATCCAGCAACCAACATCCAGCATCCAACATCCAGCATCCAACATCCAGCATCCAACATCCATAATCCAACATCCAGCATCCAACATCCAGCATCCAACATCCAGCATCCAAAATCCAGCATCCAACATCCAACATCCAGCATCCAACATCCAGCATCCAACATCCAGCATCCAACATCCAGCATCCAAAATCCAGCATCCAAAATCCAGCATCCAACATCCAGCATCCAACATCCAGCATCCAACATCCAGCATCCAGCATCCAACATCCAACATCTAGCATCCAACATCCAACATCCGACATCCAACATCCAGCATCCAACATCCAGCATCCAACATCCAGCATCCAATGTTGATATTGATATTTTGTACAATTACAATGAACATAACGTTTTACCCTTTTCATGACTATTAACGGCTCTTAACGTCGGCTCCAACCATCTTGAATCCTTGCCGCCGACCAAAAGGCCTATCCAACCGTTATCCCTCGTTATCCAAAGTTCAACACTTCTTGGCTGGAACTGGTTGTTGAAAATGCAGGGAGCCCTTTAGTGGCGTAACTAGATATCTACGTTTTCCTCTACTTAGGTACACAGACAGAGGACGTTTTGGGGTCAAACTTTATAACTGACTGGAGACCAGCAGAGAATCGTCCCCCCGAGACCCCAACCGGATCACTGGGATCAGTTAAGTTCAGGGGTCAGAGTTGATCTCACAAGTTTTTAAAATGTACTTTTATATGTCTTTAAACAGCCCCGTTTCCGTGGTGTAGTGGTTATCACATTCGTCTTACACACGAAAGGTCCCTGGTCCGATTCCAGGCGGAAGCAGGTCCTTCTGTCCTTTTGTTGGGTCCAGAGTAGACGGGGACGACGTTGATACAGTCATGTACGTTTGAAGACAACTTCTTCTGGCAGCTGAGCCACAAGTCTGGATCAGGACCGACCAGTCCAGGGATGAACATACCAGCTGCTGAGGACCTCCATCCTACCTGAACAGCTGTTATCTCCACTACAAATTCAAATATCTCTTTCCTTTTCTTTATTTCCTCCTCTTTCTGGTCCAACTCATGTTTTAGTTGAAGTCATTTCTGAATCAGAGAAGCAGCTATTGTTGTTATTGTGCTTGAAATCCCACTTTTGACCTACATTTTCTTTTCCAACATTTGAGATGCTGTCATTTGGCTGGAAAACATCATGCACTACTCATGATGAGGACCTCTCTTCTGTGCAGGCAGTGCTCAGCCACCTACAACTTCAGCAGCTTCTTCTCTTTTCAGCTCAGAGGTTCAGAAACTCGCTGGAAACAACTTTTTTTTGGAAGACGTGAATCTCATTCCTGACGTAACCAAGGTGACATCAGCTTCTTGTTCAATTTAAGACTGATTAAGCACCAGGAAAAGAGACAAAAGAAGATGTTGTTGTGGGTGTTTGTGGTCTTCACCTGAAACCCACCTCTTTCCTTTTCCATTATCAGTTTCTTCTGCTACATCTGTGTCCGATCCCTGGGAAGGAATAGTTGATCATGTGCAGAGCGTTCAGACCAGTTTCAGTCCAGTTCAACGTTCACATGCTGGGATCATCCTGACATCAACCACATTATCTGGATGTTTTCATTCAGCTGGGACCAGTTCAGTTTAGTTTCCCAGTTCAAACCTGAAAAATGTGATAAAGAACGAGAACATCAAAACAGTTCTTCTTGTGTTTTACACATTATTTTGTAAAACTACATTTAAAAAGAAAAGCTGAGGGTTATCATATTTGCCACATTATTGTTTCTTAAAAAAGTGATTGAACACACCGGAAACGCTCATCACGGACAAATAATCAATAATCCCAGGAACAGGCAGAAAACTTTCCCAGCGTGTATTCTCATGTTTCTCTTGGAGACACATGAGGACGTTCCTCGGGTTCGTGTGAAAAAAAAGAGAAACGTATGATTCAAACCCTTTAAATAAGTTTTTTTACATTAGATTACAACTCCATTTGTATGTATGCTGGGCTGCTGTGCACATGTAAATTAAATCACAATGTCAATCATTTAAATGCTTCATTTAATTGGAAATGAATTAATAAATCATTACATACATGTCAAAACTGAGATATTTCATTATACTTTCAAAAGATGAACTCTTTTTTTCAGTTTGATGGTACTAACATGTTGATAAATGGTCAGCTGAAAAAACGTAGTCATGTTTAATAAATAGGAAATGAGCCAATTTACTGTTAACTGAGGTGAAGTGGATAAATGTCCTGTTGTCTGACAAATAAAAGCTTGAAATCAGACACAGGCTGAAAAAAACAGAAAGACATTATGCATGTGAAACCCATGGAAACATGGAATGTTAGCAGATTTTAGAATGTTCAAATGTAGAATGTTCTCCTCTTTATGACATCACAGCATTTCTGTTGCATGTTACATATGTCATAGAAAAATTGCCTGCATCTGTACCAGTCACACACACAGACTAAGAGGAAGTTTGCAGATTTAATGCCACTTGTATAAGTTGTATTTTAAGGACACGATTTAGAAATGAGCAACCATCGTCAATTCCAGAAAGGGATCAAGTGTAATGTCAACATTGGCAATCAAACTGGAAGCCTTTCTAGAAAGCAAATCCTGATGGTTTCTGATCGGATGCATCCTGATGGTTTCACCAGAGAGTCCAGGACCCTGCATGCAGAGAGGGGTTAAAGGGCTGCATTGGTGCAAAATGAAGCAAGACTGTATTCTCCACAGGAAACCAGACAAAACA
Organism: Xenentodon cancila; assembly: GCA_014839995.1. NCBI lineage: Eukaryota > Metazoa > Chordata > Actinopteri > Beloniformes > Belonidae > Xenentodon > Xenentodon cancila. Next base: position 22,754,710 of record CM026204.1, on the reverse strand, counting down.
TTGTTGTAGAGAAGCTCACAATTGATAATGTCAACCGTCATCTACATCAAGCACCAGTTGCTGTAAGAAGAAATAAATTCTCCTTGCAAGAGAGGAAAATCAACCCTGTTTTGGATAAAGGACATTTGGACGTGCAGGACATCGGCACACACTGGAAGAGTATTGAAAATATGGAAAAAAAAGACAATCTCTTCTGGAGGAATCAGGAAAAAGGTTCAAAAACCAAAAAGGAGCTTATTTTCCAACAAATTTAACATAACTCGCAAAACTGAATCCATAAAAGAGGTCAACTAAATCCAACTTAACGATTTAACATGGCAACTAAGCACAACTGAACTGATCATCAAACAAAGAAACTGACCTCCTGATTAGACACAAGGGGAAGACATATATAATGGCTGATCAGACCATTAACACACACAAGGGGTTAACAAACTCAACCAAATTATAATATCATATGTAAACATAAATAAAGGTTAATCGATCCGTTATACTTAGCAAGCAAAGCAAATCAAATAATATATTAAACTACAATTCTAAACACAACAATATAAGCAAATGAATAAAGCAATAAACTTGGCTTTCCTCCCCCCATCATAGTCCAGGACTTGGTATGCCTTGATTGGCAATGTCTGGTATTTAGGAGTGCCGCGCCCATGCCTGCATCTTTCTCATCTTCATCAAGAGCAGCTGCTGCAGCAATCCTCACCTGGCATCGGGTGTGGCAGCAACTGCAGCCATCACAGAGACCTTCTCACATACACTGGAAGAATCATATCAAATCAACCATCTACCGGTTGAACAATAATCAACCAGGGAGGAGGTATAAGGAAAATCACTGGTCATCTTGAAAGAACCAATTCAATTTAATTTGCAGTAAATTAGGAATCTCTCTCAGTTGTGTCTTAAAAATCCATAAAAGTGAGCACTATGCCTGTGCTTCCTTCCTTATGTCTTATTTTGAGGTGCATTAGGTGATTCTGTTTTATTTATTTATTTTTTTCCCCGTTGTTTGCATATATATTAATGGTTGATACCAAATTGGTAGGACCCAAAAGATATATATATATGCATTTTAATCTGTAATCAAGGGTTTTTTTGTTTTTGTGTGTGTGCAGTGTGTGTGTGCAAATGTGTACCCTTCACCGGCCCGACGACCCAGCGTGTACTTTCATGTTTCTCTTGGAGACACATGAGGACGTTCCTCGGATTCGTGCTGTGCAGGTGGTTCTACTGTTCTACGGCATCTTTACACAGTCAGGATGGCCAGGCCGCAGTCTGCCCTGGAGGCGTGGGATTGATTTATTATTCAAATTTCTATTGTTACTAATGTTTATTTCAATGAATGTTGTTTATGACCTCAATGACCATCATCCTTTGTGACATCATTAGTGACATCAACTGCTTTTGATGATGTGAGATGCGTTTTCTATATTTCTTTTTCTTTTTTAGAAAAACATTTTTTACTTTAAATTAGCATTTTGTGGCTTGTTGGTGGTATGATTCCGGTTGTGGGTGCGAGAGGTCTCTGGTTCAATTCCCGGACGAGCCCCAGGACTTTGTGTGGTTTGACCAGAATGACTGAATGTAGTAAAACACAACATAAATAAATGCTGTAAACCCACGTGTACACTTACTAATCCTTCATTCCAAGACATCATGTGAAATGGAAGTTTGTTCATCTTTAAAGGGGTTTCATAATCTGTCGTTTGGGGACAACTCGTATATTTAATTTATTCAGTTTAACCGTTTATAGGCTCTGCAAAGTGACTTAATTCCTATTCACACATTCACACCCTCTTATTTTAGACTCTGTGTGTACAATATGTAGCACAACGTCACAAGAACACACTGATTTTCAGGCGGCCTTCAACTATTCTCAACCCATCTTCAGATAGTTGATCCAAACTACACTGTTAGAAAGGATCTGGATTTTAGTTTGAAGGAATGTTGTCAAGCTGGGAGAAGTCACTGCCCATGTTTATATATGATTGAAGGCCTTCTGTGATGTCTCAATACTGACATGCAGTTGTTTTAAAGCAAGGCTGGTTGGAGTTGGACAACAGTGAGGTGACAAGTGACAAATAGTAAAACTGTTGTCGTAACAACCAGACACAAACACGCTGCAAAGGTGAGAAAATGAGGAACAGCAGTAAAATGAGATGGATTTCAACTCTGGGACTCTTATAAACCACTTCCTGGTGTAAAACCTCTCTCATTGACAACAACAGCAGCAGGTAAATGACTCCGGTCTACAGGACCGCCGTGGCAGGTGGAGGAATAAGTGCTCACGACTGGTCTGTATTTTACTTTAAACAGTGTTGAGTAATTAAGACTAAAGAGGCGAGAGCTTCAAAGTCAGTGTTGCTCCACACACAGCTGCTGCTGCCGCTTCTGCATCCTAAAACTTGAGTGTCAGTGACAAAACTGTGAAAGATTAAAATTCAAAATGATATTTTGAGAGCTGCATATCAGTCAGTACATCTGCAGTACAGAGGCAGAAGTTTGCACCCACTTTAAGGATAACTGGAATTAAAAATCCCGACACAGAGGACATCTCACAGACGGTCTGACGACATGAAGCAGGCTGTGAAGTTTCAGCTCCGTGGGACAGTAGCTGACCTCCCTGCAGTGGCTGCAAAAGAAAAACTGATGACAGATTGAATGTGGTGTTTCTCATTTGGAACAACCAGAAGAAATTGTGGTCAATTATGTTTATTTTATTTTTTATCTTTAATATTGTGAATTATTTCCATATCAATGTAAAACCTGCAATCACAGCTAAATTTGTTCCACCTTCCCTGGTCCTGGTCCTGGTCCTGGTCCTGGTCCTGGTTGTGATTTTTCAACAATCTCACTAAATTATATCAATCAGGTTTGATCCTCAGCAACATAGTGATATCTTGGAACCATTAACAATCTCCAAAACTAACTTCATTACTGATGCAGTAATGTTGGTGCAGATGGACGCCCGTTGCCATGATTACCATGGTTACCATGGCAACAGCATCAGACGATGCAGATGGTGGCACGTTTCCATGGTCAACATGGTTACCATGGCAACAGCATCAGACGGTGCAGTTGGTGGCACGTTACCATGGTTACCATGGTCACAATGACAACAGCATCAGACGATGCAGATGATGGCCCGTTACCATGGTTACCATGGTTACCATGGTTACCATGGCAACAGCATCAATTCAATTCAATTCAATCCAATTCAATTTTATTTATATAGCATCTATTACAACACAAATGTCTCTAGGCGCTTTCCAGAGACCAGAACATGACCCCCGAGCAATTATTACATAAACAGCGGCAGGTAAAAACTTCCCTAGTGGAAGAAAAACGTTAAGCCAAACATTGGCAGGAAAAACTCCCCTTTAAGAGGGAAGAAACCTAGATCAGGACCTGGCTCATGAGGGGGGACCCTCCTGCCGAAGACCAGCCGGGTAGAACAGGAAGTAAAGAAAGAATCAAACTTGACCAGCTTGCTTGTCCCTGCTGAACAAAAACATCTCCACACCATGAAGGTGCATTTGTTTGCACGACTTTTCTTTCCTATTCTAAATGATGTGCACATTTGTCTTGGTCTGTTACATCAAATCTAAAAAACATAATTAAGTTTGTAAACGTGGAAAATATTGTGTGTTAAGGTGTTAAGGTTGTTTGTGAAAATACAAATCCAAAATCAGACCTGGGTAAGATACAAGCAGTAACTGAAGATACATTTTCCACAAAGCTATAGAGCAAGTACAAAAACACAATCAGAGTCACTAACAAATCTGGTTCAAAATTCAAGGAATCTGAGTAGAAATCCAGCAGAGGTACAAATCCACAAGTCCAACACAGTCATCCAGTGAACGAGCAAAATATCAGTAAATGAAAAAACAGTCAGAAAATCCCAGAAGCAGGTCTGCTACATGGGAAAAATGGTCAGACAAACTTACTGAAGACTGGAAAGGCTCAGGGGGAAACTCTGGAACAACCTGGAAAAGAACTGGATGCAGACTCAGGATTTAAATCCACCAGCAGGTCAGAGACTATGTGGTTAACTGGAGCCTGGATGAGGAGGAGACGAGGATCAGGAGACACCGGATGGCAGTAATGGCTGGGATGTGACACAAAGGGTGCAAATACTTTTACAAATCCCTGTAAGTTACATCAGTTCATCACAGCATTCATTGAGAACCAGTTTTCTCTTAATTCTCCCCATGACTTGACTCAGACGATCCTGTAAAAGTAAAAAAAAAAAAAAAAAAGGATGATCCCCAAAACATCTGACTGTTTACTCTGAACTTTTAATGTGTTAAAACTAAAAATACATCAAATAAACTGCTTCACTGAGCATTGATTTGCTTTGATTTCCAAATGTTATTAAAAAAAATAACATAACTGGATAATATGTCTTAATATCCTGGAATAATTGTTGCATTGAACATTTCAGCTTCAACATATCTAACATGTTAATGAAGTAAATCTGATGTTTAGAGAGAAATCTGACCTAAATCTTTGTGTCACACAAAAGATTACCTGACAAAACACCCATAAAGTAAATTAAACATTTAAACGCACAAATTAAAACAAAGTGACCGACTGAAGAGACCTGATCTCTACTCATGTCAACCATCATATTTGATTTGGAGAAGCTGTGAAAACCTTTTACTGATCGTAAATAACTAACAACCATCTTCAGAGCTGAACTTTGAATTAGATCAGCTTAATAAGGATATCAATTTGAGCTATTAAATAAAAATATACTTACTATTTTCAATAAAATATTGTTAAAACTGTCTATAACTCAAATACAACATCTGGAAGTAAAAAGATACTCAGGTTGTCGGTCAAGTTTATTATTCAGTACAGATACAAATATGCAGTCAACATACAGAGAAAACAGTCATTTTACAATAAAAGTACAGAACAAAGAAACTCTTTCCATCAGTGAATCAAACATGTAACTGAACAAGACACCACAGAAGCTGCACGACTGTCGGTTCCCACTCTGAGCTCTGAAACAGCCTCCACTCACTGTCTGTGAGTGCAGCAAAGAGACGGGACACCATCAGAGCTGGACAGGTGAAGAAGAGGAGGCTGCCAGAGGAGACACAGTTCCACCTCATCTGTCAATTTGCCAAAAACAGCTAAAAATAGAAAAACATATGGGATTGGATAAATACCAGACTGGAAAGAAACAGAGAAAATTCAACCAGGTGAGTGTTTTACAGAACTGTGTAATGGAAGTGCAACGTCAGCACTTTTATTACTTTCAAAACAAATATTTTGTTTCATGTAAGATTAATATAGTCATACTTTGAAGTGTTTTTTTTATAACATTGCGTTTGATGAAGAACTGGTGATGACTTGGCTGAGACTGGAAACTTAATGTTTATGACTTGGACTTGAGTCTGGACTTGCTGGTCTGGAGTTGGGACTCGACTCCAGACTTGAGAGGAGTTACTTGAGACTTACACAATGATGACTTTGTCCCACCGGGGTCGTAAATGAAGGAGAGTCAGAAGTGATGAGATCCTCAAAGGAGTCTGAGGTGAGTTGGTGCTGCCTCCAGGACGTTACTGAGACATCTGAACCAGTCAGGAGTGACGACAAAGACACAAGTCTGAACATCCACATGTTGGTTATCTAACTAGGAAGTGGGACGTACATGTCCAGGAGGGAGGAGCTTCAGGAAATTGTTGTGACTTTAAAAACTTCACGACGAGAATGGGATTCGAACCCATGCGTGCAGAACACAATGGATTAGCAGTCCATCACCTTCACCTCTCGGTCACCTCGTCTCCATCCTGGTGCTTTCTCCACCACCACCACCAGGAACATGGAAACCTGCAGACTTCCAGTTCACGTCAGTGATTCCTGACTCCTCACCTGCTCACCTGCCTGGTCAACTGTGAAGTCATGATGGTGACATGAGGGTGTCTTTGTGGGGGGAGGAGACATCACTCATCTTTAATGAGCTGCTACAAATCTCATACGGTCAACATAAGAACAAATGTTTTTACACTGTTTGAACCTCACGTTAGTATTATTATTACTCCGTGTAAATGAGTTAACAATGTTGAGTTGGGGAGTAACAGAAAAAAGAAAATGTCCCAGTTTGAAGCAGAAGATGAAATCAGACGTTGCATTAAGGTCCAGTTGCAGAAGGACTGAAGAAGCAGTTGAATGAACGCAGCTGGAGTTGCATCCTTAACTTAATGTCTAAACTTTGAAGACCTTTTTTTTATCTGGCTTTTAACAAATGTCTTCTTTTTTATCCTGTTTTAGATTTTCTATGTTATATATTTGTGAAAACATGAAGAAAAGAAGGTACAAAATGTTCAGCCTGCAAGCTGAGTAGCTCAGCTGGAAGAGCATCAGACTTTTAATCTGAGGGTCCAGGGTTCAAGTCCCTGTTCAGGTGGTTTCTTCACAGTGAACGAGTGCAACTGGGACACAAGTCACATCTGGCTTATATTTCACATTGAAAACAAGGAGTGGACCAAAATGCTGTTCAATTGGACAGAAACAACAAAACATATTTAACTAAAAACAATCAACCTGATGGAGCAGAAGAACAAAATAACAGCATCAATTAAAAGTGAGACAGTGACCAGTGACTTCACCAAAGACGGTGTGACCCTATCCTGAAGTTTATACATTATTTGACATTGTTGGTTCTTTTGTTTTATTTTGAATTAGTTTAAAATAAAATCAATTATTAATAGGAATAAATAGAAATTCGTTTTCTAACAAAGTTAATATTAGCAAATATTAACTAAGAGTGGTCCTCTTAACCGCTCATCATCTTTGTTAGAGTGGTTTTCAGATTTAGTTCAGAGTGATCATCTCACCTCTGCTGCCATCTTTGTGTGGTTGCGTGTGGAGTTGCAGAGAGGGAAACGGAGCGTGAGAGTAAGAGGAAGTGAATTGGTTTTGGTTTTGAAAAAGAAGAATAGAAAAAGTAGATTGTTGCTGGAGCTGTGTTGTTTTTGAACTGAATGAAACTTTCTTGCCGTCCATACGAAAGGATATCCTGGTGAGTTGTTGCCGCCATTAAAATCATTCCGTTAGCATGACTACGATTAAATAAAAAAAAAAACCAGTCGGGATAATTTTTCATTTTTTAATTGTCTGTTGTAACTTTAGTCATATTGTTTTTTACTTTTATACAAAGAGGGAACTCTTTATTTTTTCAAAATGTTGTATTATGGTGTTTTGTCTTTGTGTGGTGTAAAGGAAAAAAAGCAAAATGGAAAAAAACACGTTTTTGAACTGTTTTATTTATTTTTGTTTTAATAAGAGTTTGAATTAATAGTATTTCTGCATGTTGTGCAGGCTGGTTTTTGTGTGTGTGTAAGTTAATTCTGGAGGAGCCTTTGGTCATCCGCCATCGGTCCGGTCCACCTGCGTCTCCATCTTGGTCTCCCCTCCCCCCTTCAGTGAACAGAAGTCTCGTCCTGCCCCACCATCCCCGTCCAACCAACCTACCCCAAGAAGCACTTTCCTGGCCATTAGAGAGCGGTAGGACTAAGAACTCATTTGAAGTTTCTTTTGTTTTTTTTGGAGCTCCAAAGTAGACTTTTCTTTCCCCCTGAGATCTCAGTGGTTTTTAGTTGTGTATATTTTTCATTTCTGGGGTGAACATTTGTTTATGTCTGAATTATTTTTTTTATAAGTGTTGCGTTATCATTTTGTTATGTAATACAGTCGTTATTTTTTGTCCAAATGTGTTGTGTGTTAATTCTGGGGTTGACTTCCACCAATAAAATTTGACCCAAGCCTCCACCGAACCCGAAGATCAAGAGTTCCCGCCTCACTTCAGTGGATAACCCTGCTTTAAGCAGCAGGAGCGAGGAGAGGGTTACATCACCACACTACAAAATCCTCTTTATACCCAGTACTGACTCTTTTGTCAGGAATTCTGTCTCTCCTGAAATTCTGCTTATTCTGTTTTTCCTCTTCCTCTCCATCCTTTTCCTGCTGTCCAGGACTCATGACTCTGGTCTGTTGACCTGTAAGGAGTCCCTCCCTGTCAGGTCTCTGGTCCTGGGTGACGTCCACAGGTCTTCCTCAGGAAGCATCTACAAGGTGGGACCTCTTTATTGCCATGGAGACAGTAAGTCCAGTCACCAGAAATATGATATCAAACGTTTCCTGTCAGTGTTGTTATTGAATTTAGTGAATTTTGTTGCTTCTCCAACTCTGTTTGAAACTTTGCATTTTGTAGAAAATATCTGGAACGCTTATTTTTCCACAAGGAAACATCACATCTCCACTTTCCCACATTGAACAAGGAGCTGAGCGCAGATGTTTGATTCCTGTTTAAGACCACTTCCTCTTCCGGTGTCTTCCTGGAACATTTGGGCATCAGAGACTTTATTCAGATTGAAGTCTCCTGTAAGTACAAACACTGGGTTAAAGTGTCTAATTCAGATTTACAACAACGTGAGCAGGACTTGTTTCTGCTTGGTGAACCACCTCAGTCCATCTAAACTACAAAACTACACTTTGTCACTGAAACCTCGACTCAGTCGGCCCCATCTGGGAAATCATTTAGTGTTAGTTTCTCCTGCTGCACTGCAGCTCCTTATAAGCCACCAGAGTGCACATATCTGTATTAATATGTGTAATAAAACTAGTTTATAACAGGTTTTAACATCTAATGTTTCTCCTGGAAGTCGGTCGTATGAAGCTGAAACGTTGGTGCTGTATGAAGAGAGCTCCGTTGTATATGTACACTTTCTTTTCTCTCACCAGACTGGCCTGAAGTTGGATTTTAAACATTTAACATCACAGTTAGATTGAATGAGTTGTTTCATCCTGCAACACCACATTTTCTACGTCTGACTGACCCGGTTGAGGGTTTTGGGACTGGAGCCCTACAACCCATCTGGTGAGAGGCGGAGTCCACTCTGGACCGCCCATCAGTCAAACATGGAAAACTGTTGGACCCATATCGACTAAAATACAGTGACTATGGGGAGAAATCAGCATCGACACGATGAATACAACAAGAGTCTTTAAGAGCGTTGATGGTTTGTGACGAGTCGCTAGATGTTCCAGTCCACAAGTACAAATACAGTTGAATAAATGTTCTGCTGTTTCACCTTAAAATGAATCCAGATGGGATGTTTTTGTACCTTTGGGAACAATTTTTATCCAACTTTGAAACTCTGCATCCAATCTACGAAAAGTTCAATTGATTTTTTTACCATTACATCTGTATCTGGATACAGTTTTCAAACACAATAAGCTGAAATAAATTTGACTAAAGAAGGGAAACGTGTCCTCACATTCAGCTTCAAAGCTGTGAAGATGTTCAGTCATGAACCAGAAAGTTGTTGTTCTTCTGGAGCGCTGCAGTGACGACACTAATTCCTTCAACACCAGCTCATCCATCCTCCATGTTCAACAGCAACTCCTCTCCCAAACTTTCAGCAGAGTGCAATCTGCAAAAATCTTAGAAGAAGATGACCTGCAGTCCTCATCCCTGTGGATCACCAACTATCCATATATCACCCAGATATACACAGAGGTCTTAGTTCTGCTGCTGGTGGATAATTATACTATTGTATCCTGTCTTGTACCTTTGACGGTATGTCTGTGTGTCTCTTCTCTCTTTACTTCCTGCTCTACCCGGCTGGTCTTCAGCATGAAGGTCCCCCCTTATGATCCAGGTCCTGATCCAGGTTTCTTCCCTCTTAAAGGGGAGTTTTTACCTGCTGTTGTTTATGTAATAACTGCTCGGGGGTCATATTCTGGACTCTGGAAATCAATTAGAGACAACTTGTGTTGTAATAGACGCTATATAAATAAAATTGAATTAAATTGAAGAAATCCAAAATCTTGGAGAAACAACAGTTTTTTAGATATGGATTGTTTGTGTTTAAGGGATCTAGACTGGATCTGTTCAGTAACGGTTTACCAAAAGTTGGGGAGAAAGTCTGATGAAGTGAAGTGATTTAAAGTCAGTAAATGTTCTTTGGGAACCACGACACCCGTGACGGTGCCGAGCTTTTACAGCTGAGTTAGAATAAACAGGTACAGATTAACAGACATTTTACTGCAAACACATGTTTTCTTCTGACTTGAAAGATGCTTCTGTTTACTACATGAAAAGTGTCTGTGAAGGTTCCTGCAACAGTCAACATTAGTTCTTGTCAACAAAACTCCCTCCAACAATGATCTTTACAAATGAGGGTTGCTGTTTGATGTCAACTTTCACATGTTTACTAGAAGACTTGATGGCAGTGGTGGGATTTGAACCCACGCCTCGGATGCTTTTGTGTGTCAGGACCTCGTATCAACAGCAGCATGTGACATATTGTGAGAGAAATATTATATTCACATAGAACTAGTTTGAATCTCTTATTCTACTAAGCAGTTTAAACATTGTCTGAACTTAATCCGACCCTAAGTGAGTATTCTTTAAGTACAAGCCTGTTCTTTGTATTTTGACTGTGTAGCCTGTGTTAAATTTATGTCGAGGACAACAGACTTTCTGTTTCTCAGACTCTTACGATTGATGTCAGGCATAACAGATTTCTGTTTCTCACACTCTTAAAATTTACACCTTGACAAGGTACCCACTTCCCCCTCTTTCAGTCTGATAAGCAGTGAGGGGGTCTTGCAGAAGTATCTCATGTGAGACAATCTGCTCTGCCATTTAGGGAGCTAAACAGCTGTAACTCATGTGACGTTGCCTGGTTCAGATCTTATAAAAACTGGTCTCTTCTTCATCACGGCAGAACTCTCAAAGTGAGACTTCTCTGCACGTCTGATCAACGTGTATCTTGTAAATAACTTTAGTGTTAAACTTGAAACTGTTTGCTCTCTCATTGGATTCCAGTAAATTTCCACCACACATATTACACCATGTCATTATTCATTAAACCTGAACTGAGCTAAATAAAAAAAATGGTTGTTTATAATAAATTATTACTTGTTCACAGTTTGCTTTAAGATTCAGAATTAAGTCTTTAAATAAAGTAAATACAAACTCAGATATGACAGTAAATATCACAGTTTGCTTTTTTTTTTTTTTTTTTCCTGACCAAAAACTATTCCCAAACTCAGAAGCAGTGTGTGGAAAGCTGATTTCATCCTAACTGCTTCCATGAGGATTTAAAGTTTGTCTGAAACTGACTCCTGCAGCATCAGAACAATGATTTACATTCTTCCTCCTCTTTTACTTTCGTCTGCTCCCTCCGGGGGGCGCCACAGCAGCTCTTCCATCTCCATCTAACCCTTCTCTCTGCGTCCTCTTCTCTCACACCAACCAACCTCAGGTCCTCTTCACTACATCCATATATCTCCTCTTTGGTCTTCCTCTAGGCCTCCTGCCTTGCAGTTCCCACCTCAACATCCTTTTCCTAATAAACTCATTATCCCTCCTTTAGTTGTGTCTAATTCCAGAAACCACAAAGTGGCACCTCTACCAGCAGACTCTGCAAGGCTGCAGCATCAACCTCCACCTGTAGCCTCTCCAGAGAGATGAAGTCAGCTGCTGTCAGCTGCTGTAGCCTCCATCCACCAGTCACCTCTGTGCAACACTTCAGCTTGAATGAAGTTTCTGCCTCCAGCATCTCGGCCTTCAGTCTGAACTTCTGATCTAAACCTCCACCATCCAGGGTAAGAACACAGCTTCACCTGGACTTTTGAAGTTCTCCACCTTGTACCCTGTCTGTAAACAAGTTATAATCGCAAACATCTGAATGGGAAAACCTTTAGAAAGAGAAAAATGCTTCAGCTCAGAGCTGCTGATCTTAAGGATGAATACAGAGTGTAGCGACTTCAAGCCAAAAGAAGTCGCTGAGAGGCTGATGAAGTCCGGGCATTGAATGACGCGCTTTAACTTGACGAAAGAGGCTTGACGTAGTTATTGTTTTGTAATCCAGTTGATTTAATATGATCCAAAAGTACAAAACATAACAACCAAAATGCGTATATCCCAAAGCGTAAAGCATAAAGCGTGTATCAAGCGTGGAGCGTGTATCAAGCGTGGAGCGTGTATCAAGCGTGGAGCGGTCAACAAAAAATACCGTGACCCAGCCCACCCCCTCTTCCTAGTTTATGCCAGTGTAGCACTTGTGTCACATTTAACTAGCACAAGCTACACAAAGCAACTAGGTTCTTTTGGAAAAGAGAAGAAAAACAACCATGCGTTTAACCAACAGAAGGCAGGTTTATTACAGTACCTCTTACAACATAAAATATATCAACAACATAAACAAAAATTCCTTCCTTAAAAGGGATTTCTTATACAAAATAAAACAGTTTTAGGAAAATTAATATGAAATAAAATAGTCAGTTATCTTGTTGTTTGCTTGTTTGTTTGTTTGTTTGTTCGTTTGTTTGTTCTCTACCCGGGTAGGATAAATGTATGGGAATGTTCCTTAGCTCTTGTTCTTTAAGGTCGGGGTAAATCTTGTCGTCGGGAATCCAAAACAGCTGGACACACAGTACTTTAACCTCCAACGGAATCCTCTGGTTCTACACCTGGCCCGCCATCGACCTCCAGCGAAGACTTGCAGTCCGAGCTAGTTGAGGGTCATCAAAAAAAAACAATTCAGAGTGTCCAAGAATTCTTAAACAAAATATATTATGTCCAAAAGAAAAATCATTCGGCACTTAACTAAGCCGATCTCTAAACACAAAGCAAAAATCATAGGAAAGTAGTTTCTCCTAATTCCTTAACTTAGCTTTTCTTCTTTGTTCAATATCACTACCGATCTCTCCTTGTCGGCCTCGTGCTGAGAAAAAAAAAAACGTACGCAGAGCCAAGATGGCACCCTGCACACAGCCCTGCATGGTATCCATGGAGGGTCAAAATACCTCGACAGTAAACTCAAAATTAACTCTTTAAACGCTGGTCGGGTTTTTATATGTGGGCTACACCCTCCCCCCCCCAAAATAACATGAGTCCCATCATGTTTCCTCTCATCAATGACTACCCCTCACCAACTAGATAGTGATCATGCTCATGTACCGAATCAAGTGCTCGGTTAAAACTTTCCAATAAACTTTGAGCAAAAGAAATCAGAGGTGTTCCAAGCTGTGGATAATGAAATCGACGTGGTGGTCTTTTCAACCTCTCAGATCGTCTTAGTGCTGTGTCATCTTCATGTAACTCCTCTGTTTCTCCCCTTTTTTTAGTCTGTGTAACAACAGCTTCATCAACTGGGAGTGTGAGGTCTTGTCCCTGAATCAACATACGCTCCCTTGTATCAGTTAAACACTTTGTATGGCTGTTATCACTACCTGGATCTGACTGTGTCTCATCCACGCCAGACAACTGATCTGCATCATCAAACTCCTCATTACTGAGAACTTCATCAATATCACTTCCTGTCTCTCTATTCAGCATTCGCTGAGAATCACTTTCAGGGAGAGGTGAGGGAATTTCAGGTCTCACCTGGGTACTGGGTATCTGACATGCTGGGGCACTGGAAAGGACCCTTCTTTGGTTAATGTCATAAACTTTGGTGAATGTCTTTGTGTTACTCATCGGCTCACTATGTGGCATTTCACAATCATCATCAAAATCAGAACATTCTTGTTCAGGGTTCTGAGACTGATTTTGTCTAGTTCTGGGTCGACAGGGAGGTTTTTGTGTGTTACCCTCACTTTCTTCAGTTTCAGATAAGTACCCACAAGGTAGCAGAAGATCCCTATGAAGGGTTCGAGCTGGAGCATCCCCATTCACTGGCTGAACCACATACACAGGCAAATCTCCCATTTGCTTCAAAACATGATAGACCGTAGACTCCCACTTATCAGCCAGTTTATGTTTACTCCTCAAGCGCACATTTCTTACCAGGACTCTGTCCCCAACAGCAAGAGTAGATTCTCTAACATGTTTGTCAAATTGCTGCTTGTTCCTTTTGGCAACTTTCTCTGAGTTTGCAAAGGCACTTTTGTAGCTCTCTTCCAGACGAGCTTTCAAATTCCTGACATACTGAGAGTGTGTCAGTGTTTGTGCTTCTTTGATTGGCAAGTTGAATGCAAGGTCCACAGGTAGTCTGGGTTGCCTGCCAAACATAAGCTCATAAGGACTGAATCCAGTGACTTCATTCTTTGTACAATTGTACGCATGAGCGAGTGTTTTGACGTAATCACGCCAGTGAGTCTTCTGCTCATTTGTCAAGGTACCCAACATACCAAGAAGAGTGCGATTAAATCGCTCCACTGGATTACCTCTGGGATGGTATGGGCTTGTCCTTACTTTCTTGATACCTGTTAAACCACAAAGTTCTTTAATCACACGAGATTAAAAATCTCTGCCTTGATCGCTATGGAGGCGTTCAGGAAACCCATAGTGCACAAGGAACTGTTCCCAAAGACATTTCGCAACTGTGGTTGCCTTTTGATTTCGTGTAGGCAAGGCCACTGCATATTTTGTAAAGTGATCGGTTATTACCAAAATGTCCTTAGTATTTTTGCTGTCAGGTTCCAATGATAAAAAATCCATACAGACCAATTCCATTGGTCGTGTTGTTCTGATATTGACCAGGGGTGCCGCCTTTTCAGGCGGGGACTTCCTTCTGACACACCGTCCACAGTTTTTTATCTTTGCTTCAATGTCTGCAGCCATTTTTGGCCAATAAAATCTAGATCTTACTAGATCTTGGGTCCGTTCTAAACCCATGTGTCCCATGTCATCATGGAGACGCCTGAGAACATCCGACCTCAAAGCCACTGGAAGCACAAGCTGATAAGTGGTCAGTGTATCACACTGCCTCCTTCTATACAACAAACCATCTCTCAACTCAAGACGCTTCCACTCCCTCAGCATCAACTTCATGTCAGAGGATCCGTCTGCGATGTCACGAAACACATTCACGCCTGCTTTTATCAACTGCATCACTTGACTGATGTCTGGATCGCTCTCTTGATGGGCTCTAATATCACTATCCGAAAAAATTGGAATTGCATTCTGAGCCCACCAATCATCATCACATACATACCCATCTGGTACAGCGTCTGCATGTACAGCAAGGGACTCAACCAATGTGATAGAAGGTAAGTGGTCCTTGGTTTCACTTAAAAGATGTCTGTAGCACACAGCAGCCACGCCATCAGAACTCAATTTATGGTGTTCTTGCTGGCATGGTGATGGAGACAAGAGATGGGAAGTAAACTGTTTTATGTGTTCTTCTTCCTCTCTTGAGGCAGGATCATCAGAAAGGCTGCAATGGGGCCGACGAGAGAGCCCATCCGCATCTTGATTAGCCTTTCCAGCCCTGTATTTCAGGTGGAAGTCAAAGGTAGAAAGGGCTGCTAACCACCGGTAACTGGCTGCGTCTAACTTAGCAGAAGTGAGAATATAAGTCAAAGGGTTGTTGTCAGTTACCACCTGGAATGTGTTGCCATACAGATAGTCATGGAACTTTTCAACAATAGACCATTTCAGGGCCAAAAATTCTAGCTTGTGAGCCGGATATCTAGCCTCACTTGGAGAAAGCCCTCTACTGGCATAAGCAATAACTTGCATTTTTCCATCCTGTTCCTGATACAATGCAGCACCCAGGCCAGTGGTGCTAGCATCGGTGTGGAGAATATAGGGAAGTTTAGGGTTTGCAAATCCCAGTATCGGAGCAGAGGTCAACCTCTCTTTTATACACTCAAAAGCTTCCTGACAAGAACCCGTCCAACGGTCTTCAAAAGGTTCTTTTGGATTTCGATAGACTCTCTGGCAGATAGTTCCTTTCTGTCCCTTCCGAAATGGAGGGTAACCTGCTGTTAGGTCATTCAAAGGCTTGACTATTTTAGAATAATCTTTTACAAACCGGCGATAGTAGCCAGCAAAGCCTAGGAATGACTTCAACTGTTTTAGAGTTTGTGGTACCGGCCAAGTTTTTATGGCAGCAATCGTCTCAGGATCAGTCTCAACTCCATTTCTTGAGACAATATGTCCCAAGTATCGTACTGAGGTTTGGAAGAACCTACATTTTTGTGGAGAAAGCTTCAGACCATTTTCTCTCAAGTGTTGGAGAACATGCTCAAGGCGCTTTTCATGCTCCTCCAGGGAATCAGAGAAGACAATCAAATCATCGAGGAAAACCAGAACTTCTTCCAAGTTAATGTCTCCCATGCACCGCTCCATTAACCGCTGAAATGTACTCGGTGCATTGGTTATTCCCTGAGGCATTCGATTGAACTCCCAAAATCCTAGCGGGCAAACAAAAGCTGTTTTGGCCTTGTCATTCTCTTCCATTTCAATCTGATAGTATCCGGACTTCAGATCCATGACAGAAAACCATTTTGAACCAGACAGAGCTGAAAAACTTTCCTCAAGATTTGGCAATGCGTAGGCATCTTTAATCGTCTGCGCATTAAGTTTTCTATAGTCAACACAAAGGCGGACATCACCATTCTTTTTCTTCACAACCACAATAGGTGATGAATATGGAGACTCTGACTCTCTGATCACACCAGCTTCCAAGAGAGTTTCCAGATGCTTTCTCACTGCCTCATAATCATTTGGATGTATAGGCCTGGATCTATGTTTAAATGGAGTCTCATCTTTGAGCCTGATCTGATGTTTGACCTTCGTAGCATGGCCAAAATCAAGGTCATGGCTTGCAAAGACATCTGTGTATGCACTGAGTTTCTCTGTAACCCTTTCCTTCCATTCCTCAGACAAGGGTGAATCACCAAAATCAAATGCCAACTGGTTCTCTTCAAGCTGTGTAGAAGACACAGACGAAATTCTGGAACAAACAGCGGTAGCAGTTTTTCCAGTATCTGAGACATGAGTGTCAAAAACTTGGTCAACCACTTGTAGCTCAGCAAGAGCGCAGTGTTTTGGAAAGGTTACATCATGGTTAGTCTCATTTCTGATCCACACAGGAACCTTTTGTGGATTATGAGGTGGTAATGTGATTAGACAACATTCAACAAAGGTTCCACCAGGTAAGGTGGCTGTACTTGGTTGTTCTACAACAGCCAGATCGGCACTTACAATAGCTTTGGCATTGAAATAGCCTTCAAGACAAACTTTTGATTTAGCTGGAATGACTTGTGATGTGTTGCCTCTCAATGTAACAAGACCAATATTACCAGAATTATTTACCCTGTCTCGAAGTGCAAGAGTACTCAAAATCTGCCTATAGCCATAGACAGTAGAAATATCATGTATAGCTTTGCTATGACAGTGCTCTTGGTACAATACATCAAGTGTGTTTGTACCAATTAAAACTGGCAAGTCTGTGCTGGATCTCAAATCAGGAACAACTAATGCCAAGGTAGAAACATCAGGCTGTGTGGCAATGAAGTCCTTCGGAAAACAAATGTTAACTTTAACAAAGCCCAAATACGGAACAGCTTGTCCATTTGCACCTTCAACATTAAGAGAGTCAATGGGTTCGATGGGCTGATCTGACAAGTTCTCATTATAGAATGAGGCTGATATGGTAGTCACTTGGGACCCAGTGTCCAACAATGAGTTGCAGTTCACACCTCCTACATTTACATTGGCTGTGCATTTTCTACCAACTAAACCTCTGGGTATTTTAAACTGATGCTTTGGTTTGGATGCACGAGTTGTCATATTCAAAGCAGCTACATTTCTGGGGCTCTCAACCACATCAGCTCCAGTTTTCCCCACAACTGGAACTGAGGTTAGTTTAAATTTAATTTACTTTGTTCATCCCAGAGTTTTTGTTTTTCCTTAAATTGTTTTCTTTTAACATCAACAACTTGCGGGTTGGGGTCGTTAGAGCATGATGGAGCTATGTGTCCATCTTCCCCGCATCTAAAACAGTATCCAGCACGTGGTTTTTTACTACTGTTGCTCAAGTTGGTACTGAACCATGGAAGATTATCTGCACTCTCTTTTATCATACTTTTCTTTTCAGCAACTGCTTTAGTGTGTTGTTTCTTGTTTAAAGGCTCATTCATACTGGCCTTTAAGGAGCTTAGTTGGGCTTGAAGCTCTGCAATTTGGTTTTGTAACTTTTTTGTTACAGCTGGAGTTGGATCATCAGAGGATGATGATGCAGTTGCACCTATGCCGGAGTACACATTCTGTGGGTGGGACTGAACATTTAGCTTTGAAAGCCCAAGGTGCTGTTTCATACGGCAGGACTTTGCAGATTGTTTATCCTCCTCTGTGCGCAATAAAAGTAACAGCTCAGAAAACTGCGGTGGATTAAGTTTTTTCTGTTCCAGTTGGAGGCTAGTAATTAAGCAATTATCCCAACATCCCCTGCAGAACTGTTTTAACAGCTGGCGATCAGAGTCACTAGAAGCAATGCCGCCGCCCTTCACGATTTTACTCAGAGTTGCCTGAAGACGCTGCAGATATATAGACGGCTTTTCACCAGCATCCTGATTGGTGTTAAGAAACTTTGCAAAAAGTTCATCAACATCGTCAACAGTACCATAAGCTGAATCAAGGAGGCTCAAAAAATCTTGTGGCCTGGACAGAGGCCCAAGATGTTTCACGATGCCACCAGCAGGAGGCAGAAGACTTTCTAGAATTTTTCTGACAAGTTGCTTCTCAGAGATAGTGGGGTCAGCGAGGTAGAATTCAACATGACTGCGCCAAGTGTCATAATCAACTTCTAAATTAGGGCATGGAACCCTCCCAGAAAATGGCCTGAGTTTAGAAGACCCTTGATGTGGCTGCGGTATCTCATTGCCCCTCACGACATGTTCAACCACAAGCCTCTGAACCTCAGGTGGGCTTATCTGTTCAGATGTCAAAGCATACGTAGGTTTCTCAATGGAAGGTGAGGCTTTACAGTCACCGTTTACAATACGTGACTGTACATCATGAACATTGGCCCTGCTCGGGTCAGCCGTCTGACTGGTCTGAGCAACATTTGACCCTACAATGGCAACATCATTGTCAGAGTCAAAAGAAAGGGTTTGAGATTCTGCTAGCTTAACAACAGAACCCAAGCTTTTCTCATCTGCAGACTTCTGAATTTTAGCCAGCTCTTCTAGCAATATCCGCTCATATTCTATGCCACTTATTTTTGCAACTCCCTTAAGATCTGCCAAATATGATTGAGTTAGATTAGAAGTTAGCTTGGTACTGTACAAGGTAGACAAAAGTTGAATACCATGAATGACGTCTGGGTCAGAAGTGGGTCGATGGCATGGCAACTTCTCTTGGAGAGCTTCAACAGCATGACCTGAGTGAAACTCGACTATACCAGTATCTTTAAAATTTGGATCAGAACTATCAAGCTTCACTACTCTTGAAATTGACCCATACATCTGCAAAAACTCAATTACCTCATTGTCTGTCACTGCACCTGTTAATCCGCTGACAAGCAGTGAATTTGGTACTTTCACATTTTCAGCTGCTACAACCTCCATTGTGCACGCAGGAAAGTCAGAAAAAAAAATAAGGCTCTGTAAGAAAACTGCCCAACTGTATTTCTATTTGATTCTTTAAAGATTTAAACACTTAAATTGCTCCTGGCTGGCTCGCCATGTTTTATGTAGCACTTGTGTCACATTTAACTAGCACAAGCTACACAAAGCAACTAGGTTCTTTTGGAAAAGAGAAGAAAAACAACCATGCGTTTAACCAACAGAAGGCAGGTTTATTACAGTACCTCTTACAACATAAAATATATCAACAACAGAAACAAAAATTCCTTCCTTAAAAGGGACCTCTTATACAAAATAAAACAGTTTTATGAAAATTGATATGTAATAAAATACTCAGTTATCTTGTTGTTTGCTTGTTTGTTTGTTTGTTTGTTCTCTACCTGGGTAGGATAAGTGTATGGGAATGTTCCTTAGCTCTTGTTCTTTAAGGACGGGGTGAATCTTGTCGTCGGGAATCCAAAACAGCTGGACACACTGTACTTTAATCTCCACCGGAATCCTCTGGTTCTACACCTGGCTCGCCATCGACCTCCAGCGAAGACTTGCAGTCCGAGCTAGTTGAGGGTCATCAAAAAAAACAATTCGGAGTGTCCAAGAATTCTTAAACAAAAATGTATTTATGTCCAAACGAAAAATCTTTCGGCACTCAACTTAGCCGATCTCTAAACACAAAGCAAAAATCATAGGAAAGTAGTTTCTCCTAATTCCTTAACTTATCTTTTCTTCTTTCTTCGATATCACTACCGATCTCTCCTTGTCGGCCTCGTGCTGAGGAAAAAAAACGTACACAGAGCCAAGATGGCACCTGCACAGAGCCCTGCACGGTATCCATGGAGGGTCAAAATACCTCAACAGTAAACTCAAAATTCACTCTTTAAACGCCAGTGGGGTTTTTATATGTGGGCTACACCTGCACCCTCAGAACGGAGAGCTCTATTAGGAACGTACGGTACTATCAGGTCAGGCAAATATCGCGGCGCTAGGCCATTTTGGACTTTATACGCCAGTAATAAAATTTTGAATTGGATTCTAAATTTTACGGGGAGCCAATGGAGGGAAGCTAAAACTGGAGAGACGTGTTCTCTCTTGTTGATTCCTGTCAGCACTCACACTGCTGCATTTTGGATCAGCAGGACTGCATGGATATCAACCGTACACGTTTGTTGTTGCTCAGAGACATGTGTTGGTTCTCTTCCTGTCGACTCAGTTTGTCTTAGATTTTCTCCAATTTCATTGTCAAACTCTGCTTGAATCTGGACTGCAGAGAGAGAGCAGATCAGCAGCAGCGGTGGAAGAAACATGGTTATAGTTTTCTTCTGAATGTTACTAGCTGCAGTCTGTGTGAACTCAGCCTTAAATAGTATTTTATTTGGTAATTAATCAGTTACAATCTGATCAATTATTACCTGATTCTATTTCCTTTACCATAAAATGGTGCAGATGATAAACCATGTTAGTTTAAACTTGTTCTGAATTCTGTTAAAACAAAATAAAATGAAAGTCATAAATTTCTATCCTAGTGTCCTTTTCAAAGGTTGAATGTTTGCTGCATCTTTATCTTCAACGATAACATGATAAAGTTTGCCACCACGCATCAAAGTACCCGTTCCGTCCTCCTGACTTTTATTTCCTCAATCCACTTGTCTGGTTGTTTTCAGAAGTGCTTCCGGGTGCAGGATTGTCTGGGTGGAAAACAGGTCAGACACATTTGACTCAAAGCAGGAACCACTACTGGATGGTAGAAAATAGTCTGCATTGGTTTGACACTTTTCTAATCTTACTTCTCAGTCTTACAAACCTGATTAATTTGCTGCTTAAATAACAAATCCTGATCGACAATAACACCAAGGTTTTGCACAGTTGTATTGGAGGCCATCGCAACACCATCTAATCCCATCCTAAGGTGTTTGGGAATCAAAACATTAATCTCTGTTTTATCAGAATTTAGGAGCAAAAATTAGTGGACATCCAGTTATTTATGTCCTTAAGGCACACCTGAAGTTTGGCCAATGATTCTGTTTCATCTGGCCTCGTAGACAAATACATCTGAGTATCATCAGCATAACAATGAAATGAATGCCGTGGTTCCGGATAAGATAGGAAAAGAGCAACAAATGTTATTTCCATACATTTTGGAGTGTACTTTTTTGGTTTTTTTTTGAGTCAAAACACAACATTTTTCAATCAAAACAGACAGCATTGTGGATTAGTTTTCCAAGCAATAAACCAGACCTCAGACTTATTTGATGTTGTCTGCTACCAAATAGCGAGGACTTGGCGGTATTACACTTGACCAAATGTGTACGGCGAGTTTAAAATCTTGTAAACTCTCAGCATATCAGACGGTCCAGCGAGATTTGTTTCGCCATGAGGTTGAGGAGGGGAATGTGGATGTGAACACTCCAGCAGCAGCAGGCTGGGATTTTTTTCCAAACAGTGACGAGAAAAGCATTTGATTTGCATGTTGTCTTGTTGTTGTTTTTTACAACTCTATATATTTGAAATCTTTATACAGCACCACATTGAAATGGAAATGAAACAATCCAGATGTGAAAGACGGGTTGATCGACTTACAGCTTTAATTTAAGACATTTTACAAAAATATTGCATTCACCAGCTAGGAAGATGTTTAGACAGTTGATTGAAAAGAACCTCTACAGAGTAAAGATAAGTAATGACATGAAATTCAGAGAGCTGAAGAGAAACAAAAAACTTCAATTGTTCACATGATGAAAACCAGGTGACCACTGAAGTTTGTGTGCCGACTTTGATCATCATAAATCAGTGTGTTTGGCGACTGACGCAAAAACACAACATCTCCAACCTCTAATAACAACGTGACACCATTAGCAGATTTACCAAACCCTGAAGTCTGATGTTCATAAGCAATAAAAACATGATCTCCGTTCTTGACCAGCACAGCACCACTACCATGTGAAGAGTGTCCACTTCCACCAATGTAGAACTCAAAGTGGTACGCTCCTCTCACCGGCGCTGTGAAAAAGCCTGCAGAACATTTCACTTTGTTAATTTGTGTATCTTTGCATTTTCTTATGTTAATTATGGAGATCAAGAATTAACAGCCACACTTGTATTAAAATGAAATCCCACAACATAATATGTGAGTTGGACAGAAATTGTACAATGACTACAGTTATGTTCATTACAACTCACATCTGTTATTTAGGTACAGCGGTATCTCAACCTCCTGATAACTTGGTTTAGAAAGAAAACTAATTTATTGTGCTTCTTTTTAGTAGTCTAGGGACAAGACAGAGACCAGTAAGGCCTGGAAAGAGGTGACTGACATAATTAATGGCATGTCATCTGTTACAGAAACATCCAAGAGGTGAAACAAACACGGTTTGATGTGAAATTCAAGCCAAAAGGGCAACTTTCTCCACATCCACATAATGTTACTGAAACCAGACGGGCGACATCCCAAATTTGACGCTGATGTTATCAGGAATAACCTCAGGGCCTTCTCTCTCCTCAATTTCTACCAACAACTGTTGGAAGTTTTGGATACTTTGCCTAGTTTACCTTCAACTCTATTGTGACAAGAAGTGGAGAGGTCAGTGTGTCACAGATGGCATGAAGGCAGCTTCTGTTCACTGACTCGCCACCAGCCAGTCCACAAAATGTTTTCAAGAGTACAGATGGGTTACCATCTCAGAGTTTCTAAACATGGATTATGATACTACTAGATTTGGAGCTGTGAACATATCTGTTGCACATTTTCTTGTGTGATTACATGGGCCAAAACAATTTAATAAATACAATCTTTCAAAAAACATCGATCCATCCATTTTCTATAC
The DNA here is from genome assembly GCA_014839995.1 of Xenentodon cancila. NCBI lineage: Eukaryota > Metazoa > Chordata > Actinopteri > Beloniformes > Belonidae > Xenentodon > Xenentodon cancila. Next base: position 22,731,545 of record CM026204.1, on the reverse strand, counting down.
CCGCTTACTCTTTCTCAGGGTCACGGGGGTGTGTCGGAGCCTATCAAGACATATAGCAGGCTAAAGGCAGATGTACACCCTGGACAGGTCACCAGTCCATTACAGGGCCACATAAAAGACAGACAATGATGCACATACACGTTCACACCTACAGGTAATTTAGTATGATCAATTAACCTACATGCATGTTTTTGCCCAAGTACCCGGAGGGAACCCACGCAAGCATGTGGAGAACATGCAAACTCCAAACAGAAAGAATCGAACCAGGAACCTTCTTGCTGTGAGGCAACCGTGCTAAACACTAAGGCACCGTGTTGCCCTCTTTCAAAAATCTCTGTTTTTAAATGCATAAATGTGAATACCTGGGTTTGGGTTATAGGCATTTCCAACATTTTTAACTACATTTCTGAAGACCAGGTTCTTGAGTGCGTTAAATGGTCCAATAGTTTGTGAGCCTGAAGTGAGCAAAGATGCTGAGAAAGCCACTCGTTTCACTGAGAGAGAAAAACACAGGTGACACAATTAGATTACAGTGAAAAATGTTCAAGATTTATAAATACTGATCTTATTTTGAAATTCACAAACCTTCTCCTTCTCTTGTCAAAGCATTCACTTGGTTTTCTGTTGTGTTTGTTCTGGCTTTAATGGTAAGCAGTTCATCTGCCTGTTCTGGATTTATTCAGTTTGACTGAAGACATGGACTTTGTTCAATTTCGAGATATATTAAAACCTTTCTACATATTTTAGCCAATTCTGTTTTTCAGAGTATTTATTCTCTAAAACATGTTATTACATTTATACTTAAAATAAATTAAACACCTTGGTGCTGTTGCTTCAGTTTGTCCAACTCAACCGTTTGATTTTGCTCCAGTTCTCTCAGCTTAGCTGCCTGATCTAAAATATCAGAAACAACATAACAATTAACAGCTTAACAAAGTCAAAGCAAAATCAATAAGGAATTCAATAAAAATCAGTGGTTGAAAGCAATTAGTTTATTGTCCTGAAAGAAAAAAAAACAATTAATACATGTCAGCGAGATTTGTTTCCACACGAGGTCTCATCCCCCTGTTTCTGCGCTCCCAGATAATCGACCTTTTGCTCCGCCAGCTGCTGACACTGTTCCTCTAATAGAAGAGGCAAATCCTAACACTGGCTATGTTAAAAAGGGCCTGGCTTCCCATGGGGAGGATGTGGAGGGATCTGTCTGTGACGTGGAGGACCTCGGACAGTCCTGCCACCTTGATGATGGAGAGGTTTTTAATCTCTATGTTGATTGATTGATTATTCATCTAGCACAGCAGCAAAACTTTTAGCAATGACTGAAACGTTCAACTTTATTCAGCATGTATCAGGACCCATCCCCTTAAAAGGCCATACTCTAGACCTTGGTATTTTCACCTGGATTAAATGCGGAAAATGTGAGGGTGGAGGATGTTCACATGACTAATCGTAGCTTTGTGCTCTTAGATTTTTTTTTCTGGCATTGAAGGAGACACTGTACAGACAAGTTAAAACCCAGCAATGTGACTGGATGCTGGATGTCCATTAAAAAAAGGAAAAGAGTCTTTAAAGAGTCCTTTAAGAGGACTGGTTACCTGGAGCTGCAGCAGATAGATGAAATGGCCAGTCAATGGAGGAAAGAGAGGCTCATTTTGATCTCCCGCTTCTCTCAACCAGCCACTTGTAGTTGTAGTTCAAAACACTGGCGTAAATGCCAGTTTGTAAGGGTGGGCTGCCATTTAATTTGATGCTAGTTTTCTCTGGTTCATTTTAGTTAGGGAGGAAAATCATTGTCTTTAGGTTTATTTAAGTTTGGGTTCTGTTTTCTTTGTTATTTTGACCTTGATCCACCCTGAAGTCTTAACTTTACAATTTCTTGACAAAGTGCTTGTGAACTCAATAAATATTACTTTTCAAACTGGTGAAGTTTACTGACACTTTGAGAATTGAGGATGGAGCCTCATTCACATGATGTCCTTTTAGGACTACTAGACTGGATGTAACATTTGACAAATACCAAATACAAGTGTACAACCATGATTTAACTAATATTATAGCACATTTGTTGAAGAAACTGAAGGACCGTTTCAGTTTTAATTAAAAAAAAAGAATTCACATGGTCATCCACATTCAGCTTTAATTTAGAAAAACAATCCATCGAGATGTGGCGGGGCTGGCCAGGTGAGGTCATAGTGAGGATAAGAAAGGCATCCTCGGAGATCATGAGCCTGTGATCGCGAGACCAAACAAGACCAGGTGCGACATCAAACATGGTAACTGGTTACTGCTAGATTTTAACACCTAAACAAGTTTAACAAGTGTCTTCTTTGAGAATACAATTTCATTAAAAATATCAGAGCGGACACTGGATTCTTTCACCCTGGAAGAACTCGAAAACTTTATCGACGCATTTTGTGCCGCGGAGGACGCCAATACAGCGAGCGATATGGAGAAAGCCAAGCCAACACCAAGTAAGAGGATTAGACAGTCTGAATCGACACAAAGTTCCCCAAGACACTCATCCAGCTCAGAGGTGAGTGACATTCTCGTCTCTATTAATGAAAAACTGTCTGGATTGGACACTAGAATGGCGCGTGTTGAATTATTGCACAAAGAATTCCAGCAGCTATGCGAAAGTCTGGAATTCAGCCAAAATCAAATCGCTGCGCTGACTACAGAAAACATTTCCCTCTGAGAATCCGTGACATCGATGTCATCCCAGCTGGCGGTCGTTACAAGAGAAAATAAAGAAATAAAAGAAGCAATGCTTGACTTACAATCGTGCAGCATGAGGGACAATCTGGTGTTTTCTGGAATCCCGGAGCAAACAAGAGACGACAATCCCGAGCAGCTGATAAAGAATTCATGATAAAACAACTAAAAATCCCAGCCGACACGGTGAAAGACATTTCGTTTCATAGAGTCCATCATATCAGGTGTAAAAACCCGGAAAACAAACGTCCACGTACGATCATAGCCAAATTTGAACACTTTAAACAAAAACAACAGGTCCAACGCCAGGGGAGGAACCTGAGGGGAACCGACTACGGCATGAAAGACCAGTTCCCACGGGAGATCCTGAACAGAAAGAAGGTTCTGTTCCAGATCAGGAAGCAGTTCATTAAAGAAGGAAAAAAGGCAGTAGTCGCGGTGGTCAAACTGTACATTAACGGTCAGATGTTTCGTGACCAGAACATCACTCCCTGGCTCTTCTAAACAGCCAATAACTCATCATCATTGGCTTCACAAACTATCGGTACTCATTGTGGTGGAAATCTTCTGGAATCCAATGAGAGAGCGAACAGTTTCAAGTTTAACACAAAAGTTTATTTGGAGAATACACGTTGATCAGACGTGCAGAGAAGTCTCACTCAGAGAGTTCTGCCGTGTTGAAGAAGAGACAGGTTTTTATATGTTCCAAACTACAAAACATCACATGAGTTACAGCTGTGTAGCTGCCCAAAATGGCAGAGCTTGTCTCACTTGAAATATTTCTGCAAGACTCCCTTACTGCTTATCAGACTTAAGAGGAGGAGTAGAGTGGGTACCTTGTCAAGGTATAAATTTTAAGAGTGTGAGAAACAGAAAGTCTGTTATGCCTGACATAAATGTAACACAGGCTACATAGTCAAAAGACAAAGAACAGGCTTGTACTTAAAACATGCTTACTTAGGGTCAGATTAAGTTCAGACAATATTTAAACTGCTTAGTAATTCAAACTAGTACTATGTGAATATAATATTATACTATGTGAATATAATATTTCTCTCACACTCATAAATATGCACCTCGGTCTCCAAATTGGAAATGTATATACTGTCACTTTGGTATGTTTGTTTAATTGTTTTGATGTATCTTCTGTCTTCTCTATGTCTTTCTGTATTCCTTACTTTACATCTTTTCTCTTTTCCTTTCACTTATAGTTTTTTTCAAGTTAAGAAAAGGGGAAGGAAAACATCCATCACACACATAATCTGTTCTGAATATCTGACTAAATGTTCACACAAGCGGATTATCAGGCTTTTCCATACAGCTCCAATATTCAAACAGGAAGTAGACAATAAAACACCAACAATATGAACTCCGTAAATTTTGTAAGCTGGAATATCCGCGGAATTAAATCAAACAAAAAAAGAACAAAAATATTAGACTATATAAATAAATTGTAGGCTGACATATGTCTGTTACAAGAAACACAATGACACGGTTGCAGATCCTGATTCATAATTATTTATATTAGAATTGACAACAACCCAATAACAATAGCCAGTATTTATGGACCAAACAAAGACGACTCATCATTTTTTCACTCTTTCTTTACAGCTATTTCTAATTTCTCCGACTCACCAATAATCATAGGTGGAGATTTTAATACCGTTCTCAATCTGGCATTAGATAAATCTAACAATTGTAGTAAAACATATAACTACCAGTCTTCAGAAGCAATCAAACAGTTCATGGCAGAATATGGTCTTGGAGATGGTTGGAGGCTGAAACACCCTAACGATAAAAAATTCTCTTACTTCTCACAAGTCCATCAATCTTACTCACGAATCGATTATTCTCTTATTAGTAATTCTCTTATTTCCAAAGTGAGTAATATTGTGATACATCCCATCATTATTAGTGATCACGCACCGATCACTCTAACCTGGAATAAAAGCACATCTGTAAAAACCAGCAACAGGTGGCGATTTAACACATCGCTGCTTGAAGATCCCGACTTCAATGACTACATCAAGAGAAACTGGACATCCTTCCTTGAAATAAATGATTCACCAGAAATATCCCCATCACTCCTTTGGGAAACGGGCAAAGCTGTGCTGAGAGGACAGATCATTTCATATTCCTCCCAGGAAAAGAAGGAAGAGCAAGAACAAAGAAACCTGGAAAAGAAGATTAAAGAGTTAGAAATTACTAATGCTAATAACCCAATTCCTCAAAATCATTCTGAACTGCAAAAATATAAACTGCAGTTGAATGAATACCTAAATAAAAAAAAGTAGATTCCTCATCCAAAGATTCAGACATGAACAATTTGAATTCAGTAATAAATCGGGCAAATATCTGGCCAGTCAGATCAAGAAAAACAAGGAAAAATCCACAATCTCCAAAGTTGTTAACTCAACAGGAGACATCATTCAAGACCCCAAAGAAATCAACGATGAATTCATGAATTTCTATAGAAAGCTGTATTCATCTACAAACAAATCGAACATATCAGAGATTACCAAATTTTTCAACAATATCAACCTACCAAACCTAACAGAAGATCAGGCTGGAGAACTTGATGGACCTCTAACTCCAACAGAGATCCATAAAGCTCTTCAACTAATGCCCAATAACAAATCACCGGGTCCAGACGAATTCCCGGCAGAATTTTATAAACACTTTTGGAATATTCTAGCACCCATATTTACAAGATTAATAACAGAAATTAAGGACAAATCTAAGCTCTCTATGGAGATGAATACAGCGATGATTACTTTAATATTAAAACCTGGAAAAGATCCGACTCTTACAGCAAGCTACCGCCCGTTAACCCTCATTAATTCAGACACTAAAATTATCAGTAAAGCGCTAGCGTTACGAATTGAAAAAGTAACTCCAATTATCATCCACCCAGACCAAACAGGCTTCATTAAGGGAAGACACTCTGCAAATAACCTACGCAGAGTATTTCATGTAATTCACTACTCATCACAAAGAGATACACCAACACCCATTTTCTCATTGGATGCAGAAAAAGCATTTGATAAAGTTAATTGGGAATTTTTATTCCAAACACTTAAAAAATTCGGCTTTGGTGAATCATTTATTCATTGGATTAAGATCTTTACACATCACCGATGGCAACAGTCACCACAAATGGATTAATATCAAAGTGCTTTACTCTACACAGGGGTACAAGGCAAGGATGTCCACTCTCTCCATCCCTATTTGCTATCTTTACAGAACCTCTGGCAGCAGCCATACGACAAGACAGCACAATTTCAGGAATCGGAACAGGAGATACAACCCATAAGATCAGCTTATATGCGGATGACATTCTATTATATCTACAAAACCCATCATCATCAATTCCCCATACTATCAACCTTAATAATCACTTCTCTGAGATCTCTGACTATACTAATAACTAGTCTAAATCCACCATACTACCACTGAACTCTAACAGCTGGGATGTGGCAACTGTCACTGGACCTTTCTCAATCACCACCGGCAACATCAAATACCTGGGAATCAACATCTCCCCTAAGAGGTAATTGGCCTTAACTACAATCCACTCCTGAAAACGATAGAAGAAAACCTAAAACGTTGGATGAATTTACCAATAAATCTTATTGGTAGAATTGCTACAGTTAAAATACTTCCCATGGTAAATTATCTCTTTTCAATGATTCCCAGCAAGCATCCAACCCTCTGGCTCAAATCTTTAGATTCAATAATTACACATTATTATTGGAAAAGTAAAAAGGCCAGAATTAAACTATTGACGTTACAAAAAAATAAATTAAATGGTTGCTGGAGGCCCGAAACTTCCAGCATTACTATCTTGCAAATAAACTCCAGTATGTTTATAAATGGATCAAACCAAATCAATCGGATTGCTCTTTGATAGGGCTAGAACAATAATTTTGTAAAGAAATCAATATCTCTGATTTGCCATTTATAAGCCGCACTATTACCAGACACCCCTGCTTCAAAAACCCAATCATTGCCTCAACTCTGACGGCCTGGTGGGACTTTTACCAAATGACTAATATGCCACCAAGCGCGACTAATAGAGGCGTTAACCAAAATAACCTCGTAAAAATAAAAACAAATACGCATTTAGTGCGAACTAAAGACCAAACAATTAGATGCGGATTACTAAATATACAATCTTTAAGCTCCAAGTCTCTATTAGTAAATGATCTAATTACTGAGACCCGGAGTGACATTTTCTGCTTAACAGAAACATGGCTCCAAGAGGAAGAGTTTGTTAGTTTAAATGAATCGACGCCGTCCGGTTACTTTAATTATCATATTCCTCGAATCACAGGTCGAGGTGGAGGAGTAGCGGCGATCTACGACTCCAGTCTCACAATAAAATCCAAACCTAAATGCGATTATAATACGTTTGAAAGCCTCACGCTTAGCTTAAAACTGCCGAGCTAGAAATAAGAGAAGCCAGTTTTGTTAGTGGTAGTTTACCGGCCTCCTGCTGGAGCTTATCTGGAGTTTCTGTCTGAGTTCTCAGATTTCTTATCTAGTTTATTGATCAGTACAGATAAAGTCATCATAGTGGGCGACTTTAACATTCATATGGATGTTGACAACGATAGTCTTAAGTTGGCTTTTGATTCTCTTCTAGAATCGATAGGGATTTTACAAAAAGTTAACGAACCGACACATTGTCTTAATCATACTCTTGATCTGGTCCTCGTCTACGGTGTAGAACTTGATAATGTGTTAGTGTCACGTGTAAACTCCCTCCTATTCGACCACTATTTAATAACGTTTGAATTCAACATTGTCCACGTTACGCATAATAGGAGGAATTACTTTAGCACGTGTCTACCCGATAAAGCTATTACTAAATTTAGGGACGCCATTGCTCTTCATCTTCTTACAGTGGAACATAGTGAAGCAGTTGAGGGCTGTGACCTCGGTTCTACCTCTGCAGACGTTGAATTCCTTGTCGGTAGCACTGCAGATTTGTTGCAGTCAGCTTTAGATGTAGTTGCTCCTTTGAGAAAGAGGGTCTCTAACCATAGGAGCTTAACTCCCTGGTTTAACTCACATATTCGTATGTTAAAACAGAAAGTGCACAAAATGGAAAGAAAGTGGTACTCTAGTAGGTCTGTAGATATTTATTATGCATGGAAAGATAGTCTAATAGTGTATAAAAAAGCGCTTCGCAAAGCTAGAACAGCCTATTATTCAGTGTTAATAGAGGATAATAAAAATAACCCACTGTTTTCTGTTCAGCACTGTAGCCAGGCTGACAAAGAGCCAAAACTCTGTTGACCCGTGCATCCCTGCAGCTCTCAGTAGTGAAGACTTTATGAGCTTCTTTAGAAATAAAATTGTCAGAATTAGAGAGGAAATCGACCAGGCCCTCCCGGCAGTGGCTGTGGGCATTTCTTCAACTTTGATGACTCCCTTATGCTCTGACCTGACTCTAGACTGTTTTGTTCCTGTTGACCTCTCTGAGCTGACTTCAGTCGTCAATGGATCTAAATCATCCACATGTCTGTTAGACCCAATCCCAACTCGACTACTTAAAAATGTTTTCTCTCTTATTGGACCGACAATACTGGAACAGATCAACTTGTCCCTAGTCTTGGGATATGTGCCACAGGCTTTTAAAGTCGCAGTAATCAAACCATTACTTAAAAAACCCTCTCTTGACCCAGACATTTTAGCTAACTATAGACCGATTTCCAACCTTCCATTTATCTCTAAAATTTTGGAAAGGGTAGTTGCAAGCCAGCTGTGTGACCATTTGTATAGAAATGATCTATTTGAAATTTTTCAGTCAGGGTTCAGAATGCATCATAGCACAGAAACAGCACTGGTTCGAGTCTCGAATGACCTTATGGCCTTAGATAATGGGCTAGTCTCCATACTGGTTCTGCTGGACCTCAGTGCTGCTTTTGATACCATAGATCACAGCATTTTACTGCAGAGGCTAGAGTATGTTGTTGGGATTAAAGGGACAGCTCTAGATTGGTTTAAATCATATCTGTCTGATACATTCCAGTTTGTTCATGTTCATGAGGTTTCTTCCGTACAGACGAGGGTCTGCTATGGTGTCCCGCAGGGTTCAGTGCTAGGGCCAATCTTGTTCAGTTTATACATGCAGCCCTTGGGAAGTATTATCCGGAACCACGCCATTAATTTTCATTGTTATGCTGATGATACGCAGCTGTATCTGTCTATAAAGCCAGATGAAACAGAACCATTAGACAAACTTCAGATGTGTCTTAAGGACATCAAGGACTGGATGTCCAGAAATTTTTTGCTACTAAATTCTGATAAAACAGAGGTTGTTGTTTGTGGTCCCAAACTGCTTAGGAAGGGATTAGATGGTCTTGCGATGGCCTCCAGTAAAACTGTGCGATGCCTTGGCGTTATATTCAATCAGGATTTGTCATTTAAACAGCATATTAATCAGGTTTGTAAAACCGCGTTTTTCCACCTCCGTAACATTACAAAGATTAGGAGCATCCTCACGCAGAGTGATGCCGAAAAACTAATTCATGCGTTCGTATCTTCTAGACTAGATTACTCTAACGTGTTGTTGGCTGGATGTCCAAGTAATTCTCTGAACAGCCTCCAGCTGATCCAAAATGCAGCAGCGCGAGTGCTGACAGGAATAAACAAGAGAGAACACGTCTCTCCAGTTTTAGCTTCCCTCCATTGGCTCCCCGTAAAATTTAGAATCCAATTCAAAATTTTATTACTGGCATATAAAGTCTAAAATGGCCTAGCGCCGCGATATTTGTAAGACCTGATAGTACCGTACGTTCCTAATAGAGCTCTCCGTTCTCAGGGTGCAGGTTTACTTAAAGTTCCTAGAGTATCGAAATGTAGATTTGGAGGACGGGCTTTCTGTTATCAGGCACCATCACTCTGGAACCAACTTCCAGTTTGGGTTAAGGAGCCTTTAAAACTAAACTTAAAACATTTCTGTTTAATAAAGCATATAGTTAGTGTACATTTAGTACCTTAATGTGTCAGTGCCAGTAGTCAAAGCTGCAGCTACAGGACCAGATTAGAGCAGCTCATCTTAAACATAGCTTCGGTGTAGATATGCTGCTATAGGCCTATGCTGCAGGGGGGCACCAACATGATCCACTGAGTGGTGCCTTTCACCTTCTCTGTTTCTCTTTGCCTTCTCTGTCTCTGCTTCACCTCAACCCTCATTTATTAACAGTATCCCATTAACTAAATTGTGGTCCATTGTTCTTGTAGTTTTTTGTGCTTGTCTGGCCCTTCTTTTCCTCTTCTTTGCATGTCCTGTGGACCAGAGCCTCAAGAGTTGCTTGCTGACCTGCAGGTCCACCTCTGACCATCCCAGTGTCTGCCTTCACCTGTCTGTATGGATGTCTGTTGGATACTTGTTGACATCCCAACCTGCAGTCCTCATGCCCTTGGATCACCGTCTATCCATATATCACCCATATACACAGAAGTCTAATTGGACTACTAATGATAGTTACTAATGTATCCTGTCTTGTACCTTTGACGGTGTCTCTATGTCTCCATTCTTTCTTATTTCTTGCTCTACCCGGCTGGCCTTCGGCAGGAGGGTCCCCCCTCATGAGCCAGGTCCTGCTCAAGGTTTCTTCCCTCTAAAGGGGAGTTTTTCCTTGCCACTGGTTGGCTTAAGGTCTTTCTTCCACTAGGGAAGTTTTTACCTGCCGCTGTTTATGTAATAATTGCTCGGGGGTCATGTTCTGGGTCTCTAGAAAGCGCCTAGAGAGTTTTCTAATGAACAGAAAACCATTAAATCTGTCATCATGGATCACTAAGGGCATCACGCATCTTAAAGATATCTATGAAGACAACACCCTGGTTCCTTTCTCTCACCTCGTACAGAAGTATAACATTGGAGGAAATCAATTTCTAGAATATCTTCAAATTAACTCTATTGTTCAAACAAAAATTAATAGTAAAATACCCAACCTTAACCTTCCACCACTGGTATTAGAATTAACTCAAATTACTAGTCAACAGAAAATTTTATCCAAAATCTATAAGTTAATTGCAACAAATAATCCAACAATATCCATCCCATCAATTACATGGGAAAAATATTTAGAGATTACCTACAATGCTGACTTCTGGACCCAAATCTGTAAAAACATATTTATGTCCACCGCTAATGTGAATCTGCAACTAATACAATATAAAGTAATTCATAGAGTTCACACACATACTTGCATGCTATCTGGGATTGTGACCCAGTCAAAATCTTCTGGCACAGCATAACTGACTCTCTCTCCCAACTTCTAGATTGTTGCATTCCACTGTTACCCTCAGTCTGCCTGCTGGGAGATTTTTCTACTCTATTACTGGATAAGAGTTCCAACAGAATCCTTTCAATTGCCCTAATCATCGCCAAGAAAACAATCCTCATGAACTGGAAAACCAAAAACTCCATCAATGTCATCCTCTGGGAAAACTTATTAACTGATTTCATTTCAATGGAACAACTATCTGCTTCAATTAAAAAACAAACTACAAAGTTTGACCAAGTATGGAAAAAATTTATTTTATCCTTGAATTCGAGACAGACACATATTCCCTCAAATGATCTTCGATAAATAATTGGATTTTGCCATTTCTATTTGACAAAAAACAAACAAACATATATATACATATATATGTCTATATATATACATATATATATATATATATATATATACCTCACTGGGGCCGGCCCTGGTGTCCGGCCTGCGGCTGGGGGTGTGTGTCGGCCCTCTCGGGATGCTGGTGCCCACTTGTGGGGGGAGTTCCTGATGGTGGAGTGTGGCTGGTGGCCCGGCTCTTGTGACTGCCTGGGGCTCGCAAGTGGTGCGCCCCTAGGCCTGGGTACCTGCCTCCCCACCACCCCCTCTCTGATATATGCAAAGAAAATATATATATTAAAAAAAAAAAAAAAAAAAAAACAGATATGTATATATGTATGTGTATGTATATATATATATATATATATATATATATATATATATATATATATATATATATATATATATATATATGTGTGTGTGTGTGTGTGTATATATACACTTATATGAACAAAATAATTATTAAATTAATTATTAAAAAAAAAACAAAAAAAAAACACATAGAGACAAAGATGACGAGGAGAGCTGGGGCCTGTGGGGGGCGTCCACCCTGGTGGAAATGCCAGTTTCTTAATGTTTTTAATGCACCATAACTATATATAGATGAATATATATATATACAAACACCAATACACAAAAGAGAGCACTGGGATGTAAAAAAAAAAAAAAAAAGTGTGTGTGTATATGTATATATGTGTATATAGATATATGTAAACAAAAAATTTTTGAGAGAACAAGGGTCCAGGTGGGGTGAGTGGGTCATACGAGGGACTACAGGGGGAGCATGTGTTGTGGAAAAAATCGTCGTTGGAAGAAAGATTAAAAGTCTACTGTCTTCGTACGCTCGTTTATTTGAAATCGACCGGAATAAACAGAGCGGAGGTTCTGCAGAAATCCTCCCGCTCACTGAAGGGAGGCGTCTTTTATACAGAAAACATGAATAAAAAGACAAAGGCATAAAGATTAAAAAAGGCGCTCACGCTTTACAGTGAGGGCGCGCTCATTTCATGACAATAGGGGATTTCGCTGGGTGACGGGTGCGCGCTCGTTTCATGACGAGGGTGTTTGCTTCCGTGTCTGGAGCGCGCACAGTCCATAACAATGGCTGTGCTCCGTGTCCGAAGCGCACACATTCATAACAATGGCTTTGCTCCGTGTCCGAAGCGCACACATTCATAACAATGGGAGCATATGTTCCACGTCTGGGCGTACCTGTTTTCGTGACAAAGAGAAATACATTTTACAATAGACGTGTCTTCTGACCGGCAGTCCTTGTGGCGACGTTCTTTTGTTCACGTCGCCAATAGTACGGAGAAGGTGTCATTTATCAGGCTGGAGTCAGGATGTGAAGTGGTGTGTGGGGAAGGGGGGGGGAGTCTGCTTCCTCATGTAGGGGGAGTTGGTCAAAAGTAAAGCTGCATCCAAAGAATTACAAAGAAAGTAAGCAGTGTAATATAAAATTTCCACCACACTTGTGCTGGACGGCCCCGGCAGATCGCTGGGTGCCTGGTGGTCTGGCCTGTGCTCCTACTGTCTGGGTCTTGTCCTGCGGGGGGGGGGTATCTGGGTCTCGGAGGGGCTGGGGCTGCTCCTTGGCTGCGGCGCCTGGTACCGGGCTGCTGGGGGAGCCCCCTGGTTGGAAGTGGTGTGGTGACAGATCGCCGTTCGGGTGTGCCGGGATGTGTTGGCGGGCTCCTTTTCCCTGGCCTGGCGCGGCCTCTGGGCGTCGGCGTTGTTCTCCCCCTGTTCTTATTCCTCCGCATTGGCTCTGTATTTTGGGGTGGCTGTCTCGGTCCCCTGGGGGTGCTTGCTCTGCCCGTGTTTCCTCTATTCGCCTTCTCTCCCGCCTCACCGCCTAGCCCCTCCCCCCTCTGCTGGCCCAGTGCTGCTCGGCCTTGGGAGTCTGGTGTCACTGCTGTGGCGGCCCGGACGTGTGGCATTGCGCCGACACTGGCGGACCATTGACGGCACCATTCTTGCATGGCGGGGGCACGTCACGTTGGGTTGCCTGGAGATCGGGGGGCATTCCGCACCCATGTCTTCCGGGGCTTGTCAGGTTCCTTGCGGGTGCATATATATATATATATATATGTAAGTGCATATATATGTAGGTATGTGTGTGTGTGTGTGTGTGTGTGTGTGTGTGTGTGTATGGGTGAGGATGTGTGTGTGGGTGTGGTTGTGTGTGTGTGTGTGTGTGTGTGTGTGTGTATATGTGTGTGTACGTGTGTGTGCGTGTGTGTGTACACGTGTGTGTGTGTGTGTGGGTATGTATGTATGTTTGTATTTATGTATATAGATATATATGTATGTACTAGGTGTGTATATGTTAATGTGTGTATATGTAGATGTACTTCTATATGTCTATGGATTGATGTGTGTATGGGTATATATATATGGACAGATACAGGATATATGTTTTTTTTTGTTTTTGTCTTTCTTTTTCCTTTTCTGGTCTGATCACATACTACACCCGGTGAGTTTGGCCCTCTCTGGCAGAATTTAGTTACTATTTTTTCTCTTTCTTTTCCTTTTTTTTTGTGTTGTACTTCTTCCTACTTAGGAATTAATAAAAGAAATAATTAGACTGTCATTAGGGCACACACATTTGCACACACACACACACACACAAAAAAAAAAAAACAAAAAAAAAAACAAACCTTGATTACAGATTTAAATGCATATATATATTTTTTGGGGTCCTACCAATTTTATTATCAACCAATAATATATGTGCAAACAAGGAGAAAAAAAAAACAGTCCACTGTTACAGTTCAGTCAGAAAAGTCATGTGATAAAACCTGTGAATAATTTTCTACTGACAATTGTGTTTGGGTACAAACAATACATTCTGATATACAACTGCATGGCTGTCAGAGAACAGAAGAAAACTGTTTAATCTCACATGATAAAAAGCAGGTGACCACTGAAGGTTGTGTGGCGATTTTGACTATCAACAATCCTTGTGTTCGCCAACTGACGCAAAAACACAACATCACCCACCTCTAACAACAATGTGACACCATTGGCAGGATTAACAGACCCTGAACTTTGATGTTCAAATCCAATAAAAACATGATCTCCATTCTTGACCAGCACAGCACCAGTTGGATGTGAAGGATGTCCATGTCCATAAATGTAGAACTCAAAGTGGTAGGCTCCTCTCACCGGTGCTATGAAAAACCCTGTGGAACATTTCATTTTGTTTATTTGTGCATAATTTTTGTTTGTTTATTCATTTTTTATGTATATTACAGCGATCAAGAATTCACATATAATAACAAAACCTAATACCACAACAAAGTATGTAATTTGCACAAAAAATGTACAATGACTTCAGATACGTTCAGATTGCAACTGACATCTGCTATTTAAGCAGCGCAGTATCTCATCCTCCTGACTGATTATTTACATTACATTATTTACTCTATTGTGACAAGTAGTGGACAGGTCAGTGTCTAACAGATGGTATGAACAAGCCAGTTCAAAAAATGTCTCCTTGAGTCCAATTTTCCTCTTACCTTGTAGTTGTGATCAATTGGATTAGGTTGATAAAGATACATTATTATGGTTAGAAAAAATTGAAATGATTTTGGCTTCATATTTAGGTATCGGGGCTGCCTTAATGTGATGAGAATCTTACCCTACAACAGGATAGAAATGTAACCATCTCACCATTTCTAAACATGGATTATGACACTACTAGATTTGGAGCTATAAACATATTTATTGCACATTTTCTTGTGAGATTACATGGGCCAAAACAATTCAATAAATACCTCCTTTCAAAAATCTGTGTTTTTAAATGCATAAATGTGAGTACCTGTGTTTGGGTTATAGGCATTTCCAATATTTGTAACTACGTTTCTGAAGACCAGGTTCGTGTGTGCGTTAAATGGTCCAATAGTTTGTGAGCCTGAAGTGAGCAAAGATGCTGAGAAAGCCACTCGTTTCACTGAGAGAGAAAAACACAGGTGACACAATTAGATTACAGTGAAAGATGTTCAACATGTATCAATACTGATCTTATTTTGAAATTCACAAACCTTCTCCTTCTCTTGTCAAAGCATTGACTTGGCTTTCTGTTGTGTTTGTTCTGGCTTTAATGGTAAGCAGTTCATCTGCCTGTTCTGGATTTATTGTCATCAAAAGAAAGATTTAATGTGAGAATAGTCATTGTAGTTACTGGAAATCAGTTTTTTGGTTGAAATACTCAGTTGTCACTTTTATAATAAATGTTCAGTTTGACTGAAGACCTGGATTTTGTTTAATTATGAGATATATTAAAACATTTCTAAATATTTGAGTCAGTTCTGATTCTCAGAGTATTATTTCTTTAAAATATGTTATTACATTTGCACAAAAAAAATAAACACCTTGGTGCTTTGCTTCAGTGTGTTGAACTCACCCGTTTGATTTTGCTCCAGTTCTCAAAAATCACACCAAAAATCATCAAGTATTTTAATAAAAATCAGTGGTTCAAAGCAAATAGTTAATTGTCTTTTCCACCAATATTTAATAGCTATAGTAATTAAAAGTTTTTATACATAAGTACCTTTTAGTGCCCTAATTGTCCTAATATGTAATTTAAATGCTATTTATTTGACTACTAAATATACAGATTTTACCTTGGTACTGTTGCTTCAGCTCCGTCTTTTGAGACTCCAGTTCTCTCAGCTTAGCTGCCTGTTCTAAAACAAATAAAAAAATGTAAACATAATAATTTGATAAAGCAATTGCATATTGAATAAAGTAATTAATAAGAAATTGTGATTTAGACAATTAGTTTACAGCCCATAACTAAAAACATATAATACTTCTGAGTTAAGATAATTATATATGAATATATTCTGCCCCCTGATCCGGCCCCGGATAAACGGAAGAAAATGGATGGATGGATGAATATATGAATTAAACTGCTTTTTAGTGCCTTAATTGTGCTAATATCACATTAAAATACTATTTTTGTCACTGCTAAATATACAAACTTTACCTTGGTACTGTTGCTTCAGCTCCGTCTTTTGAGACTCCAGTTGATTCACCTTAGCTGATTGTGCTATAATTCACACACCGACACAAACACACACAGTAATGCTGTAGTATAAAAATTAAGTGCACCCTCTGAGTCAAAACCTTGCAATAGGAGCAATAACTTGGGGTTAACTGCTTCTGTACGGTTTTATCACTCTCTTACATATTGGTGGAAAAACTCTGAATCCATAGATGCTGGAAGAATCACATGTTGGACGATGGAATTAATGTCATATTTTAGACTCTAGATTTTAAACTCTTCTAAACAGAAAAGTTGTAAATCTGGGTTACAGGTTCTGTTGCTGCAAAACATAACAGGAACTGGACTTTTCACCTCTGTGCATGATAGGGTTAAACTTTAACAAACTCTTTGTTTAATCTCATTGTTATTTTACGCACTGTACTCTGCTTGTCATATAAGATAATTGTACACGTCAGAATATATATCTTGTACAAGTTGCTTATCTACATGTCGTCTGTGACCTCCTTAGTTTAAATAAAAGCACAGAGGACAAAAAAAAGGACAGAGACGAGAGCAGCGGAGATGTGGCTGAGTTCTCTGTCCGTCCTCCGTGCTGATGAATGAAAAACTTACTGACTTTTTCTTTCTTCCTTATTGTGTGTTTAATAAATGTTAGGTCGTTTAAACCTGACAGTGCATCACAACTGATATGAGGCGTTTCAGCTGCTTCGTTTGGTTCTCACACATAGAGATGTGCATCATGGTCAAGCTTCTCCACTTTGGTAGAACAATGCATATATAGACCTTAATAATTTGTTTGGCAGGAACAACTCCATCTCCACAGTCTTTGCTGATGTCTTTAAGACAGACCCAAATGATCCAGATCAGCAAACAGTAAACAACCTCTGTTTTAATAGAGGTGCTCACACAGTTACTGATGTTCAGTTAAATTCATTTGATTAGAAGCATCTGGATGCAACTTACATTTGTAAAACACTTGGCTACTACTTACATCGGTTATGTTTTCATTTAAATAATGTCCTGAATCTTAAAACTTCTGAAGTGAAATATATTGTTTTTTCATTTTCATGTGACTATACCTTGGTACTGCTGCTCCAATTCTCTGGTCTTTCTTGCGTGTTTTAAAACACAATGGATAAAAAGAGATAATAATACTAATCTTCTTTGCAAGCATAATTTCATAGTTCAAGGCAGTAATTCCTAATATTGTTACATGTCAAATTAAACCACACAGAATCATACCTTCATTTTCTCGCTGCAAGTACGTCATCTCAACCTTCAGTCCAGCCAACAAGCCGCTCATCTCTCGCAGGACTGCATGGATATCAACCGTACACGTTTGTTGTTGCTCAGAGACATGTCCTGGTTCTTTTCCTGTCAACTCAGTTCTTCTTAAATTTTCTCCAATTTGATTGTCAAACTCTGCTTGAATCTGGGCTGCAGAGAGAGAGCAGATCAGCAGCAGCAGTGGAAGAAACATGGTTATAGTTTTTGTCTGAATGTTACTAGCTGCAGTCTGTGTGAACTCAGCCTTAAATAGTATTTTATTTGGTAATTAATCAGTTACAATCTGATCAATTATTACCTGATTTTATTTCCTTTACCATAAAATGGTGCAGATGATAAACCATGTTAGTTTGAACTTGTTCTGAATTCTGTTGAAACAAAATAAAATGAAAGTCATAAATTTTTTTCAACGGTTTAATGTTTATCTTTATCTTAAGCGATAACATGATGAAGTTTGCCACCACGCATCAAAGTCACCGTCCTGTCCTCCTGACTTTTATTTCCTCAATCCGCCTGTCTGGTTATTTTCAGAAGTGCTTCCGGGTGCAGGATTGTCTGGGTGGAAAACAGGTCAGACACTTGAGGCAAAGCAGGAACCACTACTGGATGGTAGAAAATAGTCTGCATTTGTATGACACTTTTCTAATCTTGTCAAGGATCCTAAAAGTTTTTACGCTACAGAGAAAGAAAGGAGCCATTCACATACACAGACATGTTTCACCTCATCTACAAAAGACCTGAGTGTCTCTGCTTTTGAGAAAACACATGACATCGACCAGCTCCAACTTCATGAGGAGGCTACAGCTGATAATTTACTGCTTTCTCAAGTGTCATTCACAGGTGATTCAGTGTAAAGAAATGTGGGATTTGGATTCTTTAATGAGATAAAAGCGTTTCCCAAATTAACTTGTAAAACATAGACTCTAGGGTTTAATTAACTCATAACATGTGGACTCAGATCCAGAAGGTCTGGTTCTTTTGTTTTTGCTTGTGTACAAACATGGATTTAAAATGAATATAAAAATCAAGATATGATTAAAGTGTAGACATTAAGCCTGACTTTAAGAAGCTTATCAAAAGAAAAGAAAAAATATGTAAATTGTTCATTTAAGAATTACAATAATCAGGAATAAGCGCCACCACACTGGGTGTCTAAAGTAAACAAGTTCCTCTTTCCACATGTCACTTGTTTCGTATCTTGAGATTATTACAATTTTCATCATCTCCAAAGTAAACATGTAATATTTCCATACATTTTGGAGTGTACTTTTTTGTTGTTTTGAGTGTAAACACAACGTTTTTCAATCAAAACAGACATTATTGTGGATTATTTTTCCAAACAATAAACCAGACCTTTAAACTTATTTAAATTTGTCTGCTACCAATCAGTGAGCACTTGGCGGTATTAAACTTGAACAAACGTGTACGACGAGTTTAAAATCTTATGAGCTGTTGTGGTGTCCCCCTGCACAATAGGCCTATAGCAGCATTTCTACAATGAAGCTCATCAGAAACAACATAACAATTAACAGTTTAAAAAAGTGATGAAGTAATTCGTATTTACCACACTCTTTTATTTTATCTCATCTTTTTTTGCGCACTTACTGCTTGTCTTGTTAATGTGATTAGGGACCTTCTTTATTTCAACAAAAAGAAAGGAGGACAGCAGAGATGCACTGCGGGAAGAGACGAGAGTGGAGGAAATGGGGCTGAGTTTCTCTGTTCGTCCTGAAAAATACTGACTTTGTCTTTCTCCCTTATTGTGTGTTTAATACATGTTTAGGTTGTTTAAACCTGACATTTAAATGGTCCTTCGTGCCGTTTTCCAACATACCAAGGAATCCAGCGGGTGTGGTGGACTTCAGGAAAACCGTGGACATTTCTAAATTCCAAGGCTGATTTTCCACCTCACCGGCTGGAGTCCAAAGGTTGACGGGAGAACCGAAGGAAGACAGAGTGAGACAGAGTAAATGGGGAAAACAAAAACACTTCATAACACCTTAACTTTAAATTGTTTTGCTTAGATAATACTGAGAACCCATTCCATGTGATCCACGTTGAGCTGTGCCATGGATGGCATGGGTCATTTACTGTAGATAGCTGCAGGAGGCGGGGCTGAGCATTGTTGATCACTGTTCCTCCCAGCAAACTTTCAGAACCAGGCCTGATTGCCGTGTTTTCAAACTAGCACTTAAACCTTCTGGGTCCAAGCCATAAATTGATCAGACTTGGGTCTCTTTGTACAACCAAGACACATTTTTGAAGCTTGTTTGACTTTCGGTTGGTGGGGAAGTTGGGCTCAACATGGAGAGACATGAATAACGGAAGCACTGTAATTTTTCGTCTCGACAGCAGGTGGTAGTGTGATGCGAGGACTGCTGCATCATCTCATTTTTCTAAAGACAGAAGTCTTTTTTTTTTTATAATTCTACTGAATGAGATTCCATTCATGGTAAACACATTGTTTTCCAACTTGTGGTTACAAAATGTAAAGACTTTGGTCACTAAGTTTTTTGGTTGACTATATATAGTAATTCATGTCATGGACTACTGTAATAATTACGCGCTGTGCAAAGCAAATAAATCAAAGGCATTGATGTTTTCCATTTTGCCAACTTCAGAAAGTATTCTGGCAGATGGTCACTGAAACATGTTTCAACATAAAAGAACATGGTTGCTGTTTGCCCCCACTGTTACAGGAAAAAGTTAAAATATACATTGTTTCTTTTTATCTGTATAGTATTTTAAAGAATGAAAAACAATGGTGCATTTGTGTGAAGAAAAAAATATTTGAAAATATGGGTTTAAATGGGTGGTGCTTGTTTTGTTTCGATCTGAGTTGTATATCACCTCTGTTATGTTTATTGAAAACAAACAAACAAACAAAAAAATTTGTTGTGCATGACGTGTTTAGCAGTCATAATGATGTCCATTTGTGAAATGTGTATCAAATCAAAAAAAAAGAGGAAAAAAAGAGGAAAAGATAAAAAAAAATAAATAAATAAATCCGTAGATGCACTTATTGTACATGTGGTTAGGTTAGTAGGTTTGACTTCAAGTTCTGACTGCCTTACAGATGTTTGGGCAGGTTCTGAAAGACATAGAAAACACTTGCAGGCGAAGACATAACGAAAAACAATTAAGGATTGTAGAATAATGTTGAACAATTCCGAAATTGCAGTTCTTTTGATGCTTGTGATTATTGCAGATGTACTTTAGAGAAATTTCATTGAAAGGATATGACTCTGATGTTAATTCTGTAGAATAGCAATGTATACCAAATGTAATCTTTCCAATGCTATGAAGAATTTATACATGAAATTGATATGCAATAAAACCTGTGTGCTTTTTCATTGTTGTAATGTGTTTAATTCAAATAGCTATATATTTTGATGTTGCGTAGATGTGCAATTCTAACTCAAAACTACTTGGATTGTTTTTCCTTACCATCTAATGATAGATAGATAGATAGATAGATAGATAGATAGATAGATAGATAGATAGATAGATAGATAGATAGATAGATAGATAGATAGATAGATAGATAGATAGATAGATAGATAGATAGATAGATAGATAGATAGATAGATAGATAGATAGATAGATAGATAGATAGATAGATAGATAGATAGATAGATAGATAGATAGATAGATAGATAGATAGATAGATAGATAGATAGATAGATATGTTGCTGGACAGATTTTCCTTCTCAAACAGATTTAATACAAGCCATCTTTCATCTTATCTAACAAAGATTTTTCTCTCAAAGTCCTCTTAATTGGACATTTATATTCAAGGAATTTTAGAAAGCTTTTTCTGCTTTGTTGATGCTTTGATGTTTTTAAAAAACATTTCAGTCTGGCTATAAAGAGTTTGAACTTAGATTAGAGATCATTACAGATGTTCGTTTTATAGAAATCTGCCTGCTGAACTCTAAAACATACTTATTTTTTTCTAAAACATTTATCTTTATAAAAGCTGTTTTGCTATTGCTGATCTCTGAAGGTCTTTCGGTCATCTCATCTAAAAAAAAAACTGGCTACAATTGTGTATTTGAAATTGTTGCAAAATGATTACCTAAGATAGAACAAAACAACAATTGGGCCCCCCAATTTATATTTTATTTAAGTGACTTGACTAAATATGAAGGTTTAAATCTATTTTTTTCATAGTAATGAATGAGTATTGGGTAATTCCAGTTACTAATTCTTTTTCATGTGTCATATCACAGGTGATTAACTGTAAATGTGAAATGGGAGATGTGGGTTTTAGGTTTATCAATGAGAAAGTAATAAAAATACTAACAATTTACAAATTGTTAACAAATACATCAAGCTAGATTTTAGTCATTACATGTGATAGATCCAGGAATGTCTCGACAATTACATTTTTTTTCTTGTTTTCTTTTTTCCTTTTTTTTGTACATCACAGTGGATTTAAAAATGAATGAATTAATGTAATTAATGAATTACAGTGATCGTGGATTACTGCCATTAAAGCTCCGGAATATTGGGTGTCTATCCTGTGTTTATGACCATTCTCATTAGCACCACAGCAAACATGTTGCCAAACCTTTACTACGAGTTTTAAGTTATGTTGTCTGCTGCCATCTAGCGAGCACTTGGTAGTACTACGCTTGACCAAAGTAGTGTGTCCAGTTGTAAATCCCGTGAGCTCCCTAACATATCACAGTCTCCTGAATTTTTTTTCTACGCGAGGTGGAAGAGTTAACTGTAAAAACACAACAAGTAGCTCTAAAGTCTGGGATTTTATACACTTTCATGCTTGTTTAGTGTGTGTGTTTTAAAATGTTCACAATTTTTTAAATATGTTCTCCAATATTGTACAGCACCAACAGTCAAGACCAGCTTTTCCTCTCAGCAACCAGTTGTTTTCATCAAAAAGGGAGAAATCAGCTGTATGAAAATTAATTTTACAATGAAAGCAACTACATTTTAATTTATTTATTTTTATGATTTTTACTTTATACCCCACCACAGTTACGCATGTGATCAATCATGTTCAGTTTTAATTTTTAAGAAATTCATTATCTTCTGTTAGTGTATATTTCAATCCAGTCATGTGATGAAGCCATCAAAGGATTTTGTTAAGAGGCTCAGATTTAAATAAATCCCCTATTTGAAGGAAGACACACATATATTCATAGCCTACAGGTAGAGCTGGGGAGGAGTTTGGGTTTTAAAAGCAACAGCAAGGCCGGCAAAACCAACTAGTCGTTGCCACATTTATGCAAATCCAGAAGTAGATGCAGCTGAAAATAAAACTTTGTTTAATAGCAAGATTGTGTTTGGGTGAATTAGAAAATTGAGAGACAACAATAAATTTGGATACACAACTGCATGGCTCTTAGAGAACTGAAAAATAAAAAGGAATTGTTTACTCTCACATGATAAAAACCAGGTGACCACTGAAGGTGGTATGGTGATTTTGACTATCAAAAATCATTGCATTTGCCCTCTGACGCAAAAACACAACATCAACCACCTCTAACAACAATGTGACACCATTGGCAGGATTAACAGACCCTGAACTTTGATGTTCAAATCCAAAAAAAACATGATCTCCATTCTTGAACAGCAGAGCACCAGCTCCATGTGAAGGATGTCCACGTCCATAAATGTAGAACTCAAAGTGGTAGGCTCCTCTCACCGATGCTATGAAAAACCCTGTGGAACATTTCATTTTGTTTATTTGTGCATAATTTTTGTTTGTTTGTAAGTTCATTTTCGATGTATATTACAAAGATCAAGAATTAACAGTCACATATATTAATAAAACCTAATACCACAACAAAAATTGTACAATGACTTTAGTTACATTCAGATTGCAACTCACATCTGTTATTTAAGCAGGGCAGTATCTCATCCTCCTGACCTCCTGACATTTTACAAGTCATCAGAACTAATATGTTTGTCCTTTCTGATATTTTTTTATTCTCATGGTTAGTTTGGTAATGGTCAAACATTAGGTCTTATTCATGAAAATTTCATAAATCTCTGGTTAGGAGGTTTTGGATATAAATCACCTCTTTCCTAAATACACGCTCTGGACTTATAAATGCTGCGTAAAACTCAAATCAAATTGTAAGAATGTATATTCATATAAGTCTCTATTTCAAAAAGTCAAATTTCTCTACATCCACATAATTTTCAGTATTATTGAAACCAGATAGGGGACATCTATACCTGTTTTATTCTTTGCAGTCACAGGGGTCTGCCAAAGCGTATCCTGGCTCATTACAGAGAAAATATACTACAGGTTGCCACAAACAAACAACCACACTCACATATACGGGCAATTTAAAATTATCAGTCACCCTAATAGGCACGTTTTTAGACTGTGGGAGGAAACCGGAGTACACAGAGAAATCCCACGCAAACATGTAAACTCCTTATGGAGTTTGCCCCTGGGCAAGGGAATCACACCAGGAACCTTCTTGCTGTGAGGCAACAGTGTTAACCACCGAGCAACCGTGCTATCTGGTTTAATGTGATGTGAATATTATCCTAGACAGGCTAGAGATGAGTTAGCGTCTCAGACTTTCTACATTTTCTTGTGAGATTACATGGGCCAAAACAATTCAATAAATACATTCTTTCAAAAATCAGTGTTTTTAAATATAAATTTGAGTACCTGTGTTTGGGTTATAGGCATTTCCAACATTTGTAACTACGTTTCTGAAGACCAGGTTTGTGAGTGCGTTAAATGGTCCAATAGTTGCTTCGCCTGAACTGAGCAAAGATGCTGAGAAAGCCACTCGTTTCACTGAGAGAGAAAAACACAGGTGACACAATTAGATTACAGTGAAACATGTTCAAGATGTATCAATACTGATCTTATTTTGAAATTCACAAACCTTCTCCTTCTCTTGTCAAAGCATTCACTTGCTTTTCTGTTGTGTTTGTTCTGGCTTTAATGGTAAGCAGTTCATCTGCCTGTTCTGGATTTATTGTCATCAAAGGAGAGATTCAATGTGGGAATAGTCATTGTAGTTAGTTAGTTTTCAGAGTATTATGTCCTTAAAACATGTTATTACATTTGTATTTAAAATAAAATAAACACCTTGGTGCTGTTGCTTCAGTTTGTTCAACTCAACCGTTTGATTTTGCTCCAGTTCTCTCAGCTTAGCTGCCTGATCTGAAACATC
Source organism: Xenentodon cancila (assembly GCA_014839995.1). Lineage (NCBI taxonomy): Eukaryota > Metazoa > Chordata > Actinopteri > Beloniformes > Belonidae > Xenentodon > Xenentodon cancila. Next base: position 22,706,733 of record CM026204.1, on the reverse strand, counting down.
AGAAACAACATAACAATTAACAGTTTAACAAAGTCACAGCAAAATTAAGTAATTAAAAGAAAAATCAGTGGTTCAAAGCAATTAGTTTATTGTCCTGAAAGAAAAAAAACAAAAAACTGGGCTTGGGCGTGGAGGACCCAGGTTCAAGCCCAGGGCTGCCCACAATGGTAAATCACTGGGGGCCCCTGAGCAAGGCCCTTAACTCCCAATTGCTCCCCGGGGCGCTGCCCTGCTAGCAGCCCCACTGCTCACTAGTGAAACTAGTTGATGGGTTAAAAGCAGAGACTAATTTCGGTGTGCATCGTACATACAGCATGTGCACGATGTCCACACTGACAAGAAAGGGAAGAAAAAAAAAAAATTATACATAACTACCTTTTAGCACCCTAATTGTCCTAATATAATTTAAATACTATTTATGTGACTACTAAATATAATGATTTTACCTTGGTACTGTTGCTTCAGCTCCGTCTTTTGAGACTCCAGTTCTCTCAGCTTAGCTGTCTGTTCTAAAACAGATTAAAAAAATTTAAAAATGTAAGAATTTGATATAGCAATTGCATATTGAGTAATAAAATTGTGGTTCAATAGCTTAGTCTTCAGTCCATAATTAAAAACAATCAATACATATAAATACAATATGAATCTATGAAAAATAAAAAATAAAAAAGAACTCACAAAAATACCACCTTTTAGTACCTTAATTGTGCTCACGTTAACTTTGGAATAATAACAGAGTGGAATACAGGAGTCAAAGGAAAATCTTATATTTTAGACTCTAGATTTTAAATTCTTTCCATGGCAGAGTTGTAAATCTGGGTTACAGGTTCTGTTGCTGCAAAACATAACAGGAACTTGACTCTTCACCTCTGTGCGTCACAACTGATATGAGGCGTTTGAGCTGCTCTGTTTGGTTCTCACACATAGAGATGTGCATCATGGTCAAGCTTCTCCACTTTGGTAGAACGATGCATATATAGACCTTAATACTTTGTTTGGCAGGAACAACTCCATCTTCACAGTCATTGCTGATGTCTTTAAGACAGACCCAAATGATCCAGATCAGCAAACAGTAAAGAACCTCTGTTTTAATAGAGGTGCTCACACAGTTACTGATGTTCAGTTAAATTCATTTGATTAGCAGCATCTGGATGCAACTTACTTTTGTAACACTTGGCTACTACTTACAAATGTTAAATTTTCATTTTAATTTATGTGAACCAAACAGAATCATACCTTCATTTTCTCGCTGCAAGTACGCCATTTCAACCTTCAGTCCAGCCAACAAGCCGCTCATCTCTCGCAGGACTGCATGGATATCAACTGTACACGTTGGTTGTTGCTCAGAGACATGTCCTGGTTCTCTTCCTGTCGACTCAGTTTGTCTTAAATTTTCTCCAATTTGATTGTCAAACTCTGCTTGAATCTGGGCTGCAGAGAGAGAGCAGATCAGCAGCAGCAGTGGAAGAAACATGGTTATAGTTTTTGTCTGAATGTTACTAGCTGCAGTCTGTGTGAACTCAGCCTTAATTAGTATTTTATTTAGTAAATAATCAATCTGATCAATTATTACCTGATTTTATTTCCTTTACCATAAAATGGTGCAGATGATAAACCATGTTAGTTTGGACTTCTTATTAAATCTGTTGAAACAAAATAAAATAAAAATCATACATTTCAATCCATTGTGACCTTTTCAAAGGTGGAAAGTTTGCTGCATCTTTATCTTGAGCAATAAATTTATAAAGTTTGCCATCATGTGTCAAAGTCCATGTTTCTTTCTACTGGCTTTTATTTCCACAATCTCCTAGCAGTTTGTTCTCAGAAGTGGCTCCTGGTGCAGGGGTGTCTAGATTGAAATCAGGACAGGGAAGGGCCAAAGCAAGAACCACTGCTAATTTGTGGAAAATAGTCTGTTTTAGTAAACAATGTTCTGATTGTGTTGATAATACAAAGTGTTTTACACTACAAGTCATGTTCACCAATTCATAAACACATTCATACAGGTCTCTCTTAATCTATAAAGATCTATGCAGTTTCATCAAATGAGTTTAGTCTTCGACAATGTTTTTGTGTTTTTCTTTCTTTTATATGTACAGTCGTCAACAACAAGAACACTTTAACATGTGGACTTTGAGGTTGAGAAAAAACCAACTTCTCACTGACAGCAAACAAATTTCATGTAATATGACTATAGACTTGTGCAAATATTGTGTTTAGGCCTACTTATGATCTTCATTTTTTATTTCTAGCCCTCAGTTTGTATTTGGGATGCAAATATTTGGCGGTAGAATGATGCCAAAACCAGATTTATACCAATAGATATTGTTCACACACTCTATACCTTTAGGATTAGGCTTGCAAATGGCCTTTTGACTTCTTACTGTGATAGTGAGAGGTCCATAGATAGTGCAGCCCCTTGACCCCGGCTCTGTAAGAGGATGTTCCCCCTTGTTTTCAGGATATGTCCTTTCCATTGTCACCTCTTGCTTGAAGACCAGATGGAACTCTGGATGGAGCCAGTGAACTGAACACATTTTTGAACAGGTTCAGTTGAGAAACAAGCTCGTCATCCTCCTCTCCTGTCCCCAGCCACACAGATCTCCCATCTTTCCTTTACCCACAGCATCCCTGTCACAACTCAGCTGTCTCACTTTTGTGTCTCAGTCATGGATCTTGCTGCTGCCCCATCATTGTCTCCTACCACATCAGGAGATCATCCTCTTAACAACACACTGATTCAACAGTGTGTTCAGTCAGAGGTTTCTTCAGATCTGCTGCCTCACAGACCACAACAGGTGATCCCTCCTATCCGCTATAACCCTAAAACCCTAAACAATGAATTTGTGAAGAGACTGAAAACACTTCTACAACAATTCATTTCTCTTCTTGGATTAAGAAAGTATTTTTGAATTGAACTGAACTGAATGACAGGAAGCACGGTGGCTTAGTGGTTAGCACTGTTGCCTCACAGCAAAAAGGTTTGCAGCATGCTCGCCTCGTGCTTGCGTGGGTTCCCTCCGGGTGCTCCGGCTTCCTCCCACAATCCAAAAACATGCATGGAAGGTTGACTGATACCTCTGTGTGTGAATGTGAGTGTGATTGGTTGTCTGTCTTTGTATGTGACCCTGCGACTGTCGACCCGACCAGGGTTTACCCCTGCCTTTTGCGTACTATGCATTGGGATAGGCTCCGACAGACCCCCGTGACCCGGAGACGGAGTAAGCGGCTATAGATAATGGATGGATGAACTGAATGATGACTTGGATTCTTTCTATACTCTGTTCTCTTTACTCTTTTGTGTGTATATATATATATATATATATATATATATATATATATATATATTATATATATATATATATATATATACATATATTAATTACATTTGAAATGTACAGTTTAGGAAAATAGTCCACCTCTCTGATTTTTTTTCCTGTTTTCAGGATATTTCCACTCCATTGTCACCTTTAGCTTCAAAGGATCAGTGATGAGCGGGCTGATCTGAACTGAGCGGTCGACTGCAGTCACCAGCAAAAATATACATAATGTTATTTGGGGTCAGGTTTGGTTGGACTGGTTAGAAAAATTATTGCACTTTAAAAATTAATACTTAAACACAATTTTATAGCATATAAAAATGCAAACACTATGTAGGTTATAAATACTAAGACGTCTTTGGCTGACTGACACAGAGATCCAGCACAAGCTCTCCTCATAGGTGGAGGTGAGTGGGACACGAGGCAGGTGATGGAGATGATCAGGGAAAAGTTAAAGACTGGGGAACTGAAAACAAAAAGATACACAGATAGAAAAAGTAAAGTGAGAATTGTAAATCAGGATCATATTTGTTTGTCTGATGGATCACCAGAACATTTGGGTTAAGACAGACCATGAATATTCCTAGCACAAGGAAACAAGATCACTTTTTTTTCTTTTCTAATAAAATCAAATGCCAGTAACAACAGCAATATTTTGCAAATCTATCCAATAACTGGTCACAGAAAGCCCTTTTTAAGTCTGGGTAACAAGCCAGATGAGAATGTTTGCGCAAGACATAATGTCTTGCTTTTACCATAAAATTTCGGACAGGCATCTATAGACTATATACATAAAGGTACATTAACATATGAAAAATATTTTTTTGTTATCAGCTAGCTTTTATGTGAAGAGTCTAAATCTGGTTTTACCAGCAAGTATTAAAAAATTTCAATATTGAGTCAAGAAGATCAGAAGAGGTAAGTGATGTACAGTATGTTGTAAAGGATTTGTTCAGTGTGGGATGTTCACTATTCTTCATCATGTTGTCAGTACTACAAATAAACTGGTTCATTTGTTCTGTTTACACTGCAGAAACCAAATCTAGAACAAGAGAAGAAAGAACGAAGGAAACGGTACAGGGGCCTGTTGCTGATTCCTACCCAGCACGAGCACAGAAACGTGTTCTCGCCACCACATCCCCAGTATGTCTCATCTGATTGTCTGGAGCCAGCACAACAGAGGAATCCCGGTGGTTGGCAGCCATCGCCTCTTTGGCCATCCCCGTTTACATAACTTACATTAGCTCTGCTACGCTGGATGCTCTGTTCTTAGGATGCCTCGCAAGTCATTGTCTTTTGGTTTATTTAAGTTTGGGTTCTGTTTTCTTCTTTAATTTGGCCTTGATCCACCCTGAAGTCTTAACTTTACAGTTTCTTGACAAAGTGCTTGTGAACTCAATTAATATTTATATTGTACATTATTATTATTATATTATATATTATGAAGTTTACTCACAGTTTTAGATTCGAGGATGGAGCCTCACTGACATGATGTCCTTTTAGGACTACTAGACTGGATGTAACATTTGAAAGATACCAAATACAAGTATAAAAAAGAACTCAACTGGTCAACCACGTTCAGCTTTAATTTAGAAAAAACAATCCATCACTGTTACAGTTCAGTCAGAAAAGTCATGTGATGAAACCTGTAAATGATTTTCTACTGATAATTGTGTTTGGGTGGATTAAAAAACTGAGAGACATCAATACATTCTGATATACAACAACTGCATGGCTGTCAGAGAACAGAAGAAAACTGTTTACTCTCACATGATAAAAAGCAGGTGACCACTGAAGGTAGTATGGTGATTTTGGGTATCATAAATCCTTGTGTTCGCCCACTGACGCAAAAACACAACATCTCCAACCTCTAACAACAACGTGACACCATTAGCTGGTTTAACAGACCCTGAACTTTGATTTTCATATCCAATAAAAACGTGATCTCCATTCTTGACCAGCACAGCACCAGTTGGATGTGAAGGATGTCCATGTCCATAAATGTAGAACTCAAAGTGGTAGGCTCCTCTCACCGGTGCTATGAAAAACCCTGTGGAACATTTCATTTTGTTTATTTGTGCATATTCTTTTTTTGTAATGTATATTACAAAAAGTCAAATATATTAACAAAATCTAATACCACAACAAAATATGTAATTTGCACAAACATTGTACAATGACTACAGTTACGTTCAGATTGAAACTTACATCTGTTATGAATTATGACACTACTAGATTTGGAGTTGTAAACACATCTATTGCACATTTTCTTGTGAGATTACATGGGCCAAAACAATTCAATAAATACATTATTTCAAAAATCTGTGTTTTTAAATATAATTTTGAGTACCTGTGTTTGGGTTATAGGCATTTCCAACATTTGTAACTACGTTTCTGAAGACCAGGTTCGTGAGTGCGTTAAATGGTCCAATAGTTGCTTCGCCTGAACTGAGCAAAGATGCTGAGAAAGCCACTCGTTTCACTGAGAGAGAAAAACACAGGTGACAATTAGATTACAGTGAAAGATGTTCAAGATGTATCAATACTGATCTTATTTTGAAATTCACAAACCTTCTCCTTCTCTTGTCAAAGCATTCACTTGGTTTTCTGTTGTGTTTGTTCTGGCTTTAACGGTAAGCAGTTCATCTGCCTGTTCTGGATTTATTATCATCAAAAGAGACATTCAATGTGAGAATAGTCATTGTAGTTACTGGAAATCAGTTTTATGGTTGAAATACTCAGTTGTCACTGTTATAATAAATGTTCAGTTTGACTGAACACCTGGATTTGGTTTAATTATGAGATATATTAAAACCTTTCTAAATATTTGAGTCAGTTCTGATTTTTTAGAGTATTATTTCTTTAAAACATATTATTACATTTGCACTTAAAATAAAATAAACACCTTGGTGCTGTTGCTTCAGTTTGTCCAACTCACCTGTTTGATTTTGCTCCAGTTCTCTCAGCTTAGCTGCCTGATCTGAAACATCAGAAAAAACACAGACCCAAATGATCCAGATCAGCAAACAGTAAACAACCTCTGTTTTAATAGAGGTGCTCACACAGTTACTGATGTTCAGTTAAATTCATTTGATTAGCAGCATCTGGATGCAACTTACATTTGTAAAACACTTGGCTACTACTTACATCGGTTATGTTTTCATTTAAATAACGTCCTGAATCTTAAAACTTCTGAAGTGAAATTTATTGTTTCTTCATTTTCATGTGACTATACCTTGGTACTGCTGCTCCAATTCTCTGGTCTTTCTCTCTTGTTCTAAAACACAATGGATAAAAAGAGATAATAATACTAATCTTCTTTGCAAGCATAATTTCAGTAGTTCAAGGCAGTAATTCCTAATATTATTATTTGCGTAATTAAACCAAACAGAATCATACCTTCATTTTCACGCTGCAAGTACGTCATCTCAACCTTCAGTCCAGCCAACAAGCCGCTCATCTCTCGCAGGACTGCATGGATATCAACCGTACACGTTTGTTGTTGCTCAGAGACATGTCCTGGTTCTTTTCCTGTCAACTCAGTTCTTCTTAAATTTTCTCCAATTTGATTGTCAAACTCTGCTTGAATCTGGGCTGCAGAGAGAGAGCAGATCAGCAGCAGCAGTGGAAGAAACATGGTTATAGTTTTTGTCTGAATGTTACTAGCTGCAGTCTGTGTGAACTCAGCCTTAAATAGTATTTTATTTGGTAATTAATCAGTTACAATCTGGTCAATTATTACCTGATTTTATTTCCTTTACCATAAAATGGTGCAGATGATAAAACGTGTTAGTTTGGACGTCTTATTAAATCTGTTGAAACAAAATGGAATAAAAGTCATACATTTCAATCCATTGTGACCTTATCAAAGGTGGAAAGTTTGCTGCATCTTTATCTTGAGCAATAAATTTATAAAGTTTGCCATCATGTGTCAAAGTCCTTGCTTCCTTCTACAGGCTTTTATTTCCACAATCTCCTAGCAGTGTGTTCTCAGAAGTGGCTCCTGGTGCAGGGGTGTCCAGATTGAAATCAGGACAGGGAAGGACCAAAGCAAGAACCACTGCTAATTTGTGGAAAATAGTCTGTTTTAGTAAACAATGTTCTGATTTTGTTGATGATACAAAGTGTTTTACACTACAAGTCACATTCACTGGTTCATAAACACATTCATACAGGTCTCTCTTAATCTATAAAGATCTATGCAGTTTCATCCAATGAGTTTAGTCTTCGACAATGTTTTTGTTTTTTTCTTTCTTTTATATGTACAGTCGTCAACAACAAGAACACTTTAACATGTGGACTTTGAGGTTGAGCAAACAAATTTCCTGTGATATAACTATAGCCTCGTGCAAATAATGTGTTTAGGCCTAATTATGATCTTCATTTTTTATTTCTAGCCCTCAGTTTGTATTTGGGATGCAGATATTTGGCGTTAGAATGATGCCAAAACCAGATTTATACACATAGATATTCTTCACACATTCTATACCTTTAGGATTAGGCTTGCAAATGGCCTTTTGACTTCTTGCTGTGATAGTGAGACGTCCATAGATAGTGCAGCCCCTTGACCCCGGCTCTGTAAGAGGATGTTCCCCCTTGTTTTCAGGATATGTCCTTTCCATTGTCACCTCTTGCTTGAAGACCAGAGGGATGTCTGGATGGAGCCAGTGAACTGAACACATTTTTGAACAGGTTCAGTTCAGAAACAAGCTCAGCATCCTCCTCTCCTGCCCCCAGCCACACAGATCTCCCATCTTCCTTTTACCCACAGCATCCCTGTCACAACTCAGCTGTCTCATTTTTGTGTCTCAGTCATGGATCTTGCTGCCGCCCCATCGTTGTCTCCTACCACATCAGGAGATCATCCTCTTAACAACACACTGATTCAACAGTGTGTTCAGTCAGAGGTTTCAGATCTGCTATCTATATATATATATATATATATATATATATATATATATATATATATATATATATATATATATATATATATATATATATATATATATATATATATATTAATTATAATTGAAATGTACCTCCAATCAGTTGAGGAAGATAGTCCACCTCTCTGATTTTTTTTCCTGTTTTCAGGATATTTCCACTCCATTGTCACCTTTTGCTTCAAAGGATCAGTGATGAAATGAGCGGTCAACTGCAGTCACCGCAGCTGACAAGTCAGCAAAAATATACATAATGTTATTTGAGGTCAGGTTTGGTTGGGCTGGTTGGAAAAAGTATTGCACTTTAAAAATTAATACTTAAACACAATTTTATAGCATATAAAAATGCAAACACTATGTAGGTTATAAATACTAAGACGTCTTTGGCTGACTGACACAGAGATCCAGCACAAGCTCTCCTCATAGGTGGAGGTGAGTGGGACACGAGGCAGGTGATGGAGATGATCAGGGAAAAGTTAAAGACTGGGGAACTGAAAACAAAAAGACACACAGATAGAAAAACTAAAGTGAGAATTGTAAATCAGGATCATATTTGTTTGTCTGATGGATCACCAGAACATTTGGGTTAAGACCGACCATGAATATTCCTAGTACAAGGAAACAAGATCACTTTTTTTTCTTTTCTATTAAAATCAAATGCCAGTAACAACAGCAATATGTTTCAAATCTATCCAATAACTGGTCACAGAAAGCCATGTTTAAGTCTGCAAAACAGGCCTGATGATAATGTTGGCGCAAGACATAATGTCTTGCTTTTACCATATAATTTCAGACAGACATCTATAGACTATATACGTAAAGGTACATTAACTTTAACATAACTTTTATGTTAACTTACAACGCTTTTATGTGAAGAGTCTAAATCTGAGTTTAACAGCAAGTATTAACAAAGTTCAATATTGAGTCAAGAAGATCAGAAGAGGTAAGGTATGTACAGTATATTGTAAAGGATTTGTTCAGTGTGTGATGTTCACTATTCTTCATCATGTTGTCAGTACTACAAATAAACTGGTTCATTTGTTCTGTTTACACTGCAGAAACCAAATCTAGAACAAGAGAAGAAAGAACAAAGGAAATGGTACAGGGGCCTGTTGCTGATCCCTACCCAGCACGAGCACAGAAACTCGTTCTTGCCCCCACATCCCCAGTATGTCTCGTCTGATTTCCTGGAGCCAGCACAACAGAGGAATCCCGGTGGTTGGCAGTCATCGCCCCTTTGGCCATCCCCGTTTACATAACTTACATTAGCTCTGCCCAGCTGGCTGCTCTGTTCTTGGGATGCCTCGAACATGTTGTGGGACCTATGCGGTGTCTTATGAAATGATTTTCATGACTTCTTATCCTCTATTATAATATTGGAAAAAAGTTTTGATTCTTGTGGATTTTAATTTCAAAATTGATGATTGATTATTCATCTAGCACAGCAGCAGAACTTTTAACAATGACTGAAACTTTATTCAGCATGTATCTGGACCCACCCTCTTAAGAGGCCATACTCTAGACCTTGGTATTTTCACTAGGATTAAATGTGGAAAATGTGAGGGTGGAGGATGTTCACATGCGTGATTGTAGCTTTTTGCTCTTAGATTTTTTTCTGGCATTGAAGGAGACAATGTACAGACAAGTTAAAACCCAGCAATGTGACTGGATGCTGGATGTCTATTAAAGAAAGGAAAAGAGTCTTTAAAGAGTCCTTAAAGAGGACTGGTTACCTGGTGCTTCAGCAGATGGATGAAATGGCCAGGCAATGGAGGAAGGAGAGGCACATTTTGATCTCCCAACCAGCCACTTGTAGTTGTAGTTCAAAACAATAGCGTAAACATCTAGAGTTTGTAAGGGTGGGCTGACATTTAATTTGATGCTAACTTATTTTAGTTAGGGAGGTATGTCATTGTCTTTTGGTTTATTTAAATTTGGGTTCTGTTTTCTTTGTTATTTTGGCCTTGATCCACCCTGAAGTCTTAATTTTACAGTTTCTTGACAAAGTGCTTGTGAACTCAATTAATATTACTTTTCAAACTGGTGAAGTTTAATGACTGATTGGGAATCGAGGATGGAGCCTCATTCACATGATGTCCTTTTAGGACTACTAGACTGGATGTAACATTTGACAAATACCAAATATAAGTGTACAACCATGATTTAACTAACATTATAGCACATGTGTTGAAGAAACTGAAGGATGGTTTCAGTTTTAATTAAAAAAAAGAATTCACACGGTCATCCACATTCGGCTTTAATTTAGAAAAAACAATCCATCACTGTTACAGTTCAGTCAGAAAAGTCATGTGATGAAACCTGTAAATGATTTTCTACTGATAATTGTGTTTGGGTGGATTAGAAAACTGAGAGACATCAATACATTCTGATATACAACAACTGCATGGCTGTCAGAGAACAGAAGAAAACTGTTTACTCTCACATGATAAAAAGCAGGTGACCACTGAAGGTAGTATGGTGATTTTGATTATCAAAAATGCTTGTGGTCTCCCGCTGACGCAAAAACACAACATCTCCAACCTCTAACAACAACGTGACACCATTGGCAGGATTAACACCCCCTGAACTTTGATGTTCATATCCAATAAAAACGTGATCTCCGTTCTTGACCAGCACAGCAGCAGTTGGATGTTAAGGATGTCCAGGCCCATGTATGTAGAACTCAAAGTGGTAGGCTCCTCTCACCGGCGCTATGAAAAACCCTGTGAAACATTTCATGTTGTTTATTTGTGCATATTCTTTTTTTGTAATGTATATTACAAAAAGTCAAATATATTAACAAAATCTAATACCACAACAAAATATGTAATTTACACAAACATTGTACAATGACTACAGTTACCTTCAGATTGAAACTTACATCTGTTATGAATTATGACACTACTAGTTTTGGAGTTGTAAACACATCTATTGCACATTTTCTTGTGAGATTACATGGGCCAAAACAATTCAATAAATATATTCTTTCAAAAATCTGTGTTTTTAAATATAAATTTGAGTACCTGTGTTTGGGTTATAGGCATTTCCAACATTTGTAACTACGTTTCTGAAGACCAGGTTTGTGTGTGCGTTAAATGGTCCAATAGTTTGTGAGCCTGAACTGAGCAAAGATGCTGAGAAAGCCACTCGTTTCACTGAGAGAGAAAAACACAGGTGACACAATTAGATTACAGGGAAAGATGTTCAAGATGTATCAATACTGATCTTATTTTGAAATTCACAAACCTTCTCCTTCTCTTGTCAAAGCATTCACTTGGTTTTCTGTTGTGTTTGTTCTGGCTTTAATGGTAAGCAGTTCATCTGCCTGTTCTGGATTTATTGTCATCAAAGGAGAGATTCAATGTGAGAATAGTCATTGTAGTTACTGGAAATCAGTTTTATGGTTGAAATACTCAGTTGTCACTGTTATAATAAATGTTCAGTTTGACTGAAGGCCTGGATTTGGTTTAATTATGAGATATATTAAAACCTTTCTACATATTTTAGCCAATTCTGATTTTCAGAGTATTTAATCACTAAAACATGTTATTACATTTGCACTTAAAATAAAATAAACACCTTGGTGCTGTTGCTTCAGTTTGTCAAACTCACCCGTTTGATTTTGCTCCAGTTCTCTCAGCTTAGCTGCCTGATCTGAAACATCAGAAAAAACATAACAATTTTTTTTTTTTTTTTTTTTTTTTTACCCTTGTTTGCATATATATTTATGGTTGATACCATGTTGGTATAACCGGAGTTGTATATATGCATTTTAATCTGGTAACCAAGGGTGTTTTGTGTGTGTGGGTGAGTGTGTGCAAGCGTGCTACCCTCACCAGCCCTCATAACAGTCAAACTTATATTTTTATTGATCCCTGGAGAAATCAAACAAGATAAAAGTAAAGGGAGAGTCGGAGAGAGGGGTGTAAATGTTCTGCAGAGGAGGGCTATAGTCACCGGGTGTGGAAAGTGGAGAGAGAGAGAGCAGAAGAAAGAGACAAGACAGTGGTGGTGCAGTTTGGTGTCTATGTTGTAATATTTGTCAAGAAGTTTATAATGTGTTGTTTAAGGGGTAAAAGGTGGACACAAGACAATCAGTCGTTATAAGCAAAAAAGACAAAAAAAAAAAAAAAAAAAAAAAAAAAAAGAAAAAGAAAATAGAGGAAAATAGAGGAAAAAGGAGGAGGAGTTTCATATTTACAATCACATTTCTGATCGTTTGAGCGTTGGGGGGGTGCTGGAGGCAGTATTGAGTAGTCATATATAATACCTACATACATACATACACATACATATGTGGACATGTATGCTGTTATCTAGTACATATTCTTTATACATTGTAAACAGAGCAACTCAATTTGTACCTCAATGCACAATGCACACACACACACACACACCCGTATACATACACCCAGCAATGATCCGTGTGTTGACCTCGAAGCATTATGTATGTAAGATACATGTGCATCAGTAAGTAGTTATTCATACATATTAATATACTCTGATACAATCATGTGCACCTGTGCTTTTTAGTTTCATGTGCATATACATATATCCTGTATTTGTCCATATATATATATATATATATATATACCTATACATTAATTAATACACATATAGAAATGCATCTACATATACACAGCAACATATAAACACCTAGTGCATACTTATATATATCTATATATATGCATACATACAAACACACATACATACCCACATATACACATCCGCACATGTACACACACACCCACACACGCACACACACACCTCCACATGTGTACTCCCATGCACACACACACACACACACACACACACACACACACACACACACACACACACACACACACACACACACCTCCACATGTGTTTGCACTCACCCACACCCACGTCCACATGTGTATGTACACACACATGCACACACACACACACGCACGTGCACAGACACATATACCCACACACACACACGTGTACTCTCACGCACACACACACACACGTGTACCTGCACACGCACACACACACACGTACATGCACACGCACACACACACACACGTACATGCACACGCACACCCACA